>JASPKZ010006048.1:7500-65197 GCA_030220185.1 Diploptera punctata
ATAATAATAATAATAATAATACTTTATTTATACCGGCAGATTTAAGGCCATAAGCCCTTCTATTCCACTCAACCAGCTGAAATTACAAATACATATTTGACAATATAGATTATACATACACTATAGCCTACTAATTATATAGAATTAAAGAGATATTAAATGTCTTCTTCTTCTTCCTTCCAAGTATTAGGCCATGGCCTGTTGGTATCCTATAGAAAATCCTCCCTCCAGCGTTGATCCTTTCGGGAAATTCTCGTATAAGACTTGAAAGCATAATAATAGTCCCTTCGATCGGTTGCTGGCCAAAGGAAGGCAAAACCAGTGATGGGGCTGCCATCTTATAGCCTCTGGCCAGGCTTTTCTGGAGAAGAAAATAAAATAAAGGAAAGAATAAATGGAAGAAAGGAAAGACTCCCTAGCCCTCGGATGCCCTAATAGCGTCGGGGTCGAAAAAAGAAGAGTTAACCAAGAGAGGTTAGATCCATCCATAGTAATTCTGTCCGAAGGCAGGTCCTTCACTGCAAGCATAGCATTTTCATGCTATGCTTGCAGCTTTACTAGGGAATTGTGTAGGTGTGGTAGCTTCCCGTTGCTTTCCACACCGGTGAAGGATGATGATGATAATGATAATGGTAAGGATGATAATGATAAGGATGATGGCCACATGATTTCGGGGACCGTTTGGGCCTTAGAGTTTTCCTGACATTTGTCTTACAGGTGAGGAAAAACCCCGATAAAAACCTCACCCAGAAAAACTGCGCCGACCGGGGATCGAACCCGGGCCCGCTGCGTGACAAGGCAGCACGCTACCTCGAGACCACAGCGGTGGATTAGAGGTTAGATAGTAAAGTTAAAAGAGTCAGGCATTTTTTATTATATAAAACTTTCCTCATTAGAGGATTGCCTCAAGGACAAGTGATACAGACAATTAATTTTCAAAACAGATGAAATACATTTTGTAAATACATTTTAAAAAATTCAACTTGTAGGCCTGATTGAAGTATACATACTATAAAGTAGTAATTTTGTAAAGGAAGTGGAAGAAAGGAAGAAATATCAGATCGGTTAAAGATAAAATTAGGAGCAAAACACAAGTAAGTGGAAGCAATATTTTGCTCAGCTTGGACACCTTGTGGTCGCCATCCACATATCCCCTGGATGGGGACCCCTGAGAGTAGATATTAAATGTTTCAATGGAAATTTCATGTACAATCAACATTTTATACGATGATAATATTAACAATAATAATTCCGATTGAGGGTCTTTCCACTTTTCAGCGGTTGCCCTTTTACCAGCCGGCTGCTGGCCCTTCACATCCACATGTGTCAATCACAGAGGTAGATGATCAACAGCCAGTGTAGGGGTGACATGTGGTTAGCACGTCGAGTCCCCCAGCCGTTATAGCTGGTTCCTAAACCTGGAGCCGCTACTTATTGTAGCTACCCAATTGCCTCACGATGCTGGGTGGGTACCGGTCCCATACTGACCGAAATACCATGATAAAATTTCTTCCCCCATGGAGACTCGAACCAGCGCATGTCCCGTAGCTCTGCGCCAAGGCTTCCTACCTTAACCGCTCGGCTACGGCGCGGGACAACAATAATAATACATATGACAATAAAAGTATAAATACGATAAATTACCGTATACGAAAAACGCCAATTAATATGTGTACCTTATACAGGGTAATGAAGCCAAGATTAGAGTAAATATGAATTTAGATTTCTTTTAAAAGTTGCCAACGTCCGGCAGCCCCTGATTTTTTGTGTAAAGGAATTCCAGTTGCGAGAAGTGAAAATAGTATATAACATGGAGTGATGTGATGTCCAATGTTGCAGTACTATATTAAGCAAGATACTTTGTTATGATCATGTGTTTGCAGTACTATATTAAGCAAGATACTTTGTTATGATAATGTGTTTAAGTTATGGTTGGAGGATACATACTGTAAACGAGAGGATAAATAATTGAGAGTTGAGGTATGTAGGATCTCATATAAGAGAACTAGACAGTGTAATTTCCTTTTCTCTTTAAGATCTATCCATGGCAATTCGTGGATAAATGGAAAAATGTGATCATATTTTCAGACATTAAATGTTGTCGGCCGCGGTAGACTAGTGGTTATGCTCCTTGCCTCTGGTCCCGAGGGTCGCGGGTTCAAACCCAGCCGGGGTCGATGGATTTTTTAGGACGGAAAAATCCAAGGAGCAAGTCCTAAGGGAGGGACTTTAAGCCATGGGTCCCGAGTTTGAAGATTTTCAGGCTCGTAAAAAATCCTTAAGCCTGAATGAAAAGGCCTCTAAACAAAATTTACCGAATTTTTTCGTCCTAGTTCTACCTTGGTTTCCTAGATGTCAGTATTAGGCGGAACGCTGACCACGGTCCACTCAAAATGACATCTATACGAAAACAAGTGTAACTAAATTAGTAATTAAATAAAACGTAGTTTTATTTGATTTTCATATTTATTATATAATTCAGTGACAACTGAACATTGGAACAAAATTCATAATTTGTTAACATGTGTGAAGAAGGTACAGTGTCCCGAAACAGCTGTCACTGAATTATATAATAAATATGAAAATCAAATAAAACTACGTTTTATTTTCATTTAATTAATAAATATGGATTTTCATCAAGTAAACACCAACTCAATTGATTAACTAAATTAGTATGGTTCAAATTCTTCCCTGTAGGGGGAGGGCGCCTAAATCTCTGTAAAGGGAAAACATAGGCTTACAATACAAAATGTTAATCTGATACACATTATGAACACACTGCAGTTTGTGCACAATTCGTTACATGGAATTTGTTCGTTATCTAACATGATAGCCGTTAGGTCAGAACTGGCCAAGATTCCTAAACCATGCTGCTGATGACAAATATTATGTAGGTCGTAACTGGTACGGATGGCCAGTGACAAGCTACTTCAAAGACTGTTTGCTTACAAATCTAACGGAAAGAGAGGATCTTGGATGACAGAAGAAACGATGGAGGGAGTGGTTACCTGATTAGGAACAAACCAGAAGACCCCCTAATCTTTTTTTTTTTAGAATTTCATGATTGATTAATTCTTACTTTACAATAATTTTCTAATCATAAAAAAATAATTAATTTGCATCATTATCATTTAACAGATTTCAATTAACACCAGAAACATTTTTCTATCATCAGGGATACCTTTTAACTCTTAAGTTCGTCCCCTGAGCTGAATGGCCAAGGTCCAGTTTTATTTAAACTCGATGTTTCATACACTGCTGCGGTAGACATCTTCAGGAGATTCTGCGTGCCATCTGTAAACTTCTCAACTGTCGGCTGAAGACTGGAAACTGTCTTCCTGGACCACGGCCTATTAGCCCGGAAGACCAACCTAAGAGTCAAGACACAGGCCACAAAATCCTACATTACTATATGTTTTTATTATGAAATTGATATTCAAGTTTTATGGTCAACGGTAGATAACCTTTCCCTCTATTTTGCATAGTATTGTCTTGCAATACTGTTGCTTTACGTACTTGTTCTGACTTTACTAACATTTTGTAATACTTTAAACGTTTTCAACGATATTGTAACATTCATTTACAATGTTTACGTATTTATTCATTCATTATGACACTTTTAGACAATATTGTGATACTCACTTGCTATTTTTGTTAGGTTAGTATTATTTTTGTTAGGTTAGAGTTAGTGCACCTAATATTAGTGTACGCTTCATTAAATAATGTGCATGTAATTTATTTTGTTAGGTTAGGAAGGGAGAAGTAAGTGTACATCCATTCCTAATAAACGTTTGGGAATTTATATCGAATGTTGGTCATACCGATTTCACAGCCACGTGCTACCACCTAGCGACAGCTCTATAAACTCATGCACATGACACTATTATTCTGTAGGGCTTACAAAATATATTGGGAAAGGTAAACTATTGTTTTCCTCAGTTTTCTAACAATCATTGTACAGGTAAATCTATAAGCACAGGTGTACTAACTTATGTTGAACAGTCTCTAAAGTAAGTTCTATCGTCAAGTTTACATCACAACCACCTACAAATAAGTGATCCTCTATTTTATCAGTGTAACATGGAAATTATTTTAACCTTTATATAAAAAATATGTATTCGCGATTTAACTTTTATAGTGGAAAACACATCTATACATTACAGAAAATATTTAATTTTTCAACATGAGTTACCTTTTATTTAATCTTTAATGAATCTAACCGATTATTAGAAGTTTTAATGTAGATACGCTGTTCTGAGTAAGTGTAATTTACACAACTGTTCATTTTAATAGCATTTTTTGTTTGTTTGAATGTTTTATATAATTTAATACGTATGTTGTCCTAGTTTCTAGTTATCCTGGCAAATATTACTGAACACTATACCCGTTTGAACTTTAATATCCATTAAAAACAATTTAATTAAGAAAATATATTTTGCGCAAACCCCAAAATATGACCATAAATTTATGTTGTTTATACCTTCGCAGTTCCTGAGTGACAGAATTCTATTCATTGTGTTTATACCTTCACAGTTCCTGAGTGACAGAATTCTATTCATTGTGTTTATACCTTCGCAGTTCCTGAGTGACAGAATTCTATTCATTGTGTTTATACCTTCGCAGTTCCTGAGTGACAGAATTCTATTCATTGTGTGTATCCCTTCGCAGTTCCTGAGTGACAGAATTCTATTCATTGTGTTTATACCTTCGCAGTTCCTGAGTGACAGAATTCTATTCATTGTGTTTATACCTTCGCAGTTCCTGAGTGACAGAATTCTATTCATTGTGTTTATACCTTCGCAGTTCCTGAGTGACAGAATTCTATTCATTGTGTTTATACCTTCGCAGTTCCTGAGTGACAGAATTCTATTCATTGTGTTTATACCTTCGCAGTTCCTGAGTGACATAATTCTATTCATTGTGTTTATACCTTCGCAGTTCCTGAGTGACAGAATTCTATTCATTGTGTTTATACCTTCGCAGTTCCTGAGTGACAGAATTCTATTCATTGTGTTTATACCTTCGCAGTTCCTGAGTGACAGAATTCTATTCATTGTGTTTATACCTTCGCAGTTCCTGAGTGACAGAATTCTATTCATTGTGTTTATACCTTCGCAGTTCCTGAGTGACAGAATTCTATTCATTGTGTTTATACCTTCGCAGTTCCTGAGTGACATAATTCTTTCTATTCATTGTGTTTATACCTTCGCAGTTCCTGAGTGACAGAATTCTATTCATTGTGTTTATACCTTCGCAGTTCCTGAGTGACAGAATTCTATTCATTGTGTTTATACCTTCGCAGTTCCTGTGTGACAGAATTCTATTCATTGTGTTTATACCTTCGCAGTTCCTGAGTGACAGAATTCTATTCATTGTGTTTATACCTTCGCAGTTCCTGAGTGACAGAATTCTATTCATTGTGTTTATACCTTCGCAGTTCCTGAGTGACAGAATTCTATTCATTGTGTTTATACCTTCGCAGTTCCTGAGTGACAGAATTCTATTCATTGTGTTTATACCTTCGCAGTTCCTGAGTGACAGAATTCTATTCATTGTGTTTATACCTTCGCAGTTCCTGAGTGACAGAATTCTATTCATTGTGTTTATACCTTCGCAGTTCCTGAGTGACAGAATTCTATTCATTGTGTTTATACCTTCGCAGTTCCTGAGTGACAGAATTCTATTCATTGTGTTTATACCTTCGCAGTTCCTGAGTGACAGAATTCTATTCATTGTGTTTATACCTTCGCAGTTCCTGAGTGACAGAATTCTATTCATTGTGTTTATACCTTCGCAGTTCCTGAGTGACAGAATTCTATTCATTGTGTTTATACCTTCGCAGTTCCTGAGTGACAGAATTCTATTCATTGTGTTTATACCTTCGCAGTTCCTGAGTGACAGAATTCTATTCATTGTGTTTATACCTTCGCAGTTCCTGAGTGACATAATTCTATTCATTGTGTTTATACCTTCGCAGTTCCTGAGTGACAGAATTCTATTCATTGTGTTTATACCTTCGCAGTTCCTGAGTGACAGAATTCTATTCATTGTGTTTATACCTTCGCAGTTCCTGTGTGACAGAATTCTATTCATTGTGTTTATACCTTCGCAGTTCCTGAGTGACAGAATTCTATTCATTGTGTTTATACCTTCGCAGTTCCTGAGTGACAGAATTCTATTCATTGTGTTTATACCTTCGCAGTTCCTGAGTGACAGAATTCTATTCATTGTGTTTATACCTTCGCAGTTCCTGAGTGACAGAATTCTATTCATTGTGTTTATACCTTCGCAGTTCCTGAGTGACAGAATTCTATTCATTGTGTTTATACCTTCGCAGTTCCTGAGTGACAGAATTCTATTCATTGTGTTTATACCTTCGCAGTTCCTGAGTGACAGAATTCTATTCATTGTGTTTATACCTTCGCAGTTCCTGAGTGACAGAATTCTATTCATTGTGTTTATACCTTCGCAGTTCCTGAGTGACAGAATTCTATTCATTGTGTTTATACCTTCGCAGTTCCTGAGTGACAGAATTCTATTCATTGTGTTTATACCTTCGCAGTTCCTGAGTGACAGAATTCTATTCATTGTGTTTATACCTTCGCAGTTCCTGTGTGACAGAATTCTATTCATTGTGTTTATACCTTCGCAGTTCCTGAGTGACAGAATTCTATTCATTGTGTTTGGTATTTAGTTATTACTCGAACGCATTAACTTTTTAACCGGTGCGGTGAGGGGAAGCAGGGGGAAAGTGTCTCCTTCCAGCGTTGGTACAAGCGAGTGACTATCCATCCATCCATAGTAATTCTGCCCGAAGGCAGGTCCTTCACTGCAATCATAGCATTTTCATGCTATGCTTGCAGCTTTACTAGGGAATTGTGTAGGTGTGGTAGCTTCCCGTTGCTTTCCACACCGGTGATGGATGATGATGATAATGATAATGGTAAAAATGATAATGATAAGGATGATGGCCATATGATTTGATTTCGGGGACCGTTTGGGCCTTAAAAATCAGTGGTATAATCAGTGGCAAAATATAGTGGTAGACCTACTTGAAATAGGAGATGAAGTTAATGAAAGATCATCGGAATTTGTACGCCTATGGGTTTCTCAATAGTGTGACGTACAGAGAAAGTAAATCAGCACTGACTTCTTTCAACTATCTGGTAAACTCAATTGTGTATTACATTGTCACTAACAACTGACTGTACACGACTGTAAACACTGTCACTGCAACCTGAGACAAGGGTCTACTACCTCCAACCACATTCTTTTAGTTCCCGCATTGAAAGTTAACGTTGTTGAGTAATAAATTAGTGAGCATCTCTGGTATAATTTTTAGTGATTTTGCATATTTTTACTATTCTTGGCGATATATTAGCACTTCTCAATTACAGATTTTGATTATAGGTTCTCTCCCATCATACGGATGTCACAAAATTCTTAGTAAAGTTAATTTAACGCTATATCTCACTAACTCTATGGGTTATCGAACCAGCAGGTTCACAGCCAGAAGCATTTAACTCCGACAAACACTATGGTGACGTGTTACATGTGGGTCTCTAGAGACCGCTGGGAGATACTCAGCCATATTCCATGTTTAGAACTTGTGATGAACTGTTTAGGGTCCTTGATGAGTGGAATTGAAGTTTTGTAACACACGTCAAACTGGTAATTCAGCAAGAGATTTATAAGGCCAACCTTTGTCTGCATCATTCCGAACCTCATACCTGTAACAACGATAATAATAATAAAGTTGTGATGTTAATAGGGAACTGATTTTTTAAATAACTTTCTTTTTCCTTATTGATAGAAGATTAAGATAGAAATTCCAAACCAGACACTGTAATCTGTAAGTTATACGAAATTATATTTCACATAATATTTGTAATATTCTTATGTACATTGATATTTAAACAATTTTCCTAAATTCACATAAATTGTTATTTTTTGTTATAATTCTTATATTAATAAAAACTCGTACTATTTTCATATTAATGAAAACATAATGTATTCTTAAATCGAATTATGTCGCATCATCACTTTCACTCCAGGTGTCCTAGATAGAAAGGGAATCCCTTATTTCTGATTAAGCTGACGCAATTCACTGGATCTAAATATTTTTGCCAGCATCTTTATCAGTCTGTCACCTTGATTACGTTAGACCGTTTATACAGTACTGGTACATTAAGTGAAGTTATTAGTAATAATTATAGGCCTAATGTCAAAATAAAGCCAAGTATTCATTCTCGTTCGTAGCAATATGTTGCACAATTATTTTCATTTTTACAAGTAACGGAAATATTTTTTTATATAAAAATGTTGGGAAATTTCATCCTATGCTTAAATTAGTTGTGTTTTGGAAGATGAATAGACGTTAGTGAAATTTAAAAAATTGTATCAGTAACATTCCTTTGCTGAAATACGCAAAACTGCCTTTTTGTTATATTGAATGATTCTTCTCCCGGTAGTGCATTGTTCTGAGACAAATCAAATCGGTTTGTGATGGAAAACTTTGAGAAAATGTTCAGTATTCACTGCAATATACACTACAGCCGCCGGATCTCCGGCTCTGCAGTTTACGTTATATGCGGGGTAAAGGGAGAAACTCTCCCTCTACTGTCAATAAGGAAATAGTTGTGTGAGAGTAGATGTCTGCCACAACCCATCACTGCTTTTTATGCAGCTATAGCGCGCTAGTGGGGCACGCCGTAGCATAGTGGTTAAGGCACTGCGCTACAAGCCGGAAGGTCGAGGGTTCAAGTTCCGATGGGGTCAGGATTTTTAAACTGACCCAAACCTTCTGGCGGCACTATGGCCCTGGGGTCGACTCACCCTCTAACGGAAATGAGTACCAGACGCTTGTTCTGGGGTAAAGGCGGCCGTCACGCAGGGCTGACAACCCGGCTGATATCAAGTGCCGATTTTCCAGAAAAAGTGGAAGCCTTATCCTCCTACTACCCCAAGGGCCTCCTGAGGCCTGTAGTGGGACTACTATAGCGCGCTAGTAAGGTTTGAAATTGCTAAGATGTTGTCAGCTGTATGTCTGCTAACCGCATACATAAAGCGGACCCTCCCACTGAATATCCCTATCGGCAACACTGTCGTGAAAACGTCAGGGCCGGAGAATCAGTGGCTGGGGTATAGAATTATTTTACTTACTTACTCACTGGCACTATCGAACCCGAAGGTTCATGGCCGCGCGGACACAAGCTCTCCATACATCCCTATCCTGAGCTAATGCTTTCCAATCATTCCCTGTATAATCTACTTCCCTCAAATCATAGTTCATGTTGTTCTCCCACCTCATTCTTGGTCTACCAACTGTAGACCAAGAATGAGGTGGGAGAATTATTTTAACACTCAAATTTCTCAATGTGATTGGTTATTGACTTTTTAACAACTTAAAAAAATGTGAGTCAGAAATAAGATGTCACTATACAAAATTTATCAACTGTTTCTCTTCCAGAATTGTTTTTGGTACTAATGACCTGAGAGGCTAAAGAGCGCCATTAATTAAAATACACCAACCTACAGCAAGTAAAATAACCTCATGGCTGAAATAAGAGACCTTTAAAATATTTGTCAAACATTTCACACTCAGAAAAATACAGCTGCAACATGATCCAAGTTGTTAAAGAGCGTCATTAAATAAAATATTACCTATCCACAGGACTACATAAAAAAAGCTGAAGCCTGAAATTGGCAACATCTGCCAGTTATTTCACATCCGTATTTGAATTGTGACGCTAGTGATCTAAGTTGTTAAAGAGCGTCTATAAATAAAAAACACACCTGCACATGTATATACTGTATTTACGGTCTGTATTTCTCATCAAGTCCTCTCTACAAACCACAGAATGTAACTAACTCACTGGCACTATCGAACCCATAGGTTCATGGCCGCGCGGACATAAGCTCCATACATCCCTATCCTGAGCTAATGTTTTCCAGTCATTCTCTGTATAATCTACTTCCCTCAGATCATAGTTAATGTTATTCTCCCACCTCATTCTTGCTCTACCAACTGTGAATTTCCCCTCTGGTATTCCTATAAGAAGCTTCCAAGCACGTCTTTCATTCCCCATTCGTGCCACATATCCTGCCCACCGCAGTTTACGAGACTTATTATATCTGGCTTCCTATAAAAACCATGTAGTTGACTATTATGTAATCTTCTCCATTCACCTGTCTGTTCACCTCTCTTTGGTTCAAAAAATTTCCTAAGAACCACAGAATCTTGTAATATAAATTTTGAAACAGCTTCTATAAACAAAACATGTATTGCACATAAATACATACCTATACATATTCTAGGACCTTCACCAAATGGCAGGTACACGAACCGATGCCTCTTTGCACTAACGTCTTCTCTGAACCTGTCTGGATCAAATTTTTCAGGTTCCGGGAAATACTGAGGATCGTACTGTAGAGCTTGATTAGGGATGACAATTTGAACACCTTTGTCTACTGTTATGTTAGTATCTGGTATGCGGTATTCTTTGGTGCATTCTCTCGCTAAGAAAGACACTGGAGGGTACTTGCGCAGAGTCTCTGTGAAACCAGAACCATAGCATGAATAAAAGTGTATGACCCCCTAGCTTATTTCTTTAAACATTTCTCAGTCTTACATTTTTCTTATGAAAGCAATCATAAATAATTATAAATTTTATAATTTATTGGTAGTTTATGCTCGGAGTCATTCACCTGTGTTTACTAGAGATCGGAATGGTGCAGTTCACTTCCACAAATATAGCAGTTTTCACTAGAAATATGTGTTTTTGCGCAATAAGTGCGTTTTGTCGTACTTACAGCAATGGCGATGAAAGTTCAACTTCCTATATTTCGCGGTTGCCAACCTAAATAAGTATATTGTAATATTAAATATTACAAACCACGTGTGGGAAGTAACAACTACTGCACTCTATGTATACTACGTACAATATATAGACTATACAAAAATGTATCTAAAAGGCAGTGTTAATATACATTATAGAAACAAATCACCGCATTTTAAATGAATTGAAACAATATAAAACAATAAATACGTACTTGCCGCCATTTTATCACTTATTGGTATCACGGCCTCCTATAGTTTCAAATAATAAACATTACTCACACTGTTAACGTTGGTCAATTGTTTATAATGAACGCAAATATTTCCAACAAAGATGTTATTATTTTACTATTATTTATTATTTTGAGAATACCATCGCGCAAAAAAAAAAGTGTACAACATACTGTACGTTTGTGAAGTGTTTACAGAATTTGGGAAATTAAAAACGTCGCTATCGCTCGGTTTTTAAACATTTTCCTCGCTTCTGTAAAAACCACTTCCCAACCTCGCATCGTAAAATACCATTTCAGGCATGAAATGAACACAATATACATAATTCCCTTCACACTTTTGCACCTTTTGTGATATTAGAATGTTTCCCCCCTTTTCCTCTTCATTTTTATGTTTCAGCTATTTTTATCCTACGATTTTTTAGCAAATTCCAAAGGAATGAAGCCATTGAAGTTATTTTAATAAATGTATGTTTGTCCCGCGCCGTAGCCGAGCGGTTAAGGTAGGAGGCCTTGGCGCAGAGCTACGGGACATGCGCTGGTTCGAGTCTCCATGGGGGAAGAAATTTTCTCATGGTATTTCGGCCAGTATGGGACCGGTGCCCACCCAACATCGTGAGGCAATTGGGTAGCTACAATAAGTAGCGGCTCCAGGTTGAGGAACCAGCTATAACGGCTGGAGGACTCGACATGCTAACCACATGTCACCCCTACACTGGCTGTTGATCATCTACTTCTGTGATTGACACATGTGGATGTGAAGGGCCAGCAGCCGGCTGGTAAAAGGGCAACCGCTGGAAAGTGGAAAGACCCTCAATCGGAATGTTTGAACCTATTTTTAGAGTATTTCACTGATCTTATCAAGTAGACATGAAATTGACTATGGCCACAATATGTATGTATAGTGGAGTAAGGATCATTAAACTCACCCAAACCTTCTAGTGGCCTAGGGTCGACTGAGCCTCTAACGGAAATGAGTACCAAACACATGTTCTGGATGTAAAGGCGGCCGTCTCGCATGGCTAACAACCCAGCTGACATCTAGTGTCGATTGTCTAAAAAAGTGAGAACGTTGACCTCCTACTACCCATAGTGTCTCCTATGGCCTGTAGTAGGATCACTTTACCGTACATAGTGTGTGTCTGTGTGGCTCTAACGACCCTGATTTTTTGTCTAATAAAAATCAAAATTGGCTTATATCAATTATAAAAACCAAAGTCGGGTTCGTTAACGAGCAAATTCCGACCATTAAATGTAGGAGTTCACATGAAACAAAAATTTAAAAATCGCTCTGGCTGTCATTTTTTTATGTTTCACAATCAAACCGTCAGTATTGTGCTGTTATAATAAACCAAGGAAGGTATTCTCAAAAAAACAGCGAAATCCGAACATCTGATATAGGGGTTAACCTGAAACACGAAAATAAAAATTGATTCTACCAGCCGCCATATTTGGTGTGTCGCAATGAATTCCATTTATTTTAATTAACTCTTGGATTATTATAAGATAAAATAGTTCAGTTTGTTTAATAAAGTAATAAAGTATGGCAAATGATTCAGTTAAATCGGTAAATGATGTAGTTAATATACCCAATTCACCAATTAAATATTAAAAGAGTCGATATGTTTCAACAGCCAAGCTGTCATTTTCAAGACTAAATACTGACTCTTGAAAATGAGAGCTTCGCTGTTGAAACATTAATTTTTAATTGGTGAATTGGGTACATTGACTACATATTTTACGATTTTATCACCAAGAAGATCATTAGTTTATTAAAAATAAGTAAATCGGTGTCTTTACCCTTTAAGGAAATATTGCTATGGTTTGACTGGGGATCGAACCCGGGACCTCATAAACAGCAGTCAGAAACTCTGACCACTAGCCCATGAGGCTGGTTGCACAAATTATATTATCTTTACTCTTTACTCGTGACCTCTGATTAAACGAGTTTTAAAAAATAGTCCGTCTCAGAGTTATTGCGTAAAACAAGCGAATTCCTTAGCAAGTCGAATTTATGGTCCGATTTTGCTGAGTTATGCAATATATATTTCTTTTATTTATATTATATTTAGTTTGATCATCTTACCTCAATATTAATGTTGATTTGTTCTTGAACATGTTTCCAAACAATTCTATTTTATCGCCGGCTTGTCCAGACGATAAAATAGAATTGTTTTGAAACATGTCCAAAAACAAATCAACATTAATATTGAGGTAAGATGATCAGACTAAAAATAATATAATTAATATAACCTCAAAATATCACTGCCTAAAATTAAATCTTAATATATAAAAATTACGTGTCACGTTGTTTGTCCGCGATGGAATCCTAAACAACTGAACCGATTTTAATAAAATTTTGCACACTGTGTGCAGTTTGATCCAAATTGAGACATAGGGTAGTTTATAACTACATTTATGATCGCATTATTTTTCATTGTAAATTATTTGATTATTATTTAACAAAGAGTTATAATTATCTGTGAGTTCCATACGATTCTAACAGATGACGGTGTAAGGTAATTGATTTATTATTTAACAAAGAGAGATCCAGGTGGCTGTGCATTTTGTTGCAACCGCGAATTTCAATTGAATTACAAATATTGATTATTTCATAATTTAAGTGTGTTCAGTGTTTATTTTATTTTCAATATATTGATAATAATATTAATTTCGTGTGTAAGTATTAGTTTTAAGTAATCTGGCTGAAAGAGAGCAACTTAATTTAAATTTAACTGGACCGAGAAGGGACATTGAACAATATGGCGAATCAGTTCTAGAGACCATGAATGATAACATACGAGTATCAAGTGAATTTCCGCAAATTGCTATAGGCCTATGTGACTTAAATCTTACATTTAAGAAGAATGTCAATTTAAAAACATATGAAGGTCCTAAGGAACTGAATAACAGAACTGTAAGTAAGTCTGTTAGTTATAATAATATGCCTAATATTACAGAAACAATCTCCATGCCTCAATTAAATGAAAAACAAGATGACTATAATATATCACAAGATGATATTACTATACAGAGACTTCTTGATGATGATGAAAATCCAATCTGCCAACAAGTTCGTAGAAAAAATCGAAAGTATAATGAAATCAGCAAGCCACCTCAAAATATTCCAACAATAAATGTATATAATCCTTATGATACACTTATGGATGATACTGAGAATGCAGACAAGATAAATTGATCTCAATCAACAAAACCATACGGAAAAATTAACGTAAAAATAGTTAAAGGCGATACGAAGTTCGCCGGCCATCTAGAATTATATATTTATTTTGTTAAATTGGGAAAACTGATGACAGTTTACATAGAAGTGTCGCAATGCAATGGAGAGAAAACAAATCATGCATACCCGTATGTTATTACCTAGGCCTACGTATTGCATATTGTTGTATAATTTGACACCGATTTATTTATTTTTAATAAACTAATGATGTTCTTGGTGATAAAATCGTAAAAATATGTAGTCAATATACCCAATTCACCAATTAAAAATTAATGTTTCAACAGCGAAGCTCTCATTTTCAAGAGTCAATATTTAGTCTTGAAAATGACAGCTTCGCTGTTGAAACATATCGACTCTTTTAATATTTAATTGGTGAATTGGGTATATTAACTACATCATTTACCGATTTAAATAATATCTACTGAATCATTTTTCATACTTTATTAAACCCATGGTCTGGAATTTAGGTTAAGTTTAGGTTAAGAACTCTCCTGGCGCTTCATTATCATTTATTATCCATCATATCATCGGGGTAACGTAACTCCGCCTTCTAGGCGTCCCAACATCAGAAGTGGATTACAATTACGCCAATGTCAGGAGAGAAGACCAGAAATGTCTAAATGACAACCTGGGGCATTGAATAAATAAATAAAAAATATGTAGGCTATATATATATATATATATATATAATTTGTGTTTAATAACTAGATTATATTAATGCCTATCAAAAGAAGTGGAGTGGTTGGCACTAGAACATACGTAACACATAATGTTGACTGAACTCCCTGACCAAGGTTTCTGTAGGTGCCAAAGAGCTTCTCTACGTCCTCTCAGCATAAATCGCCAGCGACTTGATATCAAAAATATCACAATGATGTGCTTAATCCAGTAGAACAAAATCATTAAGGGAGACAATGGGTGGAAATTAGGCCATTTTCGGTCTAAGTTGCCTTTTTATATGGTACGATAAAAGTACTAAAGTGTCTACTATTTCTACATCAATAGCTTCAACTATTCTGAAATTATCTGTACTATTATAATTTTCGCCAGGTTGTAAGAATATACATTTGTTAAATTTCTACCCATGTTCTTTCTTTAACTTCAGAGATAATACTATATTCTTGCATTTATTTTTTCGGTTTAGAATCTTTCTTAATTTTGTTTCAAAAGACTAAAGATATCTCTCTGAAGATTGTTCATATGTGCCTCCCAATAATCTTCCTTCAGCTTCTATATCTATAACTCTCTAGTAAAGCTGCAAAGAATAGCATGAGAATGCTATGATTGCAGTGAAAGATCTGCCCTCGCGCAGAATTACTATAGAAAATAGAATTTCTCTTGTTTTGGAATTTACTGCGTTCGTGTACATATACTATTTTTTTATTTTAAAAACTCCCTTGAATATACCAAGTATAGTATACCAGTTTTATTTATTTTTTCGATTTGGAAAAAGCCTTTGACAGACTTGAGCTCAAATAAATCTATTCTACTCTAAAACAGTTTTAGAGGTTCTGTAGAAAGGGATATACCAAATGATCTTGTTCTCTTAATGAATTATATGTATTCCAATAATTTTACCAAAATAAAATACGAAAGCCAACTTATAGAGAATATTCAAGTAAAAACAAAAACAAGACAAAGGGATTCTCTTAGTCCATTGTTGTTGCACATCACTCTTGATGAGATAAATAAGAATGTTAAAAGTATGAAAGAAAGAAAAAAATAGGTAGTAAGGAAATCAATACCATATGTTATGCTGCTGATTTCATAGTATTAACTAATGACTCTGACATTAATCTCCAACGCCGGTTTAGGTGTAAATGTATGAAGGAATGTCAAAAGTACAATATGAAAGGTTTAATTGAAAAACTTAAAATCTTTGGTGGTATATAACCACGTCGATATAAATTAGAAACTGAGGAAAATTATAGATCAAACTATAAATTTTATATTTTTTAGCCCAGAATTTACTAGCAATAGGAATTTATAGTCAGAGATCACGAAATAAATGTACAAAGCAGCAAGGATCGCGGAGTCAATGAACGATGTAATTTGGAGGAATAAATGTACCCAAAAACACTTACAAAAATAAAGTTACGATTGAATCAGATATGAACACATGAGAGAACAATTTGAAATTCAACCAATAAATCAATGGATATCAGGAAGGAGACAGGAATGCAACAACCATGTCTCAAGAATGAGTGATAATAGGCTATCAAAAGTAATACAAAATAATATTCCAACTGGCAGGAGATCCCCAGGCTGACCAAGACAAAGATGATCTAGGATCGACAAAATAATAATAGTAATAATAATAACATAATAATAATAATAGTAATAATAATAATAACATTAAAAAAAACATCACACACCTTTTTTTTTCTCGAAGTTTAAAACGTCTTGGCCTTTAACTTCTAATTATATTTCTTATTATTTTGCTCCTATTTTTAGTCTATTTTTGTCTTTACTATAATGAATAATCTTTCCTTATTTAAGAGGTCTTTACTCATTTGAGTTGGGGGTTTTATTTTTTTTAAGTTGTACAAGATTAAGTTTCCTAATTACGTCTTATTAGAAAGCTACGCTTTAAATATTCCTTAGTACATTTATTTTATCCGGACGAAAACAATTTAAATGATTTTCTTACATGTTTATTTTCCACCATTTCTATATATTTAAAATAAGTTAGGATCTTCATTTAAGAGGCAAGACGTTGAAATTATTACTATTCCTTATAAAGAGAATACGACCAACCCCATGGGCTAGTGGTCGTCGTTTGTGACTACAGTTCACGAGGTCTCGGGTTAGATTTCTGGTCACATCATGGGAACTTTTTCTTAAAAGCAATTATTCCTGTGGTTGCCCAGGTCTGGAATTTAGGTTAAGGACTTCTCTGGCGCTTCATTGTCATTCATCACCCATCATATCATAGGGGTAATATAACTACACCTGCCAGCTGAAAAAAACCAGAAATGTCATAAACGACAACCTGGTGCCATTGGACAAAACAAATTGACAAAAAACTAATGCATGGGAATAATTATTGAATGAAAACTATAAAATAACTAGCTGCCCCGGCGAACTTCGTATCGCCTTTACATATTTTTACGTTAATTTTTCCGATGTTTTAATAGTCATTCTGCTATTCGGGGCGGAAATAAATCCAACAACTCAAAGATCATAAAAAATAGGTCCAGCCGTTCTTGAGTTATAAATAGTGTAACTAATCCGACTTTGTTTTATATATATATATAAGTCCCGGCAACGCATTGCTGTGGCTAAGGTATACTTGAATTATGTTGTATCGGATGCGAGATCGAAAATTTTAGTTGCCCCAAATGATGTCATTTGGAAGCAAGAATTAAATTTGCGTATCTTGCTCAAAAATAATTTCGAATCATCTGAATCGCCAGCAAGAAGTGATAATAAAGGTTCCGGCGGAGAGGGTAGAGGTGACAGCACAACTTTTCCTGATATGCAGCACATGCCGGGTGTTTCATTGCGAAATTTTAATGCCTGACAATATTGACATACTTTATCTGTTTTAACTGATACGTGTGATATTTTGCATTATTCTCATTTATCAATCTCACCAACGATCTGCAAACTTCAGTAGAGGGTGGCAGGATTTTAACCTCTTCTTTATACATTTTGTATGAGAAATCTGAATCACCAAGTTTTTGTTTTACACAATTTATTATTTCGGTACGTTCACTACACCCGGTATAAATATGGGTGTTGGTTTATGTGGAAGTGGTTTTGTTGATTGAGATGAATTTATGTTGTCTGCATTCTCAGTATCATCCATAAGTGTATCATAAGGATTATATACATTTATTGATGGAATATTTTGAGGAGGCTTCCTGATTTCATTATACTTTCGTTTTTTCTACGAACTTCTTGGCAGTTTGGATTCTCATCATCATCAAGAAGTCTCTGTATAGTAATATCATCTTGTGATATATTATAGTCATCTTGTTTTTCATATAATTGAGGCATGGAGATTGTTTCTGTAATATTAGGCATATTATTATAACTAACAGATTTACTTACAGTTTTGTTATTCAGTTCCTTAGGATCATCATATGATTTTAAATTGACATTCTTCTTAAATATAAGATTTATGTCGCATAGGCCTATACCAGTTTGCGGAAATTCACTTGATATCTTATCATTTATGGTCTCTGGAACTGATTCGCCATATTGTTCAATGTCTCTTCTCGGTCCAGTTAATTTAAATTAAGTTGCTGTCTTTCAGCCAGATTACTTAAAACTAATACTTACACACGAAATTAATATTATTATCAATATATTGAAAATAAAATAAACGCTGAACACAATTCAATTATGAAATAATCAATATTTGTAATTCAATTGAAATTCGCGGTTGCAACAAAAAGCACAGCCACCTGGATCTCTCTTTGTTAAATAATAAACCAATTACCTTATCAAATTACCTTAAACCGCCATCTGTTAGAATCGTATGGAACTCACAGATAACTATAACTGTTTGTTAAATATTAAACAAATAATTTGCAATAAAAAATAATGCGACCATAAATGTAGTTATAAACTACCCTATGTCTCAATTTGGATCAAACTGCACACAGTGTGCAATATTTTTTTTAAAATCGGTTCAGTTGTTTAGGATTCCATCGCGGACAAACAACGTGACACGAAATTTTTATATATTAAGATAAGAAATAATTAATGCTGAGATAATTTTTTATGTTAGGTTAGCTGTGAAGAGCCTATAGGGTAGATACATTTTATTGTATGATTTTTCCTAAATATCTCATATTGTGTTACAAAAAATAAAGTTTTCTTTAACATGTCCAAAATATTTTATTTTGAATGAATCCATTCTTTTCAATAATTTAAATTAAAAATTATAAAAAATATGAGACTCAAGAAACAAAACTTCACAACAGCATTGCCTACGTACTCTACAATAAATGTGTACATCATGTACGTCTAAAACTGCGAAAAATAATAATTTTACCCACTGTTGCCCTTAAAACCCAGTTTAATTTTTAATTGTACATACTTTAAGATGGATAAAATCCTCCATGGTATCTTTACCTTTTCGTGGTGGAGTGGCTTGCCTGCTTAACTGATCCCGAGAGCTATGCCGGCGGTAGCATTGCTGCCGAAAGGGTTACCCATGCCGGATTGGTCGAAGGTGATAAGCCAGACGAAAAAGTACCTTGGTCGAAAGAGTGACGATCTTTCACCGTAAAAATACAACCGTCAAGAAATGCGGACATGGATTCAACTGGGGTAAAATATTCCGGAGGTCAAATAGTCCCCCATTCGGTTCTCCGGGCGGGGACTACTTCAGGGAACACATGCCAAGGGCTCAAACATAGGGAAATGTTCCTAGAAACATGGAATGTTAGGACTTTATATAATAGCGGGGCGCTAGAGGTATTAACCAGTGAATTAGATAAATCACCTTTGGATATAGTCGCTTTACAGGAAGTTAGGTGGCCAGGGAAAGGTAGTAAGGAATCAGGAAGCTTTGCATTATACTACGGGTGTACAGAAAGACCTGCATTTGGAACGGGCTTTTAGCCCGAAGGATGATCCTATCTGCTATCCGAGGTACTAAGTTTGTCAGTGGTAGGGTATCATACATAATTCTAAAGGGTAAACGGCATGATTTTGTAATCGTAAATGTACACAGAAGATAAAGATGACAAGATCAAGGATGAGTTCTACGAAGAATTAGAATGCTTATTTGATAGCCTTTCACGATATCATATGAAAATTGTCTTAGGAAATTTTAATGCAAAAGTGGGGCGGGAACAATAGACAAATTCAGTCTTCATGAAGACAGTAACGACAATCGGGTTAGATTAGTGACCTTTGCCACATCAAAGAATCTCATCGTTAAGAGCACAACATTTCAGCATAAGGATATTCATAAATACACCTGGGCGTCCCCAGATGGCGAAACTCGAAACCAGATAGATCACGTATTAGTGGACAAACGCTGGCACAGTAGCATCATCGATGTTATATCAGTTAGAGGAACAGACTGCAATTCGGATCACCATATGGTCAGGGTGAAATTAGACAAGGGCTATCGCTTACGAGAGGAAGCAAAAGATGATTCTGAAAAATTTGATTTAAAAAAGTTGAAAAATTGCTAATAGATTTGAAGTACTGAAATCTTCAGATGACAATGTGGCAAACGAAGACGAAACTGATATAAATAAAGAATGGGAGGCTATAAGAGATATTATTAAATTGTCAGCATCAGAGAGCATTGGTCACTTAAAAAAAAGGCAAAACAAGAAATGGTTTGATGAGGAATGTGCCAAATTTGCAAAGGAATGAAAGCTAACAAAAATTAAATGGTTACATGAGCCAAATAAGGTAAATTTGGAGAAATTGGGTAGTGTTAGAAGGGAAAACACGAGGTTACTAAAGAGTAAAAAGAGGGAATATTTGAGAGGAAAGATTAATGATCTTGAAATTAATGCCAAAAATAGGAAAATTAGAGAATTATATCAGGGAATTAGGATAGAGAAGAAAGGGTTTCAGGCTATAACAAACATAATTCGGAATGAAAATGGGGATATGATTGCAGATTCCAGGAGTATATTAAATAGATGGAAAAGTTACTTTAATAAACTATTAAATGTACATGCAGAACAGGATATTGAAGAGGATAATTTACAGACAGCAGAAATGCTAATCGCAGAACCAAGTGAATTAGAGGTTGAAATGGCGATAGAAAAATTGAAGCTGTATAAAGCAACAGGCTCATATGAGATCCCAGCAGAACTGATAAAATCAGGGGGAGAAAAATTGATGGACAAGATACGCCAGTTGCTTAGTATGATTTTGGAAAAAGAAGCTCTTCCAGATGAATAGAAAGAATCGATTATCGTACCAATTTATAAGAAAGGAGATAAAACTAATTGTAACAACTATAGGGGCATCTCATTACTTTCAACTTAGTACAAAATTCTAACAAATATATTACTAAGCAGACTTACTACTTATATTGATGACATTCTAGGAGATCATCAATGTGCATTTAGAAGAAACAGGTCTACAACAGATCAGATTTTTAGTATAAGACAGATATTAGAAAAGAAATGAGAATATAATGGTATTGTCCATCAACTATACGTAGACTTCAAAAAAGCATATGATTCAATTAAGATGGAGAAGTTATATAGTATCCCGCTAGAGTTCGGAATTCCTAAAAAGTTAGTTGGACTTATACGAGTGTGTCTAAATGACACAAAGAGTAAGGTGCGTTTAGGCAAACAGATTTCGAATATTTTTGAAATCCAGAATGGGTTTAAGCAAGGAGATGCACTATCTCCTTTACTATTTAATTTTGTACTAGAGCATGCCATCACATCTTTAGGCGATGAAGAAGGCCTACAACTCAATGGTATTAATAAGCTGTTAGTTTATGCCGATGATGTAGTACTATTGGGCGATAGCGAGGAGGTACTAAATGTCAATACGCACACACTACTGAGTAACACTAAGAAATTGGGACTGGAAGTAAATATCAATAAAACTAAATATATGGTCACCCATAGAAATACATTATATAATGGAAATGGACAGCTAATGACAACTGAGGGAAATTTTTAGGAAGTGGCTGAATTCAAATACCTAGGAACAATAATCACAAACAGGAATGAGATGCACATGGAAATTAAACAAAGGCTCAATTCTGGAAATGCATGCTATTATGCATTACAGAGACTCTTGACGTCCGAACTCCTTTCAAAAAACGTTAAACTGAAAATATATAAAACTATTATTCTGCCAGTTATAATATATGGATGCGAAACATGGACTCTTACTTTAAGGTAGGAAAGGAGATTACGAATATTTGAGAATAAAGTTCTTTGGAATATTTTTGGACCAAAGAGAGATGAACAGACAGGTGAATGGAGAAGACTGCTTAACAGTGAATTACATGGTCTTTATAGGAAGCCAGATATAATGAGACAGTTAAATCTCATAGGATGCGATGGGCAGGACATGTGGCACAAATGGGGAATGAAAGACGTGCATGGAAGCTTCTTGTTAGAAAACCAGAGGGAAAACGCCCAGTGAGTAGACCAAGAATGAGGTAGGAGAATAACATTAACTATGATTTGAGGCAACGGGTTGATTGGAAAACATTGGCTCTGGATAGAGATATATGGAGAGCTTATGTCCGCGCTGCCATGAATCTACGGGTTCGATAATGCTAGTGAGTTAGTTACTTTTAGATGGATAAAAATATTCACGTGATTTTGAACTTTTATAGGAATAAATCACTATGAGGTTTAGTTTAAGATAAATTAAAATGTTTCATACCTCTCCTCATGATTTATCTTCTAAGTAGTTCGCGATTTCAGGGTTTAGTAACCCCATCCTCAGTACACTTATGTCGACTGAGAGGTATGAAATATTTAATTTATTTCACGTGAATTGTTTAAACATCTACAAAATAATTTCATCAACACTTTTTCAGCACTTTTTGTGTTTTTTAGAACCTTTTCTTTTTTTCATTAATCTTCACTTTAAAATCAATTCACTATAAAAGTTGTGATCTTCTTTTTCTTCCAATGGCGCTACAGCCCATAGCGGGCTAGGCCTACTTGATGCGAGACTGCAATCTTCTCTATCCACTACTCTCTGTTGCTTCCAATGGCGCTACAGCCCATAGCGGGCTAGGCCTACTTGATGCGAGACTGCAATCTTCTCTATCCACTACTCTCTGTTGCTTCCAATGGCGCTACAGCCCATAGCGGGCTAGGCCTACTTGATGCGAGACTGCAATCTTCTCTATCCACTACTCTCTGTTGCTTCCAATGGCGCTACAGCCCATAGCGGGCTTGATGCGAGACTGCAATCTTCTCTATCCACTACTCTCTGTTGCTTCCAATGGCGCTACAGCCCATAGCGGGCTTGATGCGAGACTGCAATCTTCTCTATCCACTACTCTCTGTTGCTTCCAATGGCGCTACAGCCCATAGCGGGCTTGATGCGAGACTGCAATCTTCTCTATCCACTACTCTCTGTTGCTTCCAATGGCGCTACAGCCCATAGCGGGCTTGATGCGAGACTGCAATCTTCTCTATCCACTACTCTCTGTTGCTTCCAATGGCGCTACAGCCCATAGCGGGCTTGATGCGAGACTGCAATCTTCTCTATCCACTACTCTCTGTTGCTTCCAATGGCGCTACAGCCCATAGCGGGCTTGATGCGAGACTGCAATCTTCTCTATCCACTACTCTCTGTTGCTTCCAATGGCGCTACAGCCCATAGCGGGCTTGATGCGAGACTGCAATCTTCTCTATCCACTACTCTCTGTTGCTTCCAATGGCGCTACAGCCCATAGCGGGCTTGATGCGAGACTGCAATCTTCTCTATCCACTACTCTCTGTTGCTTCCAATGGCGCTACAGCCCATAGCGGGCTTGATGCGAGACTGCAATCTTCTCTATCCACTACTCTCTGTTGCTTCCAATGGCGCTACAGCCCATAGCGGGCTTGATGCGAGACTGCAATCTTCTCTATCCACTACTCTCTGTTGCTTCCAATGGCGCTACAGCCCATAGCGGGCTTGATGCGAGACTGCAATCTTCTCTATCCACTACTCTCTGTTGCTTCCAATGGCGCTACAGCCCATAGCGGGCTTGATGCGAGACTGCAATCTTCTCTATCCACTACTCTCTGTTGCTTCCAATGGCGCTACAGCCCATAGCGGGCTTGATGCGAGACTGCAATCTTCTCTATCCACTACTCTCTGTTGCTTCCAATGGCGCTACAGCCCATAGCGGGCTTGATGCGAGACTGCAATCTTCTCTATCCACTACTCTCTGTTGCTTCCAATGGCGCTACAGCCCATAGCGGGCTTGATGCGAGACTGCAATCTTCTCTATCCACTACTCTCTGTTGCTTCCAATGGCGCTACAGCCCATAGCGGGCTTGATGCGAGACTGCAATCTTCTCTATCCACTACTCTCTGTTGCTTCCAATGGCGCTACAGCCCATAGCGGGCTTGATGCGAGACTGCAATCTTCTCTATCCACTACTCTCTGTTGCTTCCAATGGCGCTACAGCCCATAGCGGGCTTGATGCGAGACTGCAATCTTCTCTATCCACTACTCTCTGTTGCTTCCAATGGCGCTACAGCCCATAGCGGGCTTGATGCGAGACTGCAATCTTCTCTATCCACTACTCTCTGTTGCTTCCAATGGCGCTACAGCCCATAGCGGGCTTGATGCGAGACTGCAATCTTCTCTATCCACTACTCTCTGTTGCTTCCAATGGCGCTACAGCCCATAGCGGGCTTGATGCGAGACTGCAATCTTCTCTATCCACTACTCTCTGTTGCTTCCAATGGCGCTACAGCCCATAGCGGGCTTGATGCGAGACTGCAATCTTCTCTATCCACTACTCTCTGTTGCTTCCAATGGCGCTACAGCCCATAGCGGGCTTGATGCGAGACTGCAATCTTCTCTATCCACTACTCTCTGTTGCTTCAATGGCGCTACAGCCCATAGCGGGCTTGATGCGAGACTGCAATCTTCTCTATCCACTACTCTCTGTTGCTTCCAATGGCGCTACAGCCCATAGCGGGCTTGATGCGAGACTGCAATCTTCTCTATCCACTACTCTCTGTTGCTTCCAATGGCGCTACAGCCCATAGCGGCTTGATGCGAGACTGCAATCTTCTCTATCCACTACTCTCTGTTGCTTCCAATGGCGCTACAGCCCATAGCGGGCTTGATGCGAGACTGCAATCTTCTCTATCCACTACTCTCTGTTGCTCCAATGGCGCTACAGCCCATAGCGGGCTTGATGCGAGACTGCAATCTTCTCTATCCACTACTCTCTGTTGCTTCCAATGGCGCTACAGCCCATAGCGGGCTTGATGCGAGACTGCAATCTTCTCTATCCACTACTCTCTGTTGCTTCCAATGGCGCTACAGCCCATAGCGGGCTTGATGCGAGACTGCAATCTTCTCTATCCACTACTCTCTGTTGCTTCCAATGGCGCTACAGCCCATAGCGGGCTTGATGCGAGACTGCAATCTTCTCTATCCACTACTCTCTGTTGCTTCCAATGGCGCTACAGCCCATAGCGGGCTTGATGCGAGACTGCAATCTTCTCTATCCACTACTCTCTGTTGCTTCCAATGGCGCTACAGCCCATAGCGGGCTTGATGCGAGACTGCAATCTTCTCTATACCACTACTCTCTGTTGCTTCCAATGGCGCTACAGCCCATAGCGGGCTTGATGCGAGACTGCAATCTTCTCTATCCACTACTCTCTGTTGCTTCCAATGGCGCTACAGCCCATAGCGGGCTTGATGCGAGACTGCAATCTTCTCTATCCACTACTCTCTGTTGCTTCCAATGGCGCTCACAGCCCATAGCGGGCTTGATGCGAGACTGCAATCTTCTCTATCCACTACTCTCTGTTGCTTCCAATGCGCTACAGCCCATAGCGGGCTTGATGCGAGACTGCAATCTTCTCTATCCACTACTCTCTGTTGCTTCCAATGGCGCTACAGCCCATAGCGGGCTTGATGCGAGACTGCAATCTTCTCTATCCACTACTCTCTGTTGCTTCCAATGGCGCTACAGCCCATAGCGGGCTTGATGCGAGACTGCAATCTTCTCTATCCACTACTCTCTGTTGCTTCCAATGGCGCTACAGCCCATAGCGGGCTTGATGCGAGACTGCAATCTTCTCTATCCACTACTCTCTGTTGCTTCCAATGGCGCTACAGCCCATAGCGGGCTTGATGCGAGACTGCAATCTTCTCTATCCACTACTCTCTGTTGCTTCCAATGGCGCTACAGCCCATAGCGGGCTTGATGCGAGACTGCAATCTTCTCTATCCACTACTCTCTGTTGCTTCCAATGGCGCTACAGCCCATAGCGGGCTTGATGCGAGACTGCAATCTTCTCTAATCCACTACTCTCTGTTGCTTCCAATGGCGCTACACCCCATAGCGGGCTTGATGCGAGACTGCAATCTTCTCTATCCACTACTCTCTGTTGCTTCCAATGGCGCTACAGCCCATAGCGGGCTTGATGCGAGACTGCAATCTTCTCTATCCACTACTCTCTGTTGCTTCCAATGGCGCTACAGCCCATAGCGGGCTTGATGCGAGACTGCAATCTTCTCTATCCACTACTCTCTGTTGCTTCCAATGGCGCTACAGCCCATAGCGGGCTTGATGCGAGACTGCAATCTTCTCTATCCACTACTCTCTGTTGCTTCCAATGGCGCTACAGCCCATAGCGGGCTTGATGCGAGACTGCAATCTTCTCTATCCACTACTCTCTGTTGCTTCCAATGGCGCTACAGCCCATAGCGGGCTTGATGCGAGACTGCAATCTTCTCTATCCACTACTCTCTGTTGCTTCCAATGGCGCTACAGCCCATAGCGGGCTTGATGCGAGACTGCAATCTTCTCTATCCACTACTCTCTGTTGCTTCCAATGGCGCTACAGAGCCCATAGCGGGCTTGATGCGAGACTGCAATCTTCTCTATCCACTACTCTCTGTTGCTTCCAATGGCGCTACAGCCCATAGCGGGCTTGATGCGAGACTGCAATCTTCTCTATCCACTACTCTCTGTTGCTTCCAATGGCGCTACAGCCCATAGCGGGCTTGATGCGAGACTGCAATCTTCTCTATCCACTACTCTCTGTTGCTTCCAATGGCGCTACAGCCCATAGCGGGCTTGATGCGAGACTGCAATCTTCTCTATCCACTACTCTCTGTTGCTTCCAATGGCGCTACAGCCCATAGCGGGCTTGATGCGAGACTGCAATCTTCTCTATCCACTACTCTCTGTTGCTTCCAATGGCGCTACAGCCCATAGCGGGCTTGATGCGAGACTGCAATCTTCTCTATCCACTACTCTCTGTTGCTTCCAATGGCGCTACAGCCCATAGCGGGCTTGATGCGAGACTGCAATCTTCTCTATCCACTACTCTCTGTTGCTTCCAATGGCGCTACAGCCCATAGCGGGCTTGATGCGAGACTGCAATCTTCTCTATCCACTACTCTCTGTTGCTTCCAATGGCGCTACAGCCCATAGCGGGCTTGATGCGAGACTGCAATCTTCTCTATCCACTACTCTCTGTTGCTTCCAATGGCGCTACAGCCCATAGCGGGCTTGATGCGAGACTGCAATCTTCTCTATCCACTACTCTCTGTTGCTTCCAATGGCGCTACAGCCCATAGCGGGCTTGATGCGAGACTGCAATCTTCTCTATCCACTACTCTCTGTTGCTTCCAATGGCGCTACAGCCCATAGCGGGCTTGATGCGAGACTGCAATCTTCTCTATCACCTACTCTCTGTTGCTTCCAATGGCGCTACAGCCCATAGCGGGCTTGATGCGAGACTGCAATCTTCTCTATCCACTACTCTCTGTTGCTTCCAATGGCGCTACAGCCCATAGCGGGCTTGATGCGAGACTGCAATCTTCTCTATCCACTACTCTCTGTTGCTTCCAATGGCGCTACAGCCCATAGCGGGCTTGATGCGAGACTGCAATCTTCTCTATCCACTTCTCTGTTGCTTCCAATGGCGCTACAGCCCATAGCGGGCTTGATGCGAGACTGCAATCTTCTCTATCCACTACTCTCTGTTGCTTCCAATGGCGCTACAGCCCATAGCGGGCTTGATGCGAGACTGCAATCTTCTCTATCCACTACTCTCTGTTGCTTCCAATGGCGCTACAGCCCATAGCGGGCTTGATGCGAGACTGCAATCTTCTCTATCCACTACTCTCTGTTGCTTCCAATGGCGCTACAGCCCATAGCGGGCTTGATGCGAGACTGCAATCTTCTCTATCCACTACTCTCTGTTGCTTCCAATGGCGCTACAGCCCATAGCGGGCTTGATGCGAGACTGCAATCTTCTCTATCCACTACTCTCTGTTGCTTCCAATGGCGCTACAGCCCATAGCGGGCTTGATGCGAGACTGCAATCTTCTCTATCCACTACTCTCTGTTGCTTCCAATGGCGCTACAGCCCATAGCGGGCTTGATGCGAGACTGCAATCTTCTCTATCCACTACTCTCTGTTGCTTCCAATGGCGCTACAGCCCATAGCGGGCTTGATGCGAGACTGCAATCTTCTCTATCCACTACTCTCTGTTGCTTCCAATGGCGCTACAGCCCATAGCGGGCTTGATGCGAGACTGCAATCTTCTCTATCCACACTACTCTCTGTTGCTTCCAATGGCGCTACAGCCCATAGCGGGCTTGATGCGAGACTGCAATCTTCTCTATCCACTACTCTCTGTTGCTTCCAATGGCGCTACAGCCCATAGCGGGCTTGATGCGAGACTGCAATCTTCTCTATCCACTACTCTCTGTTGCCAGTTCCTTCACATCAGGATTTGATTTCAATCTTCCTTCACTGAATCCATCCATCTTTTCCTAGGTTTTGCTACCGGCCGCTTCCTTCACTGAATCCATCCATCTTTTCCTAGGTTTTGCTACCGGCCGCTTCCTTCACTGAATCCATCCATCTTTTCCTAGGTTTTGCTACCGGCCGCTTCCTTCACTGAATCCATCCATCTTTTCCTAGGTTTTGCTACCGGCCGCTTCCTTCACTGAATCCATCCATCTTTTCCTAGGTTTTGCTACCGGCCGCTTCCTTCACTGAATCCATCCATCTTTTCCCTAGGTTTTGCTACCGGCCGCTTCCTTCACTGAATCCATCCATCTTTTCCTAGGTTTTGCTACCGGCCGCTTCCTTCACTGAATCCATCCATCTTTTCCTAGGTTTTGCTACCGGCCGCTTCCTTCACTGAATCCATCCATCTTTTCCTAGGTTTTGCTACCGGCCGCTTCCTTCACTGAATCCATCCATCTTTTCCTAGGTTTTGCTACCGGCCGCTTCCTTCACTGAATCCATCCATCTTTTCCTAGGTTTTGCTACCGGCCGCTTCCTTCACTGAATCCATCCATCTTTTCCTAGGTTTTGCTACCGGCCGCTTCCTTCACTGAATCCATCCATCTTTTCCTAGGTTTTGCTACCGGCCGCTTCCTTCACTGAATCCATCCATCTTTTCCTAGGTTTTGCTACCGGCCGCTTCCTTCACTGAATCCATCCATCTTTTCCTAGGTTTTGCTACCGGCCGCTTCCTTCACTGAATCCATCCATCTTTCCTAGGTTTTGCTACCGGCCGCTTCCTTCACTGAATCCATCCATCTTTTCCTAGGTTTTGCTACCGGCCGCTTCCTTCACTGAATCCATCCATCTTTTCTTAGGTTTTGCTACCGGCCGCTTCCTTCACTGAATCCATCCATCTTTTCCTAGTTTTGCTACCGGCCGCTTCCTTCACTGAATCCATCCATCTTTTCCTAGTTTTGCTACCGGCCGCTTCCTTCACTGAATCCATCCATCTTTTCCTAGGTTTTGCTACCGGCCGCTTCCTTCACTGAATCCATCCATCTTTTCCTAGGTTTTGCTACCGGCCGCTTCCTTCACTGAATCCATCCATCTTTTCCTAGTTTTGCTACCGGCCGCTTCCTTCACTGAATCCATCCATCTTTTCCTAGGTTTTGCTACCGGCCGCTTCCTTCACTGAATCCATCCATCTTTTCTTAGGTTTTGCTACCGGCCGCTTCCTTCACTGAATCCATCCATCTTTTCTTAGGTTTTGCTACCGGCCGCTTCCTTCACTGAATCCATCATCTTTTCTCTAGGTTTTGCTACCGGCCGCTTCCTTCACTGAATCCATCCATCTTTTCCTAGGTTTTGCTACCGGCCGCTTCCTTCACTGAATCCATCCATCTTTTCCTAGGTTTTGCTACCGGCCGCTTCCTCACTGAATCCATCCATCTTTTCCTAGGTTTTGCTACCGGCCGCTTCCTTCACTGAATCCATCCATCTTTTCCTAGGTTTTGCTACCGGCCGCTTCCTTCACTGAATCCATCCATCTTTTCCTAGGTTTGCTACCGGCCGCTTCCTTCACTGAATCCATCCATCTTTTCCTAGGTTTTGCTACCGGCCGCTTCCTTCACTGAATCCATCCATCTTTTCCTAGGTTTTGCTACCGGCCGCTTCCTTCACTGAATCCATCCATCTTTTCCTAGGTTTTGCTACCGGCCGCTTCCTTCACTGAATCCATCCATCTTTTCCTAGGTTTTGCTACCGGCCGCTTCCTTCACTGAATCCATCCATCTTTTCCTAGGTTTTGCTACCGGCCGCTCTCCTTCACTGAATCCATCCATCTTTTCCTAGGTTTTGCTACCGGCCGCTTCCTTCACTGAATCCATCCATCTTTTCCTAGGTTTTGCTACCGGCCGCTTCCTTCACTGAATCCATCCATCTTTTCCTAGGTTTTGCTACCGGCCGCTTCCTTCACTGAATCCATCCATCTTTTCCTAGGTTTTGCTACCGGCCGCTTCCTTCACTGAATCCATCCATCTTTTCCTAGGTTTTGCTACCGGCCGCTTCCTTCACTGAATCCATCCATCTTTTCCTAGGTTTTGCTACCGGCCGCTTCCTTCACTGAATCCATCCATCTTTTCCTAGGTTTTGCTACCGGCCGCTTCCTTCACTGAATCCATCCATCTTTTCCTAGGTTTTGCTACCGGCCGCTTCCTTCACTGAATCCATCCATCTTTTCCTAGTTTTTGCTACCGGCCGCTTCCTTCACTGAATCCATCCATCTTTTCCTAGGTTTTGCTACCGGCCGCTTCCTTCACTGAATCCATCCATCTTTTCCTAGGTTTTGCTACCGGCCGCTTCCTTCACTGAATCCATCCATCTTTTCCTAGGTTTTGCTACCGGCCGCTTCCTTCACTGAATCCATCCATCTTTTCCTAGGTTTTGCTACCGGCCGCTTCCTTCACTGAATCCATCCATCTTTTCCTAGGTTTTGCTACCGGCCGCTTCCTTCACTGAATCCATCCATCTTTTCCTAGGTTTTGCTACCGGCCGCTTCCTTCACTGAATCCATCCATCTTTTCCTAGGTTTTGCTACCGGCCGCTTCCTTCACTGAATCCATCCATCTTTTCCTAGGTTTTGCTACCGGCCGCTTCCTTCACTGAATCCATCCATCTTTTCCTAGGTTTTGCTACCGGCCGCTTCCTTCACTGAATCCATCCATCTTTTCCTAGGTTTTGCTACCGGCCGCTTCCTTCACTGAATCCATCCATCTTTTCCTAGGTTTTGCTACCGGCCGCTTCCTTCACTGAATCCATCCATCTTTTCCTAGGTTTTGCTACCGGCCGCTTCCTTCACTGAATCCATCCATCTTTTCCTAGGTTTTGCTACCGGCCGCTTCCTTCACTGAATCCATCCATCTTTTCCTAGGTTTTGCTACCGGCCGCTTCCTTCACTGAATCCATCCATCTTTTCCTAGGTTTTTGCTACCGGCCGCTTCCTTCACTGAATCCATCCATCTTTTCCTAGTTTTGCTACCGGCCGCTTCCTTCACTGAATCCATCCATCTTTTCCTAGGTTTTGCTACCGGCCGCTTCCTTCACTGAATCCATCCATCTTTTCCTAGGTTTTGCTACCGGCCGCTTCCTTCACTGAATCCATCCATCTTTTCCTAGGTTTTGCTACCGGCCGCTTCCTTCACTGAATCCATCCATCTTTTCCTAGGTTTTGCTACCGGCCGCTTCCTTCACTGAATCCATCCATCTTTTCCTAGGTTTTGCTACCGGCCGCTTCCTTCACTGAATCCATCCATCTTTTCCTAGGTTTTGCTACCGGCCGCTTGCCAAACATTTCCTCCGTCGTCACATTCTTAAGAATGCTTTCTTTAATCATTCTTTGAACGTGTCCGGCCCATTGCATTTAAAAAAAAAGTTCACAATAGTTGATAAATCAGGTTCCTTAAAAAAGGTCATAGACTTCCTTATTATACCTCATTCTCCACCTTAAAGGTTTGATCATACCTATCAGATACAATGTTTGATTCCCGAAATGTTTATTGTGTTTTCGTTGATAGAAAACTTAATTTTTTTAATTGATTTGTAGATTTTGTTTATTTGATTAGTAAATTTCGGAGCATGATGAATCATACAGAATTATATTTACTCAAGATAATAAATCACACATTAATCCAAATGAAAACAAGATAAAAATTATCACTGGAGAGTGAAACATCTTCTTATCTTAAAGATCTAATCACTTATGGCGCCTCAAAATAATTTCTGACCTAACAAAACTATACTTACTTACTCACTGGCACTATCGAACCCGTAGGTTCATGGCCGCGCGGACATAAGCTCTCCATACATCCCTATCCTGATCTAATGCTTTCCAATAATTTCCTGTATAATCTACTTCCCTCAAATCATAGTTAATGTTATTCTCCCACCTCATTCTTGGTCTACCAACTGGGCATTTTCCCTCTGGCTTTCCTACAAGAAGCTTCCATGCAAGTCTTTCATTCCCCATACGTGCAACATGTCCTGCCCATCGCAGTCTACGAGACTTAACTGTTATTATTATATCTGGCTTCCTATAAAGACCATGTAGTTCATTGTTATGTACTCTTCTCCATAACAAAACTATAGAATATTTAAATTAATGCCCTTCAACTTTCCTTACGTTCTGTTTATTTTGGAATAAATGTTTAAAATATAAGTTACTCATTAATTTGACCACACAAAAGTACATTATGTCACACTAACAAGGGAGCTGTTAGCCACTGCATGGCGAACCTACCTTGAAATTTCTCCCAGAGAAGTGTTCTGATGTACCAAGGCCGTGTCAAAAAAAATATTTGCGGCTTTTAGCTCCAAGGCATAGAAATCGAAGCCAGAATCCAGCAATGGCAACCCACTGTAAGAAGCAAATGGGCGTCCCTGCTTGTATAGTAATAAGTGGAGCGAGGCGCGGCATGGACGGCAGGTTTATGAGGGTCATCCAATCCACCAAGTCGGTATTTGTATTACTTCCCTGTAGTTTAAATGAGAGGTTAGGAGCTGGATTTTAGTGCCTTGTAGTTAAAATCGGCAGAACTTTTTTTTGGCATGGCCTTGGTACATTAACAACGCTTCTCTGAAAGAAATTTCAAGGTAGATTTCGGCATAAAACGGTTGGCAGTTCCCTTGAAAGTCGTAACAATCGTCACATTTCGTCTATATTAAATCATATATAATATTGATAACAATAAACAATTCCATTGCTTTGGTCTCGAGGTAGCGTGCTGCCTTGTCACATAACGGGCCCGAGTTCGATTATCGGTTGGGACAAGTTTCCTGGGTGAGTTTTTTTTTCACCTGTAAGACAAATGTCAAGAAACCATAAGGCCTAAAACAGTCTCCGAATATCGTATGGCCATCATAATCATCATCCATGTTCGCCTTAGATTAAGTTTACAATTAAGGGCTCTTCTGGCGCACCACTATCACTATAACCTATTACAATCATCGGGGCAGCATAACCCCGTTTTCTAGGCGCCCCAACCTCAGAAGTGGGTTACAATAACGCCAAAGTCAGGAGAGAACGCCAGAAATGTCTATATGACAGGCCATGAAGATTGTTTTTTATTATTATTACTACTACTACTATTATGATATCTATAAGGTTAGCGAGACGCAGTCCCTCGGTTTTAGTTTTCTTACGGTTAATGCCATTCTCCCATCTAATTTTCCTGGGCGCTTTTCTCTGATTTTTGTATATCGTACAATATCTTATTTAACCATTCTTACGCATTACAAAATGTGGTTCCGGTCATCGCTGTAAAGGTATGCGGTTTATGATTTTTCTCTCATTCACACAGTTTCCTCGACATAAAAAATAACGAAAGATATCTAATGCTTTTTTAGGTCTAAAAGATACCACAAATCTCTTCTCTCCTCTTAAACTAAGAAAGCGATAAAGCATCAATATTTTATAACTGGAAAGCCTTTTTTTGCGAGAAGGAGTTTGGATAACAAGGTAAGCCCATGTAAGCCATAATAAACATGCGTTTTCTTTCTATTATGAACCTATGTTTAATATTAGTATTACCAACTTATTAATTATCATCACAGTAAAAATAGATTACTGAATAATAGTAACAATAGTAATAAGCATAATAACATAATAATAATCCTAATAATACATAATTACCTGATATAACATTGTCCAGATATTCCATTTCCTGAACAGCCTCATATGTTATTTGTCCACCATGTTTTTTAAGAACTTCATCCATTTCATTTCGCAGGCGGTCTTGGATAACTTTATTCAATGCCAGTTCGTACAAACAGAAACTGATGGTTGTGGATGACGTCTCGAACCCTCCGATAAGTAATACAAAAACTGGAGCGGCCTTTTTCGTCTCATACTCAATCCGGCTGATCTTCAAAATAGAATAATTTTTGTGGGCGATAGCTGATCTGGTCGTTTTGTCGAACTTATAGCACAATTTGGCTGATCCCAGATTGAAAGTTCAACTTCCTACATTTCGGGATTGGGCCAATCCTAAATAACTATACTGTAATATTACATTTACACCCACGTGCGGGAAGTAAAACCACTGCCCTCTATGTATACTACGTACAATGTATATACAAAATTATATCAATAAGGTAGGTTAGTTTATATACATAATACGAAACAAATCGCTGCATTTTAAATGAACTAAACTTTATTTTGAAACAATATAAAATCAATGAAATGCGTACTTGCGGCTATTTTATATTAATAATAATGGTCTCACGGCCTCGCTGTAGGGGCTTTCAACTAATAAACGATTGCCCGTACTGTTAACGTTCCTACTTCATTGTTTATAATGAACGCAACAAATACTTCCAACAAAGATGTTATTATTTTACTACTATTTATTATTCTGAAAAGACTATCGCGCAAAAAAATAATGTACAACGCACGTTTGTGAAGTGTTTTACAGAATCTCGGAAATTAAAAACCTCACTATCGCTCGGTTTTTAAATATTTTTCTCAATTCTGTAAAAACCACTTCCCAACCTCGCATCGTAATTTACTATTACAGGGAATAAGATTGACAAAAAACGAGGATTGGAATGTCAATAAACGGGATATTGGTATTTTAAAAACAGATTAGGCTTATAGGAATAGAAAAAAAAAACGGAACTTTGGAAAGACAATTCGAACGCTTTAGTTTTCATCTTTCCTCATTGAACATAGTTGGAATAGGGTTCAAACTTAAGACTTACATGTCATGGGGAGTGAACGACATTTTAGCTTGATTCGGAAAATATTAGATTGATATTAATATCGGTCTTTTCCATTATTTTCTCAGGTCGCATATGCCATCTTAAAATATCTCTTATCCCTGCAGTATCTTTGTCATATGTGTAGGCTACAGAATTTGGTTGATATTGATCCAGAATATCCAGAGTTATGCTTCAACATACTTCCTTACATATAGGGTGTCCCAAAATTAAACCGACAAGCTTTCGGAGCTGATACATATCAATATTTTAAACACTTTTGTTAAGGAAGGATTTTTGCTGCGGTGCTTCGTTTAAGCGGTAGACGCGTTAATGTCATTACTGCCTCCCACCCAGTTGATTTATATATGTAAATTACATTTGTGTACACCAAACCTCAGTCAATGTGACCTCTGAAATGTTGCATGGGGATTTTCGAAGGCCCAAACATGTGAATTCCGGCTCTTAAATAACTGCTCACGTGTGAAACATGCTTCATCTGTTAACATGGCGTGGGATGCAAACAGTACATCGTTTTCAAATTTGTGCAGATACCACTGACAAAATTGCTGTCGCAGAGGATAGTCTTGAGGCCTCATTGCGTGGACCTTTTGAAGGTGAAAAGGATGCAACAACATTTCCTGCAGAATTCTTCCCACAGTGCTAGGACGTAGCCTATGTGCAATTGTAGAGTGATGGCGCGAGTACTAGCTGCAGGATTGTTCTCAATGCACCGCAACACATCTTCCTCGTTCTCAGGAATCCGTACAGAACGTGGCCGTCTATTCAAGGAGCCTCTTTCACATAGTCTATGTTCAATGCTGGCAAATGTAGTGTGATGAGGAACTCTTCGGTTTCGGAACTGTTCTCGGCAAAGCCTTATAGCCGCAAGACCCGAACCAGCTTTTCCATGCACCAACAGCGTGTCCGTCATCTCACTCCATGTGTACTTTGCCATGTTGTAAATAAAGTAGTATGCAGCAGGCATTCCATCAAACTAACGCACAATGTCAAGGAAACACAACGATGAGCTCAGGAAGTAAACATGTATGCTAAACGAATTGAAGCGTCTTTGTTTTGTTTCTTTCGTAATTTTCCTTTAAAATATACATACTGTACACAAATGTAATTTACGTATCTAAACCAACTGGGTGGGAGGCAGTAATGAAATTAACTCGTCCAACGCTTAAACGAAGCACCGCAGCAAAAAACCTACCTTAACAAAAAGTGTTTAAAATAAAGTTATCTTTCAACTCCCAAAGTTTGTCGGTCTAATTTTGGGACACTCTGTATATATACTAGCTAATGCCCGGCGTGCGCTGCTACACCTAAATAAATGATGTGTTTTTGTATTTAGTTGAATAAGTAAACGGAAAAATAAATATAAATTTATATCGTTATTATTTTTAGATACCCCATGCTGATTACCCGGCGTTGCCCGGGAATCTACGCATCCCGAAGTACTTGGCATAAATGAGGTGAAAGAAAAAATGTGTTATTTTGAATTATCCATAAAATAATACCGGCCGTGCGCTGCTATGCTTGCCCGGGAATCTACTTATCCTGATCTTCTTGGCATTAATGAAAGACCAAAATGGTTATTGTGAGTTATTCTTAAAAGATAAACATATGCTGCCGCGGACTTTTCTCTAGAGGTTTTTGAGATATGCATTTCTGTGTACAATAATTTCTTGTATTTGTTATGGTTTAGGCAGCGTAGGCCATTTAAGCTTACAAAATGCTACATTTCTTCACGTTCTTTCACTACAGAAGATGATTTTTAAGGGTGAAGGTCTTGAGCATTAAAACGTTCTCATAACCTATAACCTTTCCGGGAAAATCCTGAACATTTTGCAAAAAGCCCCATGACAATCGGATGAATGGCATGGCAGCACATGCTTGTCCAGAAATCTACTTATCCCGATCTCCTTGGCATCAATGAAAGACAAAAATGGCTACTGTGTTATCTGTAAAAATAAACATATGCTGTCGCGGAATTTTTTTGTAGAGTTTTTTGAGATATTCAATTCTGTGTACATTACTTTTTTGTACTTGTTATGGTTTAGGCAGCGTAAGCCATTTAAAGGTAAAAAGGGACTTTTCAAGTTTTTCGTTACAAAGGGTGTAGGAGTTGAGTATCTCAACTCTCTTATAGTCTATGTTCATCCCGAGAATCTCCTGAACATTTTGCAAAAACCCCATCAGAATCGGATCAACGGTATGACAGCGCATAAAGTACGAACAAACAAACAAACATTCATATTAGATATAAACTAACTCACTGGCACTATTGAACTCATAGGTTCATGGCCGCAAGTATAGCTCACCATACACCCCTATCATAAGCTAATATTTTCCAATCATCCCCTGCATAATTCACTTCCTTCTCTAAAATCATGGTTAATGTTATTCTCCCACCTCATTCTTGGTCTACCAACTGAGCGTTTTCCATTTGTTTTTCCTACAAGAAGCGTCCAGCCTCTCTTTTATTCCCCGTTCGTGCCACATATCCTACAACTGGTTCTTATAATATATGGCTTCATGTAACTGACTGTTTATATAGGTCTACGTTTATAAAAAATCGAAGTCTTTTGTTTTTAACGCATACCCTCTTAATTTATTTGTATAATGTTAAAACAACTGTAAGTACAATTTGGTGTAGGTAGGTCCACGGCAAGCCGTGCCGACGTGCTTCGAAACATGTCAGTCCTACTTGCTAAGGCGAACGAAATTTGATCAATAATACTGTTTTACTATAAAATACAGTGTGATTATAAAGTCCCAGTACATTTTAAAGAAATCGCTTACATATCATATTTCTGTTACCGGCATTCGAAAGATATAAATATGTTCACCATTGAAGAGCGGATAGAGATTGTTGCTGCGCGTTAAAGAGGTCAGTCGTACGAAGAAGTTAGAGACTGATTCCAAAGGAAACCCTCACGGGAGACGCGTATCTTGATATGTTGCAACTTTTCTTACAGCCACAGTTACAGCAAGATGGTATCATTGATACAGTGGTGTTGCAACAAGATGGAGCACCGCCACACTTTGCTCTGGCTATACGCGGGTATCTCAATGACAGGTTTCCCAAAAGGGCATCTCCTCGTATCTGGGCACCTGGTTCGCCAGACTTCGCACCCCTGGACTTTTTTGCTTGGGGGTTCATCAAGCAACAGGTGTACAGAACCAAGTTTCCTAATCTGCAAGTGCTGAAAGAACGCATACGCCAAGCGAGTCAAATGATTACAGAGGGTATGTTGGGGCATGTTTTCCGGACGACGGTGCGTCGTTCGGAAACATGTTTTGAGTTTGATGGAGGTTATGTTGAACACTAACTTGACAGTAGAAACTACCTTATAATTTTTGTTTTATTTGCGCTACGTTATCCACAAAATGTACTGGGACTTTACAATCACACTGTAGTAAATAGTTATGTTTCGGGTATATTGATGTTTTGTTTACTAAATAAACTTTTAGTCCTAGAATCTTTCTATACTAACCCAGTACAAATTGTCATGTCTTATGTTTGGCGTGAAGTCAGCACGGGTTGTCTCGATCCAGTCGCAATAATATTTGTTTTTGAGTTATTGAGGTCAAACAGAAAAAAATAGAGGATTAGAGGGTATGCGTATTTGATTTTGCGAAAAACAAAACCTCCTTTATATCTTGGGACACCCATATATACAGGGTGTAAATGAATTATACCACATAAATTTAACTACGTATAGAGGGGTATTATATAAGCATTTTGAGATAATGAAATAATGGTCTACGAGGGAAAATGGGCGAGTTATAGGGAATCAAACTAAACGACATTTGATACAGAAAATCAACAGGAGATCATACTAGGAGAGAAAATTATACTAGAATAACATCATATCTTAGTATTAATTCCGAGATTCTGATTGCTAATAGCAACGTTTATGAAATATTTGGTTGTCAAATTCCTTAAAATTTTGATCTGAGCAGATGATTACACGCCACTGCACTGGTTACAGTAGAATCGGTACAATGTGAGCCTTAATACAGAGTGAAACACACAGAATCTGTGTAGTTAACTTGTGGCTTAATGGTCAAAGTGATGGATTTAAGATTCGAACACTAATGATTGAAATCACGGCAGGCGACTTTTTTCTCTTTCTTTCGTTCTTTCTTCGTTGCGATATGTTGACACTGAAATTTGATTAGTATGGACATGCGCAAAATTCCTATTATCCCATTGATCACTGCGTGTATACTGTGATATGTTGACACTGAAATTTGTTCAGTATGGGCATGCGCAACCATTCTTCTATTGGTGATTACATTAAAATCTGAAAGCATCATGGAACATCTTTACAGTTATGCTGAACTTGCCGATATGCATCTGATTTATGGTGCAGCACAAGGTAATGGTGTAAGAGCTGCTGCCACGTACGCGGAGCGATATCCGAATAGACGCCATCCTCACCGAACAACCTTCGAGTCTGTTGATAGGCGTTTGCGGGAGCATAGGACGTTCAAGGTAAACACAGCAATCGCCGGTGCAAGACGTGCGCGCCGCACTGCAGATTTTGAAGAAAATATTCTTCATAGGGTGAAAGAGGAACCTTCTATTAGTACTCGTGCTATCGGACGTGTAATGGGTACGAACCATCGAAGTGTATGGGAAGTCCTGCATGAAGACCAGCTCTATCCCTTTCATCTGCAAAAAGTACAAGTTTTACAGCCACTGGATTTCGCTCAACGGCTCAATTTTGTAATTGCGCTTTGCTGCAGCCACCGTACTTTTTCTTTGGTATTATTCGCTGATGAGGCAGTATTTAATAGGGATGGGCTGGTTCTGAACTCGAAGAACAGTCATGTGTGGGATTATGAAAAGCCTCATGCCATCTTCCAGATGAGTCACCAGCAGAAATTTCCAGTGAACGTATGGGTAGGCATAATTTCTGATCACATCATTGGCCCCTACCTTCTTCCCCAGAGATTAAATGGTGTCATTTATAAGACACTTTTAGAGCACATCCTACCTACATTACTTGAAGAAGTTCCTCTCCACATCAGGATTAACGTGTTGTTTCAGTATGATGGAGCTCCTCCCCATTTCTGCCGGAATGCGCGAAGTCATTTGGATGGAAAGTATCGTGGCCATTGGACAGGTAGAGGTAGTCTAACTGTAGTGTGGCCACCTCGCTCTCCAGATCTCAGTCCACTTGATTATTTTTTGTGGGGACATCTGAAAACACTGGTGTATACGACCCATGTTGATACAGATGAACTGTTATTTGCACGCATAATGGCAACATGTGATGTGATCCATGAGACACCTGGTATCGTGAACGGGGTACGAGAATCCCTTCGTCGCCGATGTCGTCTGTGTTGTGAGAATGGAAGTCGCCAATTTGAACAATTTCTTTAATGAGTCTGCAGGTGCTTTACTTTTTTTACTCGTTTACTTAAATGCATTGCTTTTATTTCCTAATAACATTATGTATGCCATGTGTACATACACTATACCTCTTCATGTTATTAATCACTGCACTACCATTTATCTAAGTACATAAGTACTGTACAGTACAATTACACATTTTATTTGCGAAACCTATTGCACTCTACAGTAATCGTATTATTATTACAAACTTTCAAACAATTATCTTAACAATACGTACATAGATAGTTTTGTAACTAGTGTACTGCACCGACATTCCATTGCCGTATTCTGTAAAATAATGAATAAACAAACTAGAATTAAATCTACGTACGTAACTAATTTAATTAAGGAAGAAAGAAAAAATGTGTACACGTGCTGTAGGTAGTTTCGAACGTTTGCGTCGGTATTAGACTGCTATAACCACTGAGCTAAAGGCGCATGCTTGTTGCAAGTTACAGTCTCTGTATTATAGTATTTCTATTTTAATTTGAAATAATCAGTGGCGTTCCAACCATTTTACAAATTGAATCATAACTTGGACATTTTTATTCGTAGACCATTAGTTCATCATCACAAAATGCTTATATATTACCCCTCTATACGTAGTTAAATTTATGCAGTATAATTCATTTACACGCTGTATATATACATATTGTAATTATCATCATCATAGTTTTTCCTTAACTGCAAGACAAATGTCGGTAAAAGTTTACTAATATATGTCCATAATAATCGCCCTATTAATTTACCTTCTTTAGTTTGATTGATTGTCTTATCGGGTCGTGTTTTCTTGGAGGTGGTCTAGGTTTTGTGATAATTTCTCCTCCGGGAAGGATTTTTATGTCGTAGCGCGAAAAAAAGGCTAATTTTATTACACATCGTGTTCCTGTAAGGCTCGGGGGTTGGGGAGTGGTAGAAAATGTGAAACTATCTAAATGTGAAATATGTTATCATTGGTATTTTTATCATAAATAGTATTATAATGATTGTTTTAGTTGGCAGGTTTCTCATCTTCCTGCGTCGCTCTCTACATTTACCTGTTATTTCAATATCCATTTACCTTAATGCTTCTTAAAATACCATCCATCCACCCATTATTTATGGCCTTTTTCTTCTTGCTTTACCAGGTTGGCATTATTGATATTATGAAATCCAAAATAAATTGAAGTTGAACATTCATTTTTTGCTTTAATAGCAACGTTTCTTACTTTATCTCTTCTATAAATAATTGTAGTTGATTATTATTATTATAGTTATTGCTATTATTATTATTATTATTATTACTATTTATTGTTGACGAAATGCGAGATAAGGTTCTTAGGTTGTGATCTATTAAGATGACATATATATCAGTTTTTAAATCCAACTTAAACTAATCTCTGATAAGTTATCAGTGATAAGTGCTTGAACAATGACCTTCAAATGTTTCGTAAACAAGTCTTTCATAGTTCACCTTCCAATGAATGATGTGCACCTTTATCAATTTGAATTATTTTCAATATGACGCAACCTTGTTTAGCGCACTTCAGTATTACTTAATATTTACACGCATTTTTGTTGTTTTTTGAGCAGTTTAGGAGGTTGAAGGAACAAATACCACTTCTTTCAGGGTTTCTAAATACGAAACGAACATTTTGAACCCCACACAGCAGAAATCCATTTACTTTCGACGTATAACATTAATATTTGTCTTACATAACTCTCGTCTTCAATATTAATAAATATGAAATTATTGTATTGTCATGGGTCCTCTACAAGTATGCGAAGTTTTAAGTGGATCCAATTATTTTAAATGGGTGAAAATCGCATTGAAAAATTCCGTTACAAAGATAGATAGATAGGTAGATAGGTAGATACAGGTCAAGCTAATATAAAGCGTGTAAAAATAAGAAACATATCATACAATGACGCTATGATCGTCCTTTCTGTTGGCTGTTCTAGCACAAATGATAGTCTATGATTCTTGCATAACACATCATTAAAACATTTTTCTACAAATATGGACAAATAGAGAGAGTTATTTTTCGTTAAATTTTTTAAGGCTAACTTAGAATGTTTCCTAATGTTCCCTAAGTTTTATCCGCAATTCTGAACTATGCTCCCCAAACGTTAAACATTAGATTAAATACGGTTTTTAGGGTTACCGTACTTCTATCCCAACCTGTTATATTTCTAATTCATATACTTTCCTTGCCTTTTTCAGAAATAGCACAGTTATAGGCATACCGTTATTTACATCCTGCTACAGAAATATGTGACCGTTTTGATATGTTTTCTTCGATTTTTTAACAGTTAGGTCACATATTAGTTAAATGTTTATATTGCATAAATTGGAAGAGGATAGTGAATAAAATCGCTCGGCCATCTTCAAAATATAACATAAAAAAAGTAAAGTCATCCCACAACAGGCCCGGAGGCCATTGGGGTAATAGGAGGTTACGGCTCCCACTTTTTCTAGACAATCGGCACTTTATGTCAGCCGAGTTGTCAGCCCTGCGTGACAGCCGCCTTTACCCCCAGAACAAGCGTCTGGTACTCATTTCCGTTAGAGGCTGAGTCGACCCCAGGGCCATAGTGCCGCCAGAGGGTTTGGGTCAGTTTAAAAAATCCTGACCCCAGCGGGACTTGAACCCTCGACCCTCCGGCTTGTAGCTCAGTGCCTTAACCACTACGCTACATAACGTTATTAATGTCGAGGACGAATGACGTCACGAATTTATATTTTATTCTTTAATTTCTATATTTATTTTACTAAAAATAAGTTACTTCGTTATTGTCCAATATGTGAAATAATTTACATACGCGTCTGAAAAGCTTGACTTTCACGTTTCCCCGCCCCAATAACGCCACATAATCATATAAGTATAACCAAAACCGTCATGGTCCAACCTGGCGAACATTGAATCCTTATACTGAATGAAGTCCTCTTTACAAAATCAATATTAACAGACGTCAATATCAAACTACAAATAGAAGAAGAAAATGTTTTCGAAAGACCTCTTGTAAAAATTATACAGCTAATAGTACAGGACAACTGAAAATAAGATACTTTTTTTATAATTTAAAAGCTTTATAATGACCTCAACAGAGATCCATAATATTTTTTCTTCTTCTTCTTCGGCTTTCCTCCACTTATAGGTTAGCCATCTTCATTTTCCATTTATCTCTATCATTCCAATTTCCTTCTTCAAAATTCCTATCATACATTATAGTTCTGACATAGGTTTTCCATTTTCATCTTGGTCTGCCACGTTTATTTCTTCCAGGGGGGGGGGTTGACCATTGGTATATATTTTTTGGCCATCTTTCATTTTTCATTCTTTGAACATGACCATACCATTTAAGAGTTTGATTTTCAATCCTCTTAACAACACATGTGGTGACATTCATTTCTCTCCAAAGGAATTCATTTCTTATTTTATCCTGTCTTGTTTTTTGGAGGCTTCTTCTAAAATAATCAAATTCAACTGTTCTAATTTTATTCTTTTTTAATTCCGTCAGAGACCAAGTTTCTTTTCCATATGACAAAATATTCTGTATTATGCTCTTATAAATTTTTATTTAATTTCCTTTGTAATATTTTTGTTCCAAATTATTCCATGTAATCTCTTAGTTGCATATTTTGCCATTGTAATTTTAGTTTGTACTTACATCCTTTCACATATGCCTGAATGTGTAATTATTGACCCAAGATATTTAAAAATGTTTCACTTTTTTTTTATTTTCCCTGTTTCGAGTATAAGGACATCCACATCCTTCCCAAACACATATATTCTGTTTTTCTGTAAATTTGTATTCACTCCCAAATTTGTATATTCTTCAATTAGTTTATTTATCTAATATCTCATATCATCTTCATCCGCTGCAAAAATTATTTCATCATCTAACTAAACTAACTCACTAGCACTATCGCACCCGTAGGTTCATGGCCGCGCGGGCATAAGCTATCCATACATCCCTATCCTGAGTTAATGTTTTCCAATCATCCTCTGTATAATCTACTTCCCTGAAATCATAGTTAATTTTATTCTCCCACCTCACTCTTGGTCTACCAACTGGACGTTTTCCTTCTGGTTTTCCTACAAGAAGCTTTCATATACGTCTTTCATTCCCCATTCATGCCACATGTCCTGCCCATCGCAGTCTACGTGAGTTAACTGTTCTCATTATATCTGACTTCCTGTAAAGACCACGTAGTTACTATTATGCAGTCTTCTCCATTCACCTGTCTGTTTATCTCTCTTTGGTCCAAAAATGTTCCTAAGAACTTTATTCTCAAATACTAATAATCTCCTTTCCTCCCTTAAAGTAAGAGTCCATGTTTCGCATCCATATAACTGGTAGAACAATAGTTTTATATGTTTTCAGTTTAACGTTTTTTCAAAGGACTTGGGACGTCAAGAGTCTCTGTAAAGCATAATAGCTCGCATTTCCAGAATTGAGCCTATGTTTAATTTCTTTGTGCTTGTGATTATTGTTCCTAGGTATTTGAATTCAGCCACCTCCTCAAAATTTCCCTCATATAATATATTTCTATGTGTTTCCATATATTTAGTTTTATTGATATTTACTTCCAGTCCCAATTATTTGATAATCTGCAAACAATAATGGATGTAGTATTTTTTCTCCTATACGAATACCCATTTCAGGACATTTTATACCATAAATTAAGAGCCTGGTCTAGATAAATGCTAAAAATAATTGCATTTTAAAAACCTTAATCCTTATATTGTATACCAAAATATTCAAAGCTCGAATCTCTCCTACACCCAAGACAGTAAAAGTAGACATTAAAGTACAGACTTAACGAAAGAATGAGATATATAATTAGATGGTATAAAGAGAATTGGTATAGGACATGGAAATAAAATGGGAGACAGGAATAGGGAAAATAGAGAGAGATACGTTGTAGATAATACATTTTTTTAATAGCAGGATGAGCAGACACCTACAGTATGTTCAATTTAAAATCCAAACAACACTATGTTTGCAGGCCACGACTTGATTGGTTAAATTAATAAGTGTATGTATTCGAAACGTAGTCCATAACATTAACTAATCAATTGATTTGGTGTTTACTTGATGAAAGTATATGATATTTAACTGTTAAATAAAACTGTAAGATTTTTATATGATTTTCATATTTACTTTAATAAATATTCGTTGCAGCTGTTTCGATACACGGTATCTTCCATTCGTCTGAAGAAGGTACAGGGTTTCGAAACAGCTGTAAAGAATGTTTATTAAAATAAATATGAAAATCATATAAAACTTTGACAGCTTTAACAGAAAAACATAACTGTAACGTTGAAAAATCGTTCTGAAGAGAAATAATAATTAAATGACCCTTACTCCCCCTAAGAGACTTTGAATAAATAAAAATAATTTTATTTATTCTTTAACGATAATAATTGCATTAGAAGCAACGAAAATATATATAAATACATTATTTTTTGAAAGTAAGTTAGTGAACCAACTCATAAACAGAATTGAACCGAAAATAATTACAATCAGGTTAAAAGGAACAACAGGTATTTCTTATTGATAGATACCATACTTTCGTTTTTTGAAAGGAGTTATAAATTACCAATTAAGAATGGTTTCATCAAGGTTTATTTGCCAGCTGATTGAGTTATTCGTTTTTATTCGGCGCCTTCCGTTTCAATTTATTGTAGCGGATTCAGTGCAGCGGATAACTTGAGAGTTTCCATAGTACAGCAGAAGAGAAGCAAAAGCAATGTTCTTAAGTAATTACAAAGGCAGTTTTTTCAGTAAACTAATGATAAGTAGATATGTACCACTTTTAAATCAGTTCATCTCAGTGAACTGTACCTGATGTAAACATTATTTTTGCGCGATAGTATATTTTGTTGTACTTACAGCAATGACGAACATGATTGAAATTTCAACTTCCTACATATCGGGGTTGCCAACCTAAATAACTATACTGTAATATTACATACTACAAACCTCGTGCGGGAAATAAAACCACGACCCTTCATGTATACTAAGTATAATGTATATACAAAACATATCCAAAAGGTAGTGTTAATATATATTATACGAAACAAATCACTGCATTTTAAATGAACTGAATTTTATTTGAAACAATATAAAAAATAAATACGTACTTGCCGCCATTTTATGACTGATTGGTGTCACGGCCTGCTGTAGTCACAACTAATAAACATTGCCCACACTGTTAACGTTAGTCAGTTGTTTATAATGAAAACAAATATTTCCAATAAATATGTTATTAATTTTAATATTATTTTGAAATCACCATCGCGCAAAAAATAATGCACAATGCACATTTCTGAAGTGTTTCACAGAATCTCGGAAATTAAAAACCTCGCTATCGCTCGGTTTTTAAACATTACCTCGCTTCTGTAAAAACCACTTCCGATCCTCGCATCGTAATATACTATTACGTCTTTCTAGTGATGTCATTCATTGTTACAAGCAATCTTCACGTTTCAATAAATGACAGTCTATCAAGAACAATAAACATTAAAAGATTACATACTGAAATCCAGTCTAATTAGTAACATATACTAGATAAAAATATCAAATATAAGATCAATGTAAGGCAATTAAGTATATTTTAATTAAACACCGATGCCTTTAATTGCAAAACAAAACTCAACATACTAATATGTAATTGAAACTCGAAGTCGTTCATTAAAATGAACTAGTTCAAAAGCGGCACTTTTGCACAAAAATTACGAAACATTCAGAAGTACTTACTGTTGTCTCCATTTTTAAGTTGTATCAGCAACTGAATAAAATCCTTTCTGCTGACACAATGTTTCTCCCTGAAACTCACAGTTTCTTGCACTAAACTCCTGAAAAACGTTGTTATATCATTCGGCGTGTTTGATATTTTCAATTTTATAGCAAGGGATGGCATTGTAATATACAACAAATCTCTTAAAATCTGTTCAAATCTAGATTCAACTATTTTCTTTCCCCATTTCCTAAATTCCGCATCCGGATCTTTCAAACAATTGCATTGTATTCCAAAAGCACATGAAGCTATCACATCCGTCGTGAATTTCGCTACAATTTCTTTCACTTCGAGCACTTCTCCAATTTCTGCAGATTTCTTCAAATGATCTCTTAGCTCAAGACCACATTCTGATAAAGCCTGAAACATCATTTTCATTTTCCCTGATGTGAAAGTGGGTGACAGTTTATTTCTCATATATTTCCATTTGTATCCAGTCAGCATGAATAAATTGCCACTCAATGGATCAATTTTTTCATCAACTAAGAACCCGTGATCGTGAAAGTGTTCAAAATCTTTTACAAGTACCATTTTTATAATGTCGGGATCTCTTAAAATTAATTGTGGTACTTGTAACATGTAAATTCCTCCCAATTTCTCATCTTTCAATTGTTTGTAATATTGTTCGTACACGTCACCCATTGTTTTCTGCATTAGCACGATTTCTGCGCAGTTACCAAATGGGAATGTTGGTTCCAGATATTTTACGCCTTTTTTCTTCCAGTAGGCGAAACGATATTTGAAAAAGACATACATAATCCCTATTACACCTGCTATAAAACTCACAAACAGCAGAGGCCATGATGGAAGATCCATGGTTGAAAACTATTCTACATTTGAAATCGCGTGTTTTATATAAATACATGTATGAACGGCTTTATCTTAAATTTCGTTGGCCTTGATGATAAGCTTTATTGCTTTGTCATTTACAGATTAATCTCTTAATATGTAATTTTTAATCAGTGGCGGTTAGTTTAATTTTTAGAACGGGTAAGTGAAATTATTTGCCACATGTACTAACTGCGTAACAACCAGTCGGCTGCGGCCCGGTAATTAAGGAGATTCTTTCGCTGAACTGTTCCTCCATTTTACACGCTTTATATTAGCTTGACCTGTATCTATCTATATCTATCTATCTATCTATGTAACGGAATCTTTCAACGCGATTTTCGCCCACTTAAAATCATTGGATCGACTTGAAACTTTGTATACTTGTAGAGTACCCGTGACAATACAATAATTTCACATTTATTTTCTAAAATCCTGGCCATAATCATCAGAAAATCAAAGAAAGTGTTTTTTGTATCAATGTAACGGAATCTTTCAACGCGATTTTCACCCACTTAGAAACATTGGATCGACTTGAAACTTTGTATACTTGTAGAGGACCCGTGACAATACAATAATTTCACATTTATTTTCTAAAATCCTGGCCATAATCATCAGAAAATAAAAAAAGTGTTTTTGTATCAATGTAACGGAATATTTCAAAGCGATTTTCACCCACTTAGAAACATTGGATCGACTTGAAACTTTGTATACGTCTAGAGGACCCGTGACAATACAATAATTTCATATTTTGTTTCTAAAATCCTGGCCAGAATCATCCGAAAATCAAAAAAATGAAAACTGGTATAATAGGTTGCGGACTTGTCGAGTTTTTAGTCAATCGTTGTAAGAGCTCAGTTGCTAGAGCAGTGAACTCTTAGTGATATATAATTTCAGTAATCTATACGTAGCTGGTTCAAATCCGGCTGAGAGGGTTTTTTTTATAGAAGGGTATTACTTTTAGCTCATACTACAATAGTATCGAATTTAAAGATATTTACATTTTTATCTTATTCTGTAAAATATTAAAACTAAAAAATAAAAAATAAATAATAGTTTTAAAAAACTAAAAGCGTGGGGTGCTCTATATCAATTAATATATTTGATAATAAACAGATATTGGTAAAAGTAAGCTCTCTAAGAAGAAAATGTAAAAATCATAAAAAGCACCCACGCTTTTGATGGTAAAATTATTTTCTTTTTGTTGATAACTCTAATTTTATTATATATGTGTTGGAGATGATTTTTTTGTTGACCACTTTATTTTATCCCAAGCGTATTGGAAATTAAATTATTTTTAATTTTTTAGTTTTCTAATAAAGCGTGTTCTTTTAGTTTTTAAAACTATTGTTTATTTAAATTTAGTTCAGTTCTTTCAACTAGAACAAAAATAATGTTTGGTTACTATACACTCATGTTTTTTATTCCTTCTCAATCTCATATTCCATCGACACCTATCTCCTAAATATTAGGCCCTACAAGTGGCGGTTCCAGAGAGAGGGCCATGGCTCCCCCGAGAACTTTTTAAAGATAAATTATGAGACTAGTTAATGACCTATTATCGTGCACTTAAACCAAATGAACTTCGGTGCTTTAATTAGCAAGGAGCGTTGTTGATTGGCCACGAGTAAACTCGTTGTCGATGTATTTTTTTTGTCAGCGATAACATGAAATAGATTCTGAGAAAAAAATTCCGGTCAACAATATGTTAATTTTGAACCTAAAATAATTGGCAACAGTCTATCTTAATTTCGTGCACGGCAGCGACTGTTTTCTCAGTCATCGTTTGTTTATGCGATCAGCATAAAAAGACGCTGGTAATGATTGTTTTGTGATACAAGATATGGAATTCTTGTCTTGTTTAGTGTTTCTATTTTCACTCCAGTAGATGAACGAAAAATGAAGGTAAGTACGAATTCATTAACTAGTGTAAATAAGGTTAATGTGCAGGTAAGATCTCTCATATTTCAAACCTAAAAGTTATTGTTTTTATTTCCTTAGTACCTACAAATTTGTAATTCAGCCAAATTTTGATCACGTTCAATCTATGTTTTAGAAAAAAAAATAAAAAAATGGAAGCTCAGAACTAAAGGATCAGCTTAGTACTCTCGAAAAATTAGGTACTTTTTAAATGGCTGTATCTTCGGAAAAAATTATAACAAATAGCGTCTTGAAGACTCTAGTGTCTAAATCTGTAATGCTATTACTTTTTTTGGTGCACTTTGATAATTTGTTCAGCATAAAGTGGAAGAAGCAGAGCTCCAAAAATTGTCATACATAGGTACTTTTTAAATGGCTGTATCTTCGGAAAAAATTATAACAAATAGCGTCTTGAAGACTCTAGTGTCTAAATCTGTAATGCTATTACTTTTTTTGGTGCACTTTGATAATTTGTTCAGCATAAAGTGGAAGAAGCAGAGCTCCAAAAATTGTCATACATAGGTACTTTTTAAATGGCTGTATCTTCGGAAAAAATTATAACAAATAGCGTCTTGAAGACTCTAGTGTCTAAATCTGTAATGCTATTACTTTTTTTGGTGCACTTTGATAATTTGTTCAGCATAAAGTGGAAGAAGCAGAGCTCCAAAAATTGTCATACATAGGTACTTTTTAAATGGCTGTATCTTCGGAAAAAATTATAACAAATAGCGTCTTGAAGACTCTAGTGTCTAAATCTGTAATGCTATTACTTTTTTTGGTGCACTTTGATAATTTGTTCAGCATAAAGTGGAAGAAGCAGAGCTCCAAAAATTGTCATACATAGGTACTTTTTAAATGGCTGTATCTTCGGAAAAAATTATAACAAATAGCGTCTTGAAGACTCTAGTGTCTAAATCTGTAATGCTATTACTTTTTTTGGTGCACTTTGATAATTTGTTCAGCATAAAGTGGAAGAAGCAGAGCTCCAAAAATTGTCATACATAGGTACTTTTTAAATGGCTGTATCTTCGGAAAAAAATTATAACAAATAGCGTCTTGAAGACTCTAGTGTCTAAATCTGTAATGCTATTACTTTTTTTGGTGCACTTTGATAATTTGTTCAGCATAAAGTGGAAGAAGCAGAGCTCCAAAAATTGTCATACATAGGTACTTTTTAAATGGCTGTATCTTCGGAAAAAATTATAACAAATAGCGTCTTGAAGACTCTAGTGTCTAAATCTGTAATGCTATTACTTTTTTGGTGCACTTTGATAATTTGTTCAGCATAAAGTGGAAGAAGCAGAGCTCCAAAATTGTCATACATAGGTACTTTTTAAATGGCTGTATCTTCGGAAAAAATTATAACAAATAGCGTCTTGAAGACTCTAGTGTCTAAATCTGTAATGCTATTACTTTTTTTGGTGCACTTTGATAATTTGTTCAGCATAAAGTGGAAGAAGCAGAGCTCCAAAAATTGTCATACATAGGTACTTTTTAATGGCTGTATCTTCGGAAAAAATTATAACAAATAGCGTCTTGAAGACTCTAGTGTCTAAATCTGTAATGCTATTACTTTTTTTGGTGCACTTTGATAATTTGTTCAGATAAAGTGGAAGAAGCAGAGCTCCAAAAATTGTCATACATAGGTACTTTTTAAATGGCTGTATCTTCGGAAAAAATTATAACAAATAGCGTCTTGAAGACTCTAGTGTCTAAATCTGTAATGCTATTACTTTTTTTGGTGCCACTTTGATAATTTGTTCAGCATAAAGTGGAAGAAGCAGAGCTCCAAAAATTGTCATACATAGGTACTTTTTTAAATGGCTGTATCTTCGGAAAAAATTATAACAAATAGCGTCTTGAAGACTCTAGTGTCTAAATCTGTAATGCTATTACTTTTTTGGTGCACTTTGATAATTTGTTCAGCATAAAGTGGAAGAAGCAGAGCTCCAAAAATTGTCATACATAGGTACTTTTTAAATGGCTGTATCTTCGGAAAAAATTATAACAAATAGCGTCTTGAAGACTCTAGTGTCTAAATCTGTAATGCTATTACTTTTTTTGGTGCACTTTGATAATTTGTTCAGCATAAAGTGGAAGAAGCAGAGCTCCAAAAATTGTCATACATAGGTACTTTTTAAATGGCTGTATCTTCGGAAAAAATTATAACAAATAGCGTCTTGAAGACTCTAGTGTCTAAATCTGTAATGCTATTACTTTTTTTGGTGCACTTTGATAATTTGTTCAGCATAAAGTGGAAGAAGCAGAGCTCCAAAAATTGTCATACATAGGTACTTTTTAAATGGCTGTATCTTCGGAAAAAATTATAACAAATAGCGTCTTGAAGACTCTAGTGTCTAAATCTGTAATGCTATTACTTTTTTTGGTGCACTTTGATAATTTGTTCAGCATAAAGTGGAAGAAGCAGAGCTCCAAAAATTGTCATACATATTTTTTTAAGATACTCGTATATCGCTTTCCAGTTAATATCCATCCATAGTCATTCTGCCCGAGGGTAAGTCTTTCACTGCAATCATAGCATTTTCACGCTATGCTTTGCAGCTTTACTAGAGAATTGTAGGTGTGGTAGCTTCCCGTTGCTTTCCACACCGGTGAAGGATGATATGATAAGGATGAATGGCCATATAATTTTGGGGACCATTTGGGCCTTAAAGTTTTCCTGACATTTGTCTTACAGGTGAGGAAAAACCCCGATAAAAACCTCATCCAGAAAAACTGCCCCGACCGGGGATCGAACCCGGGCCCGCTGCATAACAAGGCAGCACGCTACCTCGAGACCACAGCGGTGGACCCAGTTAGTATAATGTAGTTAAATTATAATGATTTCATTGATTTGTTATCTATTTCATCTTATTTTAAATGGGGTTTGTCACATCTATTCCTGCGTTCTTAGATGCATAAAAGAAAAAACTCTGATGTACTTTTTACACGCTTTATATTAGCTTGACCTGTATCTATCTATCTATCTATCTATGTAACGGAATTTTCAACGCGATTTTCACCCACTTAAAATCATGGGATCGACTTGAAACTTTGTATACGTGTAGAGGACCCGTGACAATACAATAATTTCATATTTATTTTCTAAAATCCTGGCCATAATCATCAGAAAATGAAAAAAAAGTGTTTTTGTATCTATGTAACGGAACCTTTCAACGCGATTTTCACCAAATTAGAACATTGGATCGACTTTAAACTTTGCATACTTGTAGAGGACCCGTGACAATCCAATAATTTCATATTTATTTTCTAAAATCCTGGACGTAATCATCAGAAAGTAAAAAAAAAAAAATGTTTTTGTATCAATGTAACGGAATCTTTCAACGCGATTTTCACCCACTTACAAACATTGGATCGACTTGAAACTTTGTATACGTCTAGAGGACCCGTGACAATACAATAATTTCATATTTTGTTTCTAAAATTCTGGCCAGAATCATCCGAAAATCAAAAAAATGGAAACTGATATAATAGGTTGCGGACTTGTCGAGTTTTTAGTCAATCGTTGTAAGAGCTCAGTTGGTAGAGCAGTGAAATCTTAGTGGTATGTAATTTCAGTAATCCAAATGTCGATGGTTCAAATACGGCTGGGAGGGTTTTTTTTATAGAAAAGTATTTCTTTTAGCTCATACACAATAATATCGAATTTAAAGATATTTACATTTTTTATCTTATTCTGTAAAATATTAAAACTAAAAAATAAAAAATAAATAATAGTTTCAAAAAACTAAAAGAACACGCTTTAATAGGAAACTAAAAAATGTAAAATAATTTTAATTTCCAATACGCTTGGGATAAAATAAAGTGGTCAACAAAAAATCATCTCCAACACATATAGAATAAAATTAGAGTTATCAACAAAAAGAAAATAATTTTACCATCAAAAGCGTGGTGTGATTTTTATGATTTTTACATGTTCATCTTAGAGAGCTTACTTTTACCAATATCTGTTTATTATCAAATATATTAATTGATATAGAGCACCCCACGCTTTTGATGGTAAAATTATTTTCTTTCTGTTGATAACTCTAATTTTATTCTATATGTGTTGGAGATGATTTTTTTGTTGACCACTTTATTTTATCCCAAGCGTATTGGAAATTAAAGTTATTTTTCATTTTTTAGTTTTCTAATAAAGCGTGTTCTTTTAGTTTTTTAAAACTACTATTTAATTGAGAAAACACCTATACTATAATCTTGGAAAACATCATTTTGGAATTTTGGATGTAGACCGGATTTTTTGTATTAGAAATCCCGGACACAACCTCTAGATTGTATTTTTGCAGTTTTTGAAATTTTGACATTTTTTTCACAATACATCTATACTATAACCTCGGAGAACTCAAATTTGAAATTTTGGATTTTAACCGGATTTTTTCCATTAGAAATCCCGGACACACCATCTAGATTGTATATTTGCAGTTTTAGAAATTTCGAAATTTTTTTAATTTTTTTGGAAATACACCAAAGCTATAATCTTGAGAAAACTGAACTCCGAAATTTTGGATTTAGACCGGATTTTTTGCATTACAAATCCAGGACAAACCCTCTACATAGTATTTTTGCACTCTTTGAAATTTCGAAAATTTTTGACATTTTTCTGAGAATACACCTGTACTACAATCTTGGAGAATTCAATTTTGAAATTTTGGATTTAAACCGGATTTTTTGCATTAGAAATCCCGGAGACACTCTCTAGATTGTATTTTTGCAGTTTTTGAAATTTCGAAAATTTTCACATTTTTTGCAAATACACCTATACTACAATTTTGGAAAACTCAATTTCGAAATTTTGGATTTATACCGGATTTTTTGCATTAGAAATCCCGGACACACCCTCTAGATTGCATTTTAGCAGTTTTTGAAATTTCGAAAATTTTCACATTTTTTTGTAAATACACCTATACTACAATCTTGGAAAAGTCAATTTTGATATTCTGGAATTAGACCGGATTTTTGCATTAGAAATCCCGGACACACCCTCTAGATTGTATTTTTGCATCTTTTGAAATTTCGAAGATTTTGACATTTTTTGGATATACAGCTATACTACAATCATTGGAAAACACAATTTTGAAATGATGGATTTCGACCGGTTTTTTTGCATTAGAAATCCCGGACACAGCCTCTAGATTATATTTTTGCAGTTTTTGAAATTTCGAAAAATTGATATTTTTTGGACATATTTTTTGGAAATAGACCAATACTTGGAAAACTCAATTTTGAAATTTTGGATTTAGACCGGATTTTTTGCATTGGAAATCCCGGACACACCTCTAGATTCTATTTTTGCAGTTTTTCAAATTTCGAAAATTTTGACATTTTTGAGAATACACCTATACTATAATCATGGAAAACTCAACTTTGAAATTTTGGATTTTGACCGGATTTGTTGCATTGGAAATTCCGGACACTCTCTCTAGATTCTATTTTTGCAGTTTTTGAAATTTCTAAAATTTTCACTTTTTTTGCAAATACACCTATAGTACAATCTTGGAGAATTCAATTTTGAAATTTTGGATTTAGACCAGATTTTTACATTAGAAATCCCGGACACACCCTCTAGATTGTATTTTTGCACTTTTTGAAATTTCGAAAATTTTGACATTTTCTGAGAATACACCTGTACTATAATCTTGAAGAACTCAATTTTGAAATTTTGGATTCTGACCGGATTTGTTGCATTGGAAATTCCGGACACACTCTCTAGATTGTATTTTTGCAGTTTTTGAAATTTTGAATATTTTGACTTTTTTGGAAATACACCTATACTACAATCTTGGAAAACACAATTTTGATATTTTGGATTATGACCGGATTTTTTGCATTAGAAATCCCGGACAAACCCTCTAGATTGTATTTTTGCTGTTTTTGAAATTTGAAAAAATTGACATTATTTTAGGAATACACCAATACTTGGAAAACTCAATTTTGAAATATTTGGTATAGACCCGATTTTTTGCATTACAAATCCCGGACACACATCCTCTAGATTGTATTTTTGATGTTTTTGAAATTTGAAAATTTTGACTTTTTTGAGAATACACCTATACTATAATTATGGAAAATTCAAATTTGAAATTTGGATATTTACCGGATTTTTTGGCAATAGAAATCCTGGACACACCCTCTAGATTGTACTGTTGCAGTTCTTGAAATTTCGAAAATTTTCACATTTTTTTTGGTAATACACCTATACTACAATCTGGGAGAACTCAATTTTGAAATATTGGATTATCACCGGATTTTTTACATTAGAAATCCCGGACGCACCCTCTAGATTGTATTTTTGCACTTTTTGAAATTTCGAAAATTCTGACAGTTCTTGAGAATACACCTACACTATAATCTTGGAGAATTCAATGTTGAAATTTTGGATTTTTACCGGATTTTTTGCATTAAAAATCACGAATACACCCTCCAGATTGCATTTTTTAAGTTTCTGATATTTCGAAATTGTTGATATTTTTTTGGAAATACAGCTACATTACAATCTTGGAAAACACAATTTTGAAATATTGGATTTAGACCGGATTTTTTGCATTACAAATCTCTGACACAACCTCTAGATTGTATTTTTGCAGTTTTTGAAATTTCGAAAATTTTGACATTTTTTGAGAAAACACCTATTCTACAATCTTCGAAAACACCATTTTGAAATTTTGGATTTAGAAGGGATTTTTTGCATTAGAAATCCCGGACAAACCTCTAGAAAATTTTTTGCAGTTTTTGAAATTTAAAAAAATTGACATTTTTGTAATACACCAAACAATACTTGTGTGAACTCAAATTTTAATGTTGGATTTTGACCGGATTTTTTGCATTAGAAATCCCGGACACCCTCTGATTTATTTTTGCAGTTTTCGAAATTTAAAAAAATTTGACATTTTGAGAATACACCCATACCATAACCTGGTGAACCAAATTTTAATGTGGTTTTTGACGGATTTTTTGTCATTATAAATTCCGACACCCCTCTAGATCATTTTTGCAGTTTTTGAGTTCAGAAATTTTTGACATTTTTTTTGAAATACACCAAACTATATCTTGGAGAAAACTGACTTCCGAAATTTTGGATTTAGACAGTATTTTTTGATTACAATCCAGGACAAACCCTCTACATAGATTTTTGACTTTTTGAATTCGAAACTTTTGACATTTTTCGAGAATACACCTGTACTTAATCTTGGAGAATTCAATTTTGAAATTTTGGATTAAACCGGATTCTTGCATTAGAAATCCCGGAGGGACCAACTCTAGATTG
>JASPKZ010006049.1:0-327827 GCA_030220185.1 Diploptera punctata
AACCACAGAATTTGGATCTGATCAAGATGGCTGAGAATATTTATTGAAGTAATTGAAGAAGCACATTGAAATGTTTCGATAAAGTTACAGTCGTGGGAGAAACACAATCGCAAACAATTTTGGAATGGAACGCCGAAGCAGAAGGTGAAGAGGAAGACCCACAGGAAAAATGGATGGATGAGAACAGAAGGAGTATTAAGAGAATGATTTGACAGAAAGAAAATGCGCAAGGCAGGATTTTAGAGAATGAAATTTAGTTTAGGAAAAATACTGTAATTGTAGAAAAAACTGTAATGTAGAAAAAATGTTTATAACCTAACATGCTACTACTAATATCTTAGCTAATTCCTAGCATATCGAACGCGTGGGTTCATGGCCGCCGCTGATCTAAGTCCTCCTTCCATCATTCTATCCTATCTAATGTATTCCAATCATCACCCCTGATATAAATCGTAGTTCCCTCATATCAATAGTTAAGTTATTCCTCCCACCTTTTCTTGGTCTACCCTGGTCGTTTTCCCTCTGGTTTTTCCTACAAGAAGCTTCCATACAGCACGTCCTTCATTCCCCATTCCTTCCACATGTCCTGTCCTTCGCAGTCGAACAGACTAAGTGTTATTATAGTCTTGCTTCCATACGACCATGGTAGTTCACACTGTCCGTATTCTTCTTCTCCAATCACCTGTCTGTCATCTTTTCTTTGGTCCAAAATTTTCCTAAGAACGTTATCTCAAACAATCGTATTCTTCTTATTCTTCTTTACGTTTCCTTCCCCTTAAAATAAGGAGTTCCATGTTTCGCATCCTTATAATATCCTTACTCTGGTTGAATAATAGTTTTCATTATTTTTCCGTTTACCTTTTTTTTGAAAGGAAGTGGGAAACAAGAGTCCTTGCAATTGCATAATTGCAGGCATTTTCCACTTTAAGCCTATGTTTAATTTCTTTCTTTGTGCCTCTACGCCATTTGTGATTATTGTTCCTAGGCATTTGATTCTGCACTTCCTCAAATTTTCTCATTAATATAATATACACAATAAAATATATAAAAAATATTTTTAGCATTGTTGTTTGTTTTTTGTTATGAACAGGGAGCGGGCCTGATGCTCACAAAAAACCCCAAATTTGAAGGAACCAGGTAATTGTTGGTCAAAACGGTTTTCTTCCTTCTGCCTTTGTCCAACCAATTACAACAAGATGACGAACTCAAGGCAGTCAGATAAGTACCTAGATAGGGGGCCTCACAGGGTACTATCAGCCGTGCGTACTGAACCCTGGTTTTTTAACGAGGTTGTTTACTCTTCCCCCTCACCCTTTTTCTAACCTTGCTTGGGACAGTTTTGGGCAGGTTTTGTCGGGTTTATAAATATAATAATCATAATAATATAGTAACAATATAAACAATAATATAATAATAATACATAATAATAATAATATAATAAAAAATAATATGATTTGAAGTCTTTAGGCCACCTATTAAATCAAGAAGTACCAAGATATTTTAGGCTTAGTAACACGAGCAAGAGTAATTGTTCATTTCTAGGAATTTAAATTAACGCTTCCGGTTACGAACTCACATTTTTAATACATTTTTGTATGCTTTTTTTAATCCAAAACTTTTCCACTATAAAAAGCAATGTTGATTCACAATAAGTTTTATATTAGTTGGAGTTATTATTGTATGGAAATTATAATAAGTTTTATTATTAACAGTTGACCAAATCATCTTCGGTAATAATCAGATAAATTCATAAATTGACTCAATCGTGCGGTCAACCTAAGGGTGCTCTGTATGATTTAACTAAAGACAATTATATTTAAATGATATGGGGAAGCAAACATTTATGAGGTTAAATCATTATAGTGAGCGAGAACATATTTTTAACGACTCACCTCAACATAATTTCAAATTTCTTTGATAACCGACCCGGCGTTGCAGACAATAGCTTCTTCTTCTTCAGTCATGGCTTCCACGATCAGGGAACCATGACAGAACAGGGACAAAATATTGACTGAAACCGCCGGTATCAAAGAATTTGAAATTAAGAGGTGAGTCGTTAAAAATATTTCCCCATGCACTATAATAAAGACAATTATTAACATAAATTGAAATTCGTAAAATCACAATTACTATCCTAAATGCTCAACATATCAAAAACTGTTGAATTCAAAATAATTTAGACATATTTAGAAGTAATGTTTTAACTTAAAAAAATGCACATTAAGCTAACTAGCACCTTACAATAACATACTTTCAGCTCTGTAATCAATAACACCCGGGCCCTGCAACCTGACGAGGCTCTGGTTTTGTGGTTTTCTCACGTTTCGTTGCAAATTCAGAGTTTATTATTTTTACTGAAGTATTTTTCTACCAAATTGAATTAATTAATTCAATTTATAATTCTAATTCAATTAAAACTATTTTAAACCAGTGAAAACACACTTAAAGTGTACGAGTCGAAATCGATGAGGAATATCTCCATAAAATTAAATCAAATTTTAAAAAAATCATATTTTTTAATGTTTTCTGTTGAAAATAGTTTAAGTAAATTCGGACAATCTTGGTCTTTAAATTTGTTGTGGTAATTTAGTCTGAACAATCCAAAATTGAAAGAAAATGCAAGTAATTACAGCACATATCTTCAATACTGCTTCAGAATTTAACATAATAAATTATTATTTATTCCAGATTAAAAAAACAATCAGAACTTTTATCATAAGTAATATGCCACGAGTGATTTCCAATTTTATCTAGAGAAACTGGAAAATCAGAGTTGGCACTTTGTTAAGGACTATTTAAACGATAAAAATAAAGTTGTTTACTCACACATCATTATATAAATATATTATTTTAAACATTTATTTATTTAATGTAAACCGGCGATGTTTGAAAACAAATAGAAACGATTGTTAACGCTTATTCATCACTGCAACTAGTTAATTATTTAATTCCCAAAGGATCGCAAATATTGTAACGAATGCACCCTAGTGGAGAAATTTATATTCAACATGATAGGTATTAATTAATATTTGATGTCTCCTACGATGCAAATATGTCAATGATATATTTTTTATCAACGTTAGTGACTTCCTGAAAAAATAATTCGTGTCAAGAAAATGCAAACACATGTTTTTTTTTGTGGTATAATTAATTGCTACAACGTTTTTTATATTATCTCCCCAAGCAAGCGCCATCAGATGACATTAGTGCCCTATATATACAACTCTTTTCAGCTGTAGTCTCTTCGGATCAGTCACTGCAAATAATACTATGACATATTCAGAATGTTAAAGAGGAGGAGCTTTCTTAATGTGATATATTTGTTTTGATAAATTCGAGGTGAAATATGACTATTTGGTAGTAATTCAAAAATCGTGAAAATGTGATTGGCCATTGAATGCCCATTGGGGGCATAAGTTAAAAAATAATAGTCATAAATACTTCATTGCAGCTTGCTACGTTTATTAGATGGTGAAGTGACAACCAAACCCTCCAGTTTGTACAGTTCTAACGACGTACAGGCAACGCCATTTTAAAAGCTAGAAAATGTGTGTCTTTCCTTACAAAAAAAAACAACCTTTAACTATAATAATTTCGACAAAGGGTACCTAATGGCGGTCTGTATGTCCTTTATACATTACTACAAAAAACCAAAACTCATTTGATTGTGGTAGGGCATTTTTAAAAATTTCGGGATTTTTCGGGAAGGTTTCAGGCTAAAAAGAGTGGTATACTCCTTTCGCCCACAAATACCATTAACTAACTCACTGACACTATCGAACCCGTAGGTTCAAAACACAACGCGGACATAGGCTCTCCATACGTGTCTATCCCAGCCAATATTTTCCAATCAGCAGCCCCTGTAAAATCGACTTCCCTCAAATCATAGTAATGTGTATTTTCCCACCCCACTCATTCTTGGTCTACCAACTCGGCGCGTTTTCCCTCTGGATTTCCTACAAGAAATTCCATGCACGCTCTTTCATTCCCCATTCGTCACAATTTCCTACCCATAGCAGTCTACGAGATTAAACTTGTTCTTAAATTAGTTAATTACTTTCGACAGAAACTCCTTATAAAAAGCGATATTTGGTCCATGAATCATCGCCTGATAAAATCAAATTACTCTTTGTAAATAAATATTCATCTTGAAACTTCATATTTTTTTTTTAGCTTCAGCAGGGAATATATTTAAATTACAAATCACACACTATTTCTCATGTAATTAAAATATATTAAAAACAAAGAAACAATTCAAAATATCGTGAAGAAGAGAAGTATGACAGAAGCACACATGCACGAACTGGTAATTGTGGAAGAAAAAAACGTATATTTAGGTTGAGAATACCTGTGTAAATAACAAAAAAATCCTGAAATAAAAAAAAATAACAATGAAACTGAGTATGAGGCAAATTATATTTTAAATTATAATTCATGTTATCATTTTGTTTGCAGCGAGTGTACTTAACTTGACAAGTTGAACTTCATTCTGTCTACTACAGTAACGAAGTGACAGCGAACGTCAGCAAAAATGGAGTCCATTCTTGAGAACTTTGAACACTGGGAATAACGAGTTGGTGGTGTAGTTGCCAAGAATCTCTAACTTCAAACTAAATATGAATGTGGAAGTCAACATGAAAAATCACAGACTTAGTTGCTCTGTAAAGCCGTCACAAATTTATTTGAAATTCTTCAATATCATCATCATCATCTTCACTTCAAGGTTTAGGCGATTCGCCTGCTCCGAATTCACAATGATTCCTTCCATCTCTTCCTAGCTCTTCCTATCCCTTAATCCCTTTGGTTTATAATATATCTTGGGCTATCTTGTTTCTTCCATTCTCTGAACATGCTCTTCCCAGCCCGACGCGGTGTTGTTGAATTCTATCATTTATTGTATATATTTCTAATTCACTTCTTATTTCTTCATTTCTTATGTGGTCCAATTTTGTGCATCCTTTGGTCCTTCTTAGAAAAGTCATTTATGCACTTTGTATTCTACTCGAACTCCTCTTATTTGTTACCCAGGACTCACTACCGTGTAAAAGTACCGGTAACACCACTGTTTTGTAGAACTTCAATCTTTTATCCTTCCTTGTTTTATGTTTTAGTGTTCTATGAATAGTGCCACATATCATTTGAAATTTGGATAATTTATTGTCTATATAATTTCTTGTTCCATATACAGAAGACAATTCACAAATATATATTGAAGAATTAGATCTGTTTACAATGAACAGCCGGACAATATACATCATAATATTAACTAGATATACGTTATGACATGTCACATTTCGTTACGTTTCGGTACATTTAGGCAGATAGATTACGATTTTGATAAGTTAAATTACAACTTTGGTAAGTTAGATTACAATTTTGAGCTAATACTTTACATACATTCCCTGTATAATCTACTTCCCTCAAATCATAGTTAATGTTATTCTCCCACCTCATTCTTGGTCTACCAACTGGGCGCTTTCCCTCTGGATTTCCTACAAGAAGCTTCCATGCAAGTCTTTCATTCCCCATACGTGCAACAAAAATATGAACATTTCGCCAAAATATTATAAAATATAAAAAAAGTTGATCTTATTTGATTCCATAGGTTATAAAAATATAAATATACTCTATGGAGCAACAAAACATTTAATAGAACGCGAAAATAGCATTATAATATATTATGTTTAATATCAACATAGTACAATTTACAAAAATACATACATTACAAAATTATGTATAGTAACCAGTATTATTTCATTCTTTGGTATATAAACCGACGGTCTCCCGCCGTTCCCTACTTTGTCGTGTATTCTTTCCCAAATATCGGGACTTTTTTTTTAAAATGCCGCGGGACAAATTGTTAAAAATAGGGACTGTCCTGCCAAAATCGAAACTGGTATGTGTTTATATATTGTATTGTTTTTGTGATACTTCATACATAACATTATGAAATGAACGTCTTTAGTACACACGAAAAAAAAAAAAAGACACACACAACATTGAAAAAAAAACAGGCATACTGTAACATATTGTGAAATCATTTTTTTTAAACCTTAGAGTAAAAAATATCGATAGACATCAACGTGCACATTGACCTGACGATCTTCACTATTTATTGTAGCGCCAGACCAACAATACTAAGTTATGTGTCAACAATATAACAATATTTTACTTTTCTCTCGCCGGTTGAAGAAAGTAAAGTAATTATCTTCTTCCTGTCATGTATCCCGGAGATATATCCATTTTAATCTCCTATTTTCCTCCAGGCATCTCCTTTCAATGATTTTTTAATATGACCCTTATGTTGAGGATCACACAATAATTGTTTGTTTCTATAAAGATCAATACGTTTTAACATTATAATACACAAAAAATAAACGTTATCTCAAATCAAAACAAATTTAATTGTGTCGACGTTTCATCTTCTCCTTATGTGAGATCATTTCCAAGACATGGTTGTTTATAAATTAACATGTCTTGAAAATGATCTCACATAAGGAGATTGAAACGTCGACACAATAAATTTATGTTTTGACTGAGATAACGTTTATTTATTGGTAATTATAATATTAATTACTCTCTGTGAAAATAATTATAAAAAAGTATAATAACTTTTAACATGTTTCCCTCTGACCACTCCATACTCAAATAATAATGTGCGCGCCGAAACAACAAAGCCCTCTAAGTACCCGTCCAATCTAAACAGCGAACCATCAAAGTGTTCGTGGAAAAAAAACCGACAATTGAGTGGATCGTGGTGCGCGGTGGCGCGAGCGCGAACCTAAAACCCCGTGCAAATCGGCGAACATGGTGGCGCGCGCGTGGAGGCAAGTGTGTACGTACCTTAAGTAGTCGGCCCTACATTAGTTTTGTCTTTCAGCTCATTTATGCCAAGACAACCGGGACGAGTAGATTTCCCGGACAACGGCCGGGTAAACAAGCACGAGGTATTTAAAAAATAATTACGATATACACATTTCCTTCCGTTTATTTAATTAGACATAAAGCATTAATTTTCGTGTATTTAAAAATAATTACGATATACAACATTCCTTCCAGTTATTTAATTAAACATAAGCATTAATTTTCGTATTTCAGCTCATCTATGTCAAGAAGATCGAGATAAGTAGATTCCCGGGCAACGTCGGGTAATCAGCACGGGGTGTCTAAAAATATAAGTTTATAAATATGTTTCATTTTACTTATTAAACTTAAGATAAAAACAATTTTTTTCATTTATTTAGGCGTAACAGCGCACGCCGAGTATTAGCTAGTATCGAATAAAAATGATTATAACAAATATTGTAAAAGTTTACTAGCTTTGAGAATACATGGAGAAGCGATAACCGAGTTAATCTTGTAACTAATGCAATTCTTTAAAACACATTTGTTTCGCAAATCTTCAATTCAGTACTGCTCAAACATTCATATTCTTCTTGTAATCTTGTAATCCATTGTTTCCCTCAACGAGATTTAGGCTCTCTCCTCCTACAGAGAAGAAATTGAACCGTAAGCCTACTAATTTAGTTACACTTGTTTTCGTATAGATGTCATTGGAGTGGCCCATGGTCAGCGTTCCGCCTCGTACTGACATCTAGGAAACCAAGGTAGTACTAGGACGGGAAAATTCGGTAAATATTGCTTAGAGATCTTTTTATTCAGGCTTAAGGATCTTTTAAGAGCCTGAAAATCTTCAGACTCGGTACCCACACCTTAAAGTCCCCCCGGAGGACTTGCTCCTTGGACTTTTCCATTCTAAAAATCCCATCGAACCGCGGCCGGGTTTGAGCCTGCGACCTCGGACCAAAGGCCAAGGACAAACCCTAGTTCACCCGCTTATTCTAAAATGTAAAAAGAAAGAGAAAGAAAGAGGAGAGAGAGACAGAGAGAGAGGAGAGAGAGAAAGAAAGAAAGAGAGAGAACGAGAAAAGAGAAAAGGAGAGAAAGAAAGAAAGAGAGAAAGAAAGAGAGAAAGAGAAAAGGCGCTCCCTCCCTCGCTCCCTCCGCGCTCCCTCCCTCCCTCCTCTCCCGCCTCTCTTCCCTCGCTCTCCTCTCTCTCGCGCCCCCGCCCTTTCTCTCCCTTTCTCTCTCTCTCTCCACACTAACACACACCACGACAGAGACTAGAGACACACATACACAGCAGAGAGTTTTTTGTATTCTAGTCCTTATTGAGACTTCAATTTTTGAATTGAAAAGTAACTATCAATTAATACTTATAAAATTCCACCGATCTATTTAAATTTAGTAAAAGAAAAACAACAAAATGCATGTTATATGCAAATAATCATGAAACTAGTAAATACGGAATAGAACTAACCTTCTAATGAAGAAGCAATTATTAATTAAATAAATAGTTAATGTTCTTTAACTTCTGTGACGTCACTATATCCATTATTATCTTCTATTATTACCTTTGATTTTAATTGTCCGTGTTCACCGAATCCAAAAGAACCCTAGTGTGGAACCCTAATAATCATCTTAAATCCAGGAACAGTATCCCGCACGCATCCGTCCCTTCGCAAAAGGTACCCAAAAATCCGTCTTTGTTCAAATTCTAATTAATTTTTCTTTCTATTTTTTCGTACTTTTTTCTTTTAATTTTCTTTTCGGGCACGGTACTAAAATTTACAACAGTAAATTGTCCGTTTCGTGGCGCTTTGGCATTCCATTATTTCGCTGACAATCTCCAATTTTTATTACTAATAATTTACATTGATTATTAACAAAAATATCAAAATAACTTAACCTAAAAATAGACTTAACTTGTATTACTTTTAAAACTTTTGATAACGGAGATTATTTTAACAATTTATAGCAAACATAACGCGCTAGGGAAGTTTCGTTATAATAGTAGAGTTAATATTCAGTTAAATATCTTCGCGATTACATCTGAGCACCAATTAAAATCATATGGTATGAAGGGCCATCTGTATTATAGAAAACCACAAAACAGAATCAAAAAGTAAGTTAGTGTCTCCTTAGGTGAAATCAATCTACTTACTACACCACTACTATATAATGTTCAATTTAAACTTGACAACATTTGAAGATTACAGAGAAAGAATCACGCAAGTCACTTTTTTCTTCGAAACCTAGACACTGCTTGCATTTAATTGGCACAACATCCATAATTCCTTACTAACCTGAATGCCAAACTTTAGAGGTAAATAACCCTATTACTAAAATGTATCTTTTACTGTTATACACGGCTAAATGAACCCTTGGGAAATAAAATGGGCCATGTCCATTATGTCACATTTCGAGAACACAGAATTTTTGGCTATTCTATGGCACCGTGCCATCAGTGAATATTTAGTCGGAGAAAATGTGACTTACTGTCGTGTTGGTAATTGCGATAAGACACGTTTCCGCTAGAACAAATTTCCAACATGTGATTCTATCCAAAGAGTCCGCCTATATTAGTGGGTAAGTTATGGTGAGAAAATGCGCAAGTTAATGTTAGATGGGTAATTTAGTGTTAGGTTGGGCAAATTAGAGTGAGGAAATGGGTAAGACAGCACACCAGATTAGTTTAGCGTTCACTTATTGTTAGCAGACTTTTCTGATAAGCTGGCTACACTGTCTGAGCAATGACTAATACAACATTTTACATGACAAATATGCTGATTTTAGGTTAGATTGAGATCAACTTCTCATTTATATTTAAGAGTAATTTTCTCACCTTTTTTTTGGAAAAACAATCAACATATATATTTTATCTCAGTAATTATTATTCATATCGGAAAACTGAACTTAAAATAGCGTGAAATATTTCAAAGTCCTACAGAATAACAGTGCGCATGCGCCAGAGTTTATAGAGCCAGCGATAACCCACTATCGAACCACATATCGATTATCATCCTGGATTACTATCCGTCGCTATGACATTTAAAGACCAATATTTGCAATAAATCCCCAAATCTTGTTTAAAAAATTTTGATAATATTAAAATTACCAAACATTTATTAAAATGGGTGTACACTTACTTATCACTCCCTAACACAGATCCAACCAGCGATAACCAAAACACGATAGAAAAATCATAGTAAGTAATATACTCTGTGGAGAAAATAGCAGTTAGCATCACAATAACGTCTAACAGTGTCATAATATTGTGATTTGCATATTTAAATAAATACTTCAAAATTGTTTGAAAAAGTTTAAAATATTTAATAATGTTAGTAAATACTGAAAAGAAGATATATTATTTACAACAATATAACTGAAAAATCAAGCGCTAGTAGAAGTGCAGTTGAACCTTCATATATTAACCTTCTGCTATTAACACATGCAGATGTGAGGAGAGTAGTCGGCTGGTAGGCCAAGGGCGTTCTAGGTTTGTAGCGCAATGTAGGCTTTATTTAATTATTCGCATATTGCAACAATTAATTGCGTGTTTTCCCGTTTCTATATCAGAATTTATGTTGGACGATGGTGGCATACAATCCCCCATTTTTATTCTAAACACTGGTTTAAATAACATTATAAATAGTATACAAAGCACAATTATTTTATTTGTTTGAATAGACAGGTATGGCGCAAAAAGTGGACATCCGAATTTCGAGATAATTTTGGTTTTAAAATGAAGCTTAGGAAGGTGGAATATGAAAACATGAAAACAAATTGCGGACCATCCAGAAACAAAGCTGTAAAATAACAATTTATAAATCACTATTCCATATATTACCTGAAGTAAGTGGCTGCCATTGTGGTTTGTTGACGTCATATTTGATATTCAGATGTTAGTTCAGGGTGAAAACATGTTTTCTTCGATAGAGATGCGAAAATAGAATAAATATTTTATTGTAATAAAAGTGCACTGCTGTATTTCCAAATGCTATATTTCCAAAATTACACAGCAAAGAGTTTCAAATTTAATAAAATTCACATCATCACATAGAGTTTCTTAAGAAAGAATGGTTTAACTGAATCGATTGTCGAAAATAATCGATACGTCATCGTACGTATTTCTCGAAAATGAACAACGGCAAATTAGCCGTTAAAAATATTCAATAAATACATGCCATTTATTTATAACATAATTTTTGAAATTTCTAATATAATTTATTAGAGTACATGTATAATAACCTAGAAGCTAACCTAACTTATTTACACGACTCTAACCTGTGAACGTAATAAATATAATGATATTCAGACAATATTAAATTACAGGTAAAAGTAAAGTAATCTCACTACAGGCCTCGGGAGGCCCTTGGGGTAGTGGGAGGTTAAGGCTCCCACTTTTTCTAGACAATCGGCACTTGATGTCAGCCGGGTTGTCAGTCCTGCGTGACGGCAGCCTTTACCCCAGAACAAGCGTATGGTACTCATTTCCATTAGAGGCTGAGTCGACCCCAGTGTCATAGTGCCGCCAGAAGATTTTGGTCAGTTTAAAAATCCTGACCCCACCGGGACTTGAACTCTCGACCTTCCAACTTGTAGCGCAGTGCCTCAACAACTACGCTACGGCGTGCCCTTAAATTACAGGTATGTGAATAAATTATACTAATGTGTATGAAACTAAGAGCTAACCTAACCAAATTATGTATAAAAAATGATTACTATATATATATTTATTAAACACAATGTGTACACTAATATTATATACATGGTTTTACCATTTTGCTATTAATTCGTGAATTGTTTTGTTCTGTTGTCGCACTTCACTAAGTGATACTTTGGGCACGGTTTGCTACAGAGTTTACAGATGCAGGACTCCTCAGGTTCATGGTAATTTTGTTTATGACATAGTTTTGCCATGGAAGCCGTGAGCGGCGAAGCGTGTGTATAAGTGGCGAGTCGAAAATTTGGTCCTTTCCATTCGTCTGTGTTTAACCGCTTTCTGTTTCCGTGTTTTCGTTCGGAATCTCTCTGGCTTTTCTCTGTCTCTCCTCGATTGCTGTTTTGTATGCCTGCGTTTCTTCTGGTAGATCGAAGTGTTTACGGATATCTTCTATGAAGTAAGACTCCTTTGCTATTATGTAGGCATAGCTATGTCTTGTGAATTTTGAAATTGAAAGAGCCCGTTTTAGGAATCTCGCTTTTATGCTTTCAAGTTTCATGAAATTTTTGGCTGTGAGATATGTCCATATTAGCTGGATTCCATAAGTGGCAACCGGCATAACTTTGATGTTGAATGATGCTATTGCCGTTGGTAGGGATAGGGTTTCGTAACTTTGGAATATCATAAATGGCTTTTGTGGCAGCTGTAGCACGCCTTGTATATGCATCGAGAATACTGTTCCGGTGGTCTGTAATGTTATTCCTAGGTATTTGAAGCTGCTAACGAATTCTAGAGTTGACCCGTCGCATGTGAGGTGATCTCTCTTGGATAGTCTTCCTCCTCTCCTAAATTTCATAGCTTGGTCTTTGAGCTATTTATTATCATTGAATTTCTAGTGCCCATTTCCTGATCTTCTCCATGCTGCTTGTAGGTCTTCTAGGCTCCTGGAGAGGATAGCCATGTCATCTGCGTACATAAGGATTTGATGTTCCTGTGTCTATCACCTGACCGATGTCCGCCGTCATGACGTTAAAGAGTATCGGTTCAGGCGGGTCTCCTTGTAGTACCCCTCTTGTCTGGATGATATTTTTCGACGTAGTTATGCCGTCGTATATAGCCACAGAGTTTGCGGTTAGCACAGACGCGATCATTTGTAGTTCATTGCTAGTCCTACCTAGTACGCTTTCTAGCTTTTGAATGAGTATATTCCTGTTGATGCTATCGAAGGCTTTAGCGTAATCTATGAAGATTGCGTACAGAGGGGTGGGTGGGTTCCGCCAAGGTAGTTGTTATTTCTTTTATAATTTCATGTACAGCGTGTAGCGTTGATCTGCCAGGGGTGAAGCCATATTGATTCATTGGTATGATAGCACGTAATCTTGGTTCAATTCGCCTCAGTAGAAGTCTGCTGAAAAGTTTAAACATGACGTTTTCCAGGGCTATTCCCCTATATGAATTTGGATCGTCCTTTCGTCCTTTGCCTTTGTAAAGCACAGTTATCAGTGTGCTCCTCCACTGTTTTGGGATTGAATTATTCTTGAAACATTCTCTGAAAAGGCACGCTCAAGCGGTTCCGCCAGGTCCTCGGACTGTGTCTTTCAGGTGTTCAGCAAAATATTCCATCTGGGCCGGCCGCTTTGTGTTTTTCTTTTCCGTTCATGATTAGGTTGAGTGACGTCTTCGGTTGTGATGGGGGTCAAGGTTTGATTGCGTTCCGCATGTAGTGAGAAGGAGTTGGACATTTTGTTCCTTTCTCCCAGGAGGTTGCTGAAGTGCAGTTCCCATCGCTCCATGTTTACGAGGGGGCTCGATCTGTTCTTCTTCAAGGACCTTAGGATTTTGTAAGGTTTCATTTCCGCCTCAGCAATTAGATCCTGTTCTACAAGGAGGTCGTATGTTAGTTTCTTTTCCTTCAGTAGACATTTGTATTTCCCACGCTCTACGGCGTACTCTGTCAGTGCATCACCTCCGTGTTCCCTAGCAGCATGGAGGTGTTGTAGTGTCCTTTGCCTCATTACGTAACAATCTTCGTCGAACCATGGCTTCGCGGTGCGTTTCGATCTGGTCAGTTCTCTGGTGGAGTGTGTGATTATGTCATTCAGAGCAGCAGTTGCCTCGTCTAAGTTCCCCTGCCTCATCATGTCCACTATTTTTGGTAGCTCTGCTTTGTTTGTTTCCCATCTTTCTTCGTCTATGTATCTTGAAATTGACGGTTTGAAATATGTGCCTAATGGTTCTTGTGTTTCCTGCACTGACATGGAATTTTGTTATAACAGGGAGGTGTTTCCCTAATTGTGACATTTCCACATTCACCTCAGCGTCACCTCGACCGTTCGTGAAGACCAGGTCGATTGTGCTCCTCCCGTTTGGTGCCACATATGTGTAATCCTTTTCCTGGTTTAACAGGATTAGCCCGTAGTCCAAAAGAAAGTCCAAACTAACCTAGTTTCTTTAGTGATGGTCCACTGATTTTCTCATGTTACCATCTTTGGTGATCCTTAGCTTAATTTTAATACCAAATTTATATCGAAAAAGGGGAAGTCTTGTAGTGAATTTTTTATTTGTAGTGCTTATAAAATGTTATTTTACTGCTTTGTTTCTGGATGGTCCGCCATTTTTTTGTGTTTTCATGTTTAGTGGTCCTAAGCTTCATTTTAAAATAAAAATTATCTCGAAATTCGGATGTACACTTTTTGTGCCGTAACCTAATACACTATTGGTAACATTAGAAACATATAATTATAAACATCAATATACTCTTGGGTTATCAGTTGTAATGCTATCAGTAAATTTACTAAAAATGGACATGGCCCACATTAATATTCAAAGCCTCAAATGATAGTACATTCCATGGGGATTTTAATGACACTTCAAATTCCATTTCGACAAACAAATGTTACTTACTTGGTTCTTTCCCTGTACGTTACTCTTAATTTCCACTTAATATGATACAGAATTATAAATTAACATTAATATGGTTAGGTCTACTCACCATGCTGTTCATTTCTGAAATAATAAAGGTGGTTAGACACGTTTTGAGGTTAAGTTTAACAACAATCTTCTCTTGCACAAATAATAACACAAACACACAAATATAAAACTGTTAAATCATGTACATACGATCTGTGTTATAAGCATAAATTAATTATTTAACAGGATTAAAGCACGTGCACTCATGCGACTTCCACAGATGAAAGTTACACTAGAACTAAAATATTAGAGTTTCAGAGCATAGCACAATATCGATTTTCTTATCGAGCTAGTCCGTAGCATTCGATTTCTCGAAGTGTTTCAGCGCTTTAATATCAATTGAACTACAGAGATTAAGCATCCAGAAAGAAATTATAACTCAAGAATCATTATTCTCTAAACCATTTAATTAAAAATATTGCATTTTGTACAAAGAATATCTCTAAAATATTTCTATTGCTAAAGTTTAATAGACTTACTAATATAGGCTGAATTTAACTATCATCAAATCAAGGCAATACTAAAGCTTGTATTATTATTGGCCTAGCAATGCAGAGTGGAAGTACTATAAGTATACAGATTTTAAGTATGAATTCGTTATGGTAAATATAATTATAACGTTTTATACATTTTGGGCCGTAAATGTACAGCTTTACCAGAAAAAAATATTTTTGTACACAAATTTATTAGTTAATTACTTTATGATGGTGGAGAGTATTGGTTGGAGTTTCACACAGTACACAAAAGACGTGAAATGGAACAATTTTATTTTGTTTTGTTTTTTATTGTATAGTGTGATCTAGCACAAATTATATTAAAAATTAATCGAATAAACTTTTTTTTGATAATACAGAAGGGGAAGTTGGCTAAATTGAAGGGACGTATTATGTATTTTATTTATGTTGTTATGTGATCTATTTTCAATTTACACATAATTTCGGCAGACAACTTTACGTAAATAATATTTTCTTATATTGTATACACAGAGGGGAATAGGGTGAATGTATGTTTATGAATCTGTGTTTTCTAAAGTGTACTGCATGAGATACGATGATGAAGAGACGGGAGAAGGTGGAACCCACTCCCAGCACATAGCCTACTCCTGTCAAAAAGCACCAAGGGGACATCCAAACTTAACGTCCACATCTGACGGATGATGTGTGCAAGTTTATGTTTCTATGTGTAATATACAGTGTACTGTATAAAGTACGATGGTGAAAAGAAAGGAGAAGGTGAAACCCGGTTCCGGTACATAGCCTACTCCTGTCAAAAAAGCACCAAGGGGCCGCCAGGCTTATCATTCTCATCTAATGGAAGAATCGCTATCAATAGTAGGCCTGCCACATACCTTCTCAACATATGAATTGCGGAGGATTTGCAATTATATGTAGGGATTTCACAATCTAGCGATTAAAAATTATACATTATCACGCTTCCTGGACCCGAAAATGAAAATTATACAATTAAATTAACGTAATAATTAGCAATTTTAACCACGCCGGGTATAGAACCCGTGCTCTCTAGTCAGGAAGCTGATCCAACATGGCAGACGAATCCTATTTAATTATTTTCCGTAATGTTGTGAAGTAATGATATTGCTAATTTCAGATGAATGTGAGGAAACAATAATTACAAACAAATTACAATTCTCTATGTTAATAGTTTTATTATCCTCCTTACTTCAAAGAAAACAGAATTCATTAGAAACGTTACTAAGTACAGTGGACAATTTTAAAATGCTTGAAATAAAGGAATATTAGATTTTGTATTATATATTTTATCATAAGTAATGCCACGATGATTTCCAAATTATCAATAAATTCAGACCCACGAAGTGATGAGTGAATTTATCTAGAGAATTTGGAAATCAATAGTAGCATTTGTTAGGACTTTTTAAGGAATACAATTAAGCTGTTTACTCACAAATCACTATTTAAATATAGTTATTTTAAAATATGTATATATTTAATGTAAACGGTGATGTTTGAAAACAAATGAGAAATGTTATGTTTCATTTGTTCATCACTGCAACCAGATCATATTTATTGCCGAATAGAATCACAATACTGTTAGAATGCACCCTATTGGAGAAAAAGTGAAACACATCATTATAGGTTATTAATTAATTTCTGATGTCCTATGAAGTAAATATACCAATTATATTTTTCTGCAACGTTAATTCCTGGGAAATAATACGTTTAAGAAAGTGCAAACAGTGGTTTATTTTGTTTTATGGTATAATCAATTGCTACGATTTTTTTCTATGAGGCCTATATCTCGCAAGCAGAATATGGTTACATTCGTGCACTATATATATATATATATATATATATATATATATATATATAATCTAGGAGCCACTTGATACAATGAAAGTGATAAAATCGAGATGAAAAATCGTGTGATTTGTTGTAAATCATAATTAACTGAAATGAGATTGGTCATTGACTTCCATTTGGGACATGCGTTAAATAATCAAGATAACTGGCTAGTACCCGGCTTGCGCTGCTACGCCTAAATAAGTTAAATGCGTTTTTACGTATAGTTGAGTAAGTAAAAAATAAAAATAATTATACATTTATATCGTAATTTATTTTTAGATACCACGTGCTGATTATCCGGCGTTGCCCAGGAATCTACTTTCCCGATCTTCTTGGCATCAATGAGCTGAAAGGCAAAAATTATTATTTTAAGTTATCCGTAAAAGATAGACATATGCTGTCGCGGTTTTTTGTGAATATTTTGAGATATTCAAACCTGGGTAAATTAATTTGGTATATTTGTTACGTTTTAGGCAGCGTAAGCCATTTAAACATAAAAAAAAGACTTTTCTAAATTCACCGACGTCCCCCTCCGTTTTTAGCTCCAACCTATAGGACGTAAGGTAATAGGCCCATGTTATATATGTTAACTTTCTAGAAACAATCTTAAATGATGGTAAAAACCCCATTCAAATCGGTGAAATAGTTTATTAGTCCATAAAGGACAGAAAAAACAGACAAACACTCATTTTTATATACTGTATAAAGATAAAACCAACTTCAAGGACTACTGGTTAGCGTTTCTGATTACAGTTCACGAAGTCCTGGGTTTGATTCCCGGTCAGACCATAGGAAGTTTTCCTTAAAGGGAATTTTTCGCGTTGTTAGTCATGGTCTGGAATTTAGGTTATCACCCATCATATCATAGGGGCAACGTAACTCTGCCTTCCAGGTGCCCCAACCTAAGAAATTTATTATAATTCCGCCAATGCCAGGGGAGAAAGTCCGAAGTGTCATAAAAGACAACCTGGTGGCATTGGACAAAAATAAAATAAAGGTATATTGATTAAATTTGAAAATATCTTATAATTTCAAGATTACGAACTTCAACCTTATTGTTAAAGCATTTATATTCCGCTACTATTTGGACACCCCTGTTTGATATCGCTAGTTGTGTCCGTCGCAGACTAGCGCGCGGAACGCCCAGATGATTCTTATTCAGGAGAGTTGCATCTTATACTGTTTCATTTTCAAGAGTTTAGACCTCTCCATGTTGTGATCGTCGTAATTTATGTTACCTGTACAAACAGCCAAAGGGATTAGATAAGCATGTTCTAATATTATTCAACTTTGTCCAACATATCCTCACTAAGCACACGCTTTTATATCCTTCATCGTTTATCGAATGTAGACACAATTTCCCCTATATTTACACGTATTAATACAGTTTCTCTGTATGATACAGGTATTTTTGCATATTTTATAGCTGCAAGAAGACCAGCCTCAAGGGCTAGTAGTAAGTGTTTTAGACTACAGTTCACGAGGTCCCGAGTTCGATTCGCTGTCAGACAATGGGTTTTTTTTCTTAAAATTAATTATTCCTGTGGTTGGTATGGTCTGGAATTTAGGTTAAGTTTAGCCTATGAACACTCCTGGCGCTTCACTAACATTTGCCACCCATTTTTATCACATTTTATTTACAGCATGTTCCATTACAAAGAAAGTAATACTATAAGCGTTATTATATAACATTATTTACATACAATTATTTCAACACTTTTAAGTTCATATTAAAGTGGACCCTGGTTCAAATTAACCGCCTCTTGAAGGGTCCACATTAACCGAATTCCTTTGTTATGTTTTAATTAATTTATACAGCCTCCATGTCACATAATATCAAACCAAATCCGTCAGTATATTAAAACAGCGTCTATATAACATATTTAGGAGATTTTTCAATATTTATAATTTTCAATAGCAGAAATTAAGAATTAATTCTTAGCTTGAAAAACTTTTAAAATGGTATTTTCATAAACATCACAAACAAACCCTTCTTCGCACAAAGAATAAAATAAACTGGTTTTGAACACGTTAGAGTTAATAAGAGAGGGAAGTTAAATTATTTTCTGTTCGAGGGCAGCACTAATTAAAGAAGATATTAACAGGGTCCACTCAAACCGAAGGGTTTACTTTACCCGAATGTCCTCTATTTCTAGGCCTATAGGCTATATTGGGCTGGCTTTTGAAATTTAAAGGCGGCGGAGAGAGTCGCGTATGGGCTTGTATGGTAGGAGGAGACAAGTGTGCTGGCGATTCACACATCGAGAAACCCCCGGATAACTTTCCACATGCGTCTATGCCTCCATTCCGGAAGGGTTGTTCTAGAAGCTTCCACTCGGGAAGGGTCTCGATTAGGTTTCCGGAAAGTTCCTCCCTCGCGCATATAAGAATGTGCGAAGGTCGGACCAACCAGATGAGGTCATGCCCAGAATGTGAACTAGTAAACGTGACCTAAGCGAAGAAATTAAGTTGTTCTAAGTGAAACCGTCATCGAGTATAAAGAACAGGACGATTAAATAAATTCTGAAGAAAGGCATTATGAACAGAAAATTAATTGTGTAATGTCAGTGAATTTTTGTGAAATAACTAAAACGAATTTGAAAATTTTGGATGAACACCTATGGAATTAATTTGAAGAAATTCCATCTGAATCCTTAACGACACACACAACACAACGCACACGCACACGCACACGCACACGCACACGCACACGCACACGAACACGCACACACAACACACAAACACAAACACACACACAAACACACACACACACACATATATATATATATATATATATATGTGTCTGTCAATAAAACTAAACATATGTTCACACATAGAAATACATTATATAATGGAAATGGACAACTAATGAAAAATGAGGGAAATTTGGAAGAAGTGGCTGAATTCAAATACCTAGGAGCAATAATTGCAAATATTAATGAGATGCACAAAGAAATTAAGCATAGGCTCAATCAGTAAATGCATACTATTATGCACTGCAGGGACTCTTGTCGTCCTTTCAAAGAAGTTAAACTGAAAATATATAAAACTCTTATTCTCACAGTTATATCATATGGATGCGAAACATGGACTCTTACTTTAAGGGAGGGAAGAAGATTACGAGTATTTGAGAATAAAGTTCTAAGCAAAATTGTTGGGTCAAAAGATGAACAGGCAGGTTAATGGAGAAAACTACATAATAGTGAGCTACGTGGTCTTTATAGGAAGCCAGATATAATAAGAAAAGCAAAGTCTCGTACATTGCGATGGACAGGACATGTGGCACGAATGGGGAATGAAAGAGGTGCATGGAGGCTTCTTGTGGAAAAACCAGAGGCAAAACGCTCAGTGGATAGACCAAGAATGAGGTGGGAGAATAATATTATCCATGATTTGAGGAAAGTAGATTATGCAGGGGATGATTGAAAGATCGTAGCTCAGGATATGGGTGTATGGAGACCTTATGTCCGCACGGCCATGAACCTACGGGTTTGATAGAGCCAGTGAGTTATATATATATTCATGATATGACTGTGTGTGTGGGGGGGGTTTATACCTGTATTTTATATTTGAAAATAACACTGTAGTTTGAGTTTGAATTTCAATATGGAGGCTTGAACATTAGACTTTCAATGAGAGAGAGCGTCATCTGTCGAGTCTGAATTTGCATGTAGCAAGAGGTGTAAATTGAAACGCAGGAAGAAAAAATTGCTACCAGCGCAGCTGATTTACCCTAATATATCCTGACCACTGTGCTGTATGTACAGTCTCTCTCTCTCACCCTCTCTCTCTCTCTCTCTCTCTCTCTCTCTCCTCTCTCTCTCTCTCTCTCTCACACACACACACACATATTTCTTGTGTTCACGGGAAATAGGTTTGTTTTATACAAAAATGTTATTCGACACTCAAAGTTTTAGCCATTTTCCTTAGAAGTGTTTCTCTATAGAAAGAAAAAAAATCTGTATATTCAAGTCCGGTGTAATGTGAGGGCGATAGGTGAGATGAAGCCCTTTTACTTAAGGTGTGTGATTTACAGAATTCGGCTGACCAGGCTTGTCCGCACCATCTCAAGGAAAGATGAAATTAAATTGTAGGAAATAATGGCAAGAACATGTAGAAGTTGTGGAATTAAATGTTGACAGGGAAAACGGGAGAATCCGCGAGATAAAAGCCTCCCCCTGGGCCCGCTTCGTCCACCACGAACCCCATGTGGACATGAGAAGGCGAGTGAATAACAACTTGCACCATGAAGTCGTCTTGTTTCTTCTATACAGACTGTTCAAAATGTTACGTATATTAAACGGGGATACCGAAGATAAATTCAATAATTAAATTGGAGAGGATTTAGGTATAAGCATTTAATTTAAATTAGTATTATTTATATTAAAATATTAATGATTTTTTAAAATTTGAATTGGCAGTAAGGTGTATCAATTTAATTTATTAAATATTTTAATAAAATAGAATACATAAGTCCCGCGCCGTAGCCGAGCGGTTAAGGTAGGAAGCCTTGGCGCAGAGCTACGGGACTTGCGCTGGTTCGAGTCTCCATGGGGAAAGAAATTTTCTCATGGTATTTCGGCCCACCCAGCATCGTGAGGCAATTGGGTAGCTACAATAAGTAGCGGCTCCAGGTTGAGGAACTAGCTATAACGGCTGGGGGGACTCGACATGCTAACCACATGTCACCCCTACATTGGCTGTTGATCATCTACCTCTGTGATTGACACATGTGGATGTGAAGGGCCAGCAGTCGGCTGGTAAAAGGGCAACCGCTGATTAGTGGAAAGACCCTCAATCGGAATATATAATAGGGAGGAATTACTTAAATTAATCTTAAATTACAGACTATTTCGAAATAATAAGAACGGTTTTGTAATATTTGTTTTCACTATGGTCGGACACATTTAAATAAACTGTCATGGTGAATTTGATAAATAAATCCACAAAACACTACCAAACACCATATTTACCCAACACGAAACACTTGAATTAAACATACTAACACGGACAAGACAAAAGCTAATCGTCAAGCTTAAGCTTTCTTCTTCACAACTTCACAAAACAGAAAAAAGAACAAAGATTCCCCTAAAACTAGGTTAAAAGTGCAAAACCAAAAACAATCAAAGCAAAAATCTCGGAAATGCTTCTGTTTATTTAAAGAGGAGCGTACGCGCGGCTTGATTTGGGCATGAACAAAATCCGGCGCTTTTTCTGCCTTGCACATCAGACATTAAAAAAAAAGAACATAGAACCTCAACTCCAAACCAAAACATACTTAAATACTCTCATATATCGAATATCCGCAATGAACCCAAAATTAAGTTGGATCGGAATTAATGAATTGGACCCCTTACAATTGACAAAACAAATAAATTAGCCATCAAGAGGTACAGGTACTTCAGAATTGTATACATTGCACGGTGCACTGTTGTCGTCACATAAAATAAAATAAAATGAAATAAAATAAAATAAAATAAAATAAAAAGTTTCACCAGGAATTAATTTAATTATATTGTAAGCAATATAGAACATGTGACTCAGCAGTGTAACATCCTTCGGAATATATTCATTGTATTCCATCATCAACGATGGACCTAGCAAAAAGTGATATTTGATGTAGCTTCGCCTGTATCAGCGTGGCTCATTTTGCACTAACAGCTCTAATCGTCGGCAATCTATTCTACAACGCCCTGCTCTGGGTTGTTGTTTTCTCATCTCTATCTAATTTATGATATAACCAGGCAGATCAGCAACATCGCCAAATAGGCTAGGGAAAAGAGATCACACCCACAACGATTGCCACGACGAAATAAGCTGCCAAGAAGCCACAACTGGTTCCAGAATTCAGTGTCATTGGATGATAGTTGATTTCAAATATTAGTAGTCATAATTAATGCAATTTTATATTTCGGCTTCATTAATTGGAATACGTAACTCATTAACTCATAGTTTTAAGTGCGGTTAATGGGTATAATCTGCGAGGCCCTTCTGGCGGGAGTTTCAAGGTACAGTCCTCTCTCCACTGCACTATCTATATATCACATCTCTCTTCTATCTCTCACACACATACCGCACACATCACTGAATATATTGTCTGTCCAACGGATCTTGCCCCCGTAAGATATGTGAACTAAAAACTAATTCCTTTTCTGCCTTGGTAAATCGTTTCCCTCCCTGCAATCCTATATTTCTCTTTCCTTTCACCCCTCCCATTACTCACAATTTTGAGCCTTTTTGGGGACAGGTTATTTGCACTTACAGTCCAGTGTTGTCAACTCAACATGAGCACTGTAGCTCGGAGTGGTGTGAAAACAAATAATAAAAGTCATCAGTGTCATTAGACCTACTTAAATATGAAGAAGTAATATTTAACCTTGCATTATTCTTAATTCAATATCCATGACACTGTTTGGGGACGTTGGCAGTATCGCTACTCGGAAAGTAATCCTGGCTGCTCTTTGACGTGGTGGGAGGTAAGCGCGTGGAATGGAGTGAGTGGAGGTGATAACTTTTCTAAGGTCGACTGCAGCACTAAAGAGGCACATATCCTTTGATCCGATAATACGGTTCTGTTTTTTCAATCCTCTATTCGAACCCTTCCTAGACGAATTCATATTTTCCATAATCACATTAATATTAAAAATGCTTTGTTCCAGAAATTGAATATCAAGACCACGACATCAAAACTCAAGCAACTTTGTTCGTCAAATCTCCTAGACGTTTCCCGATCCATGTAATCTAAGGAGTTCACAATCTTAGCGTGGAAAATTTGTGATTGATCTACTTTAGTATTTATTCACTTTTAACCCTTGCAATCATCCTAATTATAAATTCTCTACAAATCTCTTTTATTAATCAAACCTTTTTAAATAATAATGAAAAAGAAATAGTAGATTATCTTGATGTCCATTTCGATGTCAAGCTTATGTTCAAATCTCGCAGTCGGTGCCTCCAGCACAAATAAAGGCTGCAAGTGCTGTATAGTATCCATGTTTCAAGTCGGTTACATTGTCTCAAAGGAACAAGTTCACGCTCTATAAAGCTGTAATCCGCAATATTCTGCTGTATGGCTATCCTTGCTGCTTGTCACAAAAAAATAAAGTATAAGTCACACGAAAAAAAATTCAATATCATCATTTTGTCCCACGACACCACGAGGATTACTCAGCTTCAGAACCTGCCATAAATTATTTTTGGACTCAAAAACTACTTGACCGATTTGAAGGAGTTTTTACTATCATTTAGAGAATTTTTTCTAGGAAAATTGACGTATATAACATATTGCCGTATGTACTATAGTTAAAAACAGAAGTGCATGGGTGCACTAAAAAATCGTTTTGTACGCTTAAATGGCTTACGCTGTCTAAACCATAAGAAATACACCAAATTATTGTATACAAAATTGCTTATCTCAAACAATTCTACAAAGAGGACCGTGAGAGCGTATGTATATCTTTTGCCGATAACTCACAATAATCATTAATGCCTTTCAGCCCATTGATGCCACGAAGATCGGGATAAGTAAATTCCCGGGCAACGCCAAGTAATCAGCACGTGGTATCTAAAATATAAATGTATAATTATGTTTATTTTATTTATTCAACTAAACATAAAAACACATTTAATTTATTGAGATGGAACATCGCACGCCAGGTATTAGCTATTGTATGTATGTATATATATATAAAATGTGTGTGTGTGGCTTTAAGGTATTTAAAAAGTATTTAAAAAGTAAGATAGATGAAGATTTGTAAAAGTTTTCAAGAATCTTTTCATGGGTTCAATCTCAAGAGCAAGATCCTTTCGGAATTCGATAAAATGCAATAGAATTAAAAGTGAAAGAGAGAAATAAATGCTAATTGAACTGGTAATGCAGAAAGCGGTGATGGACATGAATTATAAATTAACATTGAGCAATAGATTGAATCTATAATCAGCTCGTAATAAATGTTTTATATCTCATCCAGAGTTCTGGTGTTAGCAGGACAAAGGGCAATACGATAAAGGAATAGTTTTAATAAACATTCATTGATATATTTATATGTAATTATTTAGATTATAAATCACTTTTACAATAACAAATTTATATGTTGGCATTACGGTATTCAGTATTTATAAAATAAACATAAATATAGCAAAATTAATAATAAATACAAAAATTAATGTTTGTTTGTTTATTTGTTCGTACTTTATGCGCGGCCATACCGTTGATCCGATTGTGATGGGGCATTTTGCAAAATGTTCAAGAAATTCCCGAGATGAACATAGGCTTTAAAAGAGCTGTGATACTCAACTCCTACATCCTTAAAAATCGCCCTTTGTAATGGAAAACGTGAAAAAAAGTAACTCTTTGGACGCTTAAATGGCTTACGTGGCCTTAACCATACCAAATACACAAAACTAATGTACACAGAGTTGAATAGCGGTATCTCAAAGAGATCTATAAAAAATACCCCGACAGCGTATGTTTATCTCTTACGGATAACTCATAATAACCATTTTTGTCTTTCATTGATGCTGTGATCAATACAAATACGTAGATTCCTGTGCAATGGCGGGTATTACTTTACGGGTAACTCACAATAACGAATTTCGTCTTTTAGCTCATTTATGCCAAGAAGATCGGGATAAGTAGATTCCGGGGCAACGCCGGGTAATCAGCACGGGGTACCTAAAAATATAAATTTATAATTATTTTGTCATTTACTTATTGAACTAAACATAAAGGTACAATAATTTTCATTTATTTAGGCGTAGCAGCGTACGCCGTGTATTAGCTAGTTAATAATAAATTAATACAAGTCCGTCACTCAGGAACTGCGTAAATAACTTTACCCCCGCCAATCCCTTGGTTACCCCCATTCATATCCAACCAGAGTGATACTTTCTATTCGCCTACGCCATCTTACGATCAATTCTAAGCTAATATCTCAGCAAGTCATATTCATATTCCAATTTTGCTGGTTTACGAAATATATATTTATTTTGTTCAATAACACTGCGTCGCTGGGAAGAGCACAATCAGAGAATGGAAGAAACAAGATTGCCCATGATAACATATCATTATTAACCAAAGGGATTAAAGGATGTAAGAAGACCTAGGAAGAGATGGAAGGAATCATTGTGAATTCGGAACAGGCGAATTTCCTACACCTTGAAGTGATGATGATGATATTTCTTTTGTTAAATAGGAGAAACTCAATTTTTTATACCGGTGATAAAGGTGCTGAATGGCATAATGCGATAGTGTGTCCAAGCAGCTCGCACCAGTTGTTGAAATTCGGCAATGATTATTGCAGGCTCTGGAGAAATAATACATTTCTGCTTCATCATGTCCCATACGTGTTCAATTGGTGAGTGATCTGGTGATCTTGCTGGCCAGGGGAGTTCTTTGCATACCACGAAGAGGACGTTGCGTCGCAGGAGCCGTATGTGAACATGCGTTGTCCTGCTGAAAAAGCACATAACCTTCCTGTTGATGAAATGACAGTATCACAGGGTTAACAATCTTTGAAATGTAGCGAGGACTGTTTACTTTACCCTGCAGAAACACCAAATGTGACAGCGAGTTGTAACTAATGGCCCCTCCACACCTAGAAACCTGGAGTGGGGCCTTTGTGTCGTGGACGAATACACTGCGGAAGACGACGCTTATCGTGCACTTTTACATCCATCACTCTAATACAAATAGAAACTACATTCATCACTGAAGACAACAGAGCGCCATTCCATTCTCCAGTCGACTTACTCACGAAAGAAGAGTAGTCGCGTTTGGCAGTGCTATTGTATAGGTAGTAACCTGATCAGAGGCACACGTGATCTTAGTCTTGCTGCAAACAGGCGGTTCCCAAAGTTCCCTGGTGACACGCAGGCGCAACACGTCCCTAGATGCTGTTCATGCGGCCACCGCTGCTTGCACAATGCGTCGATCTTGACGTGCGTCTGTATTATGCGACCGTCCTGAACTTCGTCTATTGGTTATGGACATGTTCCACAAACCACTGTTGAAAGCAGCTTCACACCTTAATACATTCTGGTCAAAATGTGCAGCAATCCGTCGATATGTCCATCCAGCATCCCGCAGGCGTACATTGCGACCTCGTTCTAATGGCTGAAATTGTTCTACAAGAGTATCATACGTCCTCGTCGGCGGAGAATGGTTGTACCCTTGAGCGTCATTGTGTGTGTCATCTGATAGCCGACAACCGTGACATACATTTTCGGTGTCTACTAGATAGGATCGGCGAAGAACTGAACATTTTCTAAAAAATATCTATATATTCATGGGAACTGCCTCAATATTTTCATTCTTTCGGATTCTATAATAAAACATTTTATGAACCTATGAATTCAATTGGGATTGTGAATTAGTTAATTATGAGATAAATGTGATGATTATGTTGCAAATAACAATTTATTTCATGTTTCTAATAATTATTTCTAAGCCTCCCTATTGACTGGACTGTCACCTTGCCTTAATGGGGGAGGGTTCTTAGTATCCGATGAACCAGACGACTACTTCGGGAAGATTGACTTACATCAGTCCTGTCGGATGGTAAGTGGCGAGGATATCTAGGATTAGTCCTCAATGAAAGATACAGCTTCTGTACCATATTGAGCGCTCACAACAAAAAGTGTTCAACGGTCGACAATGCGACAAACAGGCATAGCTATAATTGCAAATCTTAAAGAGCGGAGGAAGCAGCATTCTCTATAGAAGCAAATCCTCGGAGAATGTCTGGATGCTATGATGCAGCATGTACCGGAGCTCGGTGGTAGGCAAGAGATCTCAGGGTTATAGAACTCTTTATGAGCGAAAGGACAACGTATAAATGTACACTCAATTTTAACGAATCCAGAAGAAACTGTTTATTTACGGAGAAATACACTTTTGATAATACAGTTACAAAGTTTTATCTATGAGTGGAGTCGATGAAATACTTAGAGGTCCACGTGCTCGAATCAATATTTTCAAAGTCCAAATGCTTAACGGACTATAACTTTAAATGTAACTATTTCTCGGACGAATCTAATATTTAACTGAATCGGAGATCGCGGTCTGCAGGTCTACGATGTTCCAACACTGAACACAGAGTCACTGATAGTGATAGTGAGAGTGATTAGTATTTTGATATAGTTTCTCGCTTATAAAGGCGGTGGCTCCTTCCACTTTTCTCGAATCCACTCATTACAATTGAATATATATTTTTGTTACAATATTATTTACTAGTATGTATAACATTTCTAAGAACTGGGTAAATTGGTTCTTTGATATTTAATAGATAAATTGTTTATCAGTTTCTTTGTAAACTGTCCATGTTAAGAGATTATCTTTTCTAGAGGTGAATGAATGTCTTTTATTGTCTGTACTAGCCAGGTAGAAATTCTTTATCATCATTCCTTTGAATTGCTTAGTAGCGTTAATTGGTTTCTAAGAATTGGTCAATAGATTTTTAATATTTTTAATAGATAACTAATGTTATCTTTTCTTAAAGAATGAATATTTCTTATTAGTTGTATAGACTGCTAATTGGAATTAGTTATATTCTTTTGACAATACCCTTTTTTGTGTTCCTATATTATTTGTAACTTGGGTAGTAGGTAGAGTTCTGACAATACCTCTTTATTTGTCATTTGTATAGCAGGTAGCGTTTTACAGTATTTTATTCTAGACAAATGTACGTGGAATTTTTACCTGGATATATTTCTACTTTTCCACATACATATTTTATAGCGATATTAATAATATATTCTATTTTCATTATTTATAGATTTATTTAATTTTAATAACAATTTAATATATTTCGGAACATTTTAGTTTCAGATCCATGCATATTAGAGTTGTATCTTAGTTTATATGTCTCCTATCATATTAATCGCTACAAGCAGCACTGTCACATCCTTTTCCTTCGAAGAACTCGTAACACTTCCAGGAGACTGACTAGCTTCGTTATATTCAGTCGGACTACCAATTAAGGAAACGATCCAACTAAATTAAATGAACACGATTTACATGTACTAAAAACGATTGGCTGACGTCTTGTGAAACGGAATGAGCAGTGGCTAAATCCTTTAAGTGATGATGATGATGCTTTCTTAGAAGTTATCTACTCAATACTAGTGAAAATAGTGATTTCACAAATATAAAACACTTAGAAATTAAAACTCGTGTACTAAAAATGCACTTATTTAGACAACTAGTTGCTAATCCTGTTTTCGTAACGTGTTGTTTAGAATATTTTATCTACGGTCAGAGTATTTTAGTATATGTTGTATATTTAACGAAATTTATTTATTGCGGAAACGATATGTCTAGAGAAAGAACAATGTAGATTCTGAGGAAAAAAAGAACACATATCAACAAACGTTTTTTTTAATGTCCTAGGTTGTCATTTCGGCATTTCTGGTGTTATCTCCTGCATGGCGTACTTGTAACCCACTTCTGAGGTTGGGGCGCCTACAATGTGAAGTTACACTGCCCTGAAGATGTGAGAGTTGATGATGCTAATGATGCGCCAGCAGAGGCCTTAAACTAAACTTAAACTAATTAGGTAATATGATATTGTTGACCAGATGGTGTTCGGAGACCGTTTGGACTTTAAAGTTTCCTGAGATTTGTATAACAGGTGAGGAAAAAACCCCGAAAAAACGTCACCCAGGAAAATTGTCCCGACCAGGGATCGAACCCGGGCCCGCTGCGTGACAAGACAGTACGCTATCTCGAGACAACATCGGTGGTCACAAACTTTCTTGTTACATTCTGCAATTTTAGTGAATTTAAAGTAAAAGTGAGCGGAGAAGGTGATTTTCAAGGTTCAACAGGAAACATTTTAAAATAAGTCCAAGATGCAACTATTAATATATTTCCAGTAAAGCCGGGGACATGTATTTATCATCATCATCATCCATGCAAGTATTAGGCCATGTGGCCCGTTACGGTCCCAGCGCTTTTTTTTGTCGTCCCAGCGATCTTTTGCCTTGTGGGCAGTAACAAAGCATGACTTTTGGAATTCTGAGACAGCATTCATTGAAGATGGGCTTTCCAGTTGTTCTGATAGTTCTTTATATGGTGGAGAATGGGTTCTACATCCAACTCTTCCATAAATTCATTTCTTTTATGGTCTTACTTTGTGCAGTCTGCTGTACGGCGCATAAATCAGATATCATTTGCTGTTGTTCAGCTTTCATCTCTTCTTTGCATTGTGCATGCTTCACTTAATACTGGTCTTGCGAGAAACTTATATAGCCGTAATCTTGTGTTCTTTTGTACTAAAGATGGTGTCATAATACTATAAAAAATTTACATTTGCTTTCAAGTCTCATGTATTTATGTAGTTATACGAAACCATCAAGTATATTTTACGTTTTGTTGAACTTGTATTTTATGTTTTGAATATAATAGAATATAAAATATAAGTTTAGTTGCCCACGAACTATGAATTAAAGCGTCACTGATTGCTATAATAGTAGATAAACGTAATTTAGTCAACTAAAAATAAAGTAATTCAAATAAGATTCTAGGAGGAAGTACGGTTATGAAAATAAATTAACTTTTGTCTACTTGTGAGGTAAGAACTGAACCGCGGATGCACAGATGAACCGAGCGAGAGGAAAAGGTACATGGTCAGTGTCGAACATTCAATACCACTGAGCAACGAAAAATAAACTTTTTTTTTGTCTCAGAAAGAAAAATATGTGATTCTGATAGTACTTTTTCTCCTGAATTCAAATATGTTATCCGGTTTTCTCCATCACGCAAGGTTCCCGAGAGACAGAGGCATTTATAATTTCAAACACTTTAATATTTTCTACATTTGTAACTAAACAATATTCGAACATTCGGACTCACCTAGACAGTAATAAATGACGATTTTCTGCTATATTTCGCCTGTGGAATATCCCTCTTGAAGGTCCAACAATAATCGGCCAGAATATTAGGATTCCATTTGCCTTGATATCTCTTTTCCATAGCTGAACCCATTTGAGTTAGCTCATTTGGTTTTATTTTACAATGGACAAATGGAAGAAAAAAACGTTTATCAAAAAATATTTAAATCCATTAATTAAAATTGAATTTAAAAAAAAAACTGTGGTGATGGAGAAATTCCGAATACATATTTGAAAACACGATACAAAAACTGCATTAAGTACAACTATTGGTACTCCTGAGACAAAAATCATCTTGACCAGTGTAATAAGTCATTATTAGGTTGTGGAATGTATGTAACTATTCAACTCAGCAATCCTTCACTACAAATATATTGTCTAATTTTGACGTCATGGTCACATGATTCATAATAGCATCGGTATAGTGGAGGGAGACATTATGTTGCCCCATTGCACCACAGACGCACGTCCATGAACTAAACCAATTAACGCAGTTGTTCTATGGATCGAGGCAATGTACTTACTTTGTATTATGTCTCGTTTTGGTACTTCACGATGTTACAAATTGGCGGATAATGGGATATTGTAGTACCGGTACTTTATATCCAGAAAAATAGACTCCACGTCACCAATACATGAATAAACCGTAGACCAAGACATTTAATTAGTGCATTTTGCAAGTAAATAATAAAAAATAATTTTATTAGCTAATTCTGAAGGAATAAAGTTATTGAATTTGTTACCATGAATAGATTTTTGAAATAAAAAAAACATTTACAGATCTTCACCAATCGTTTTAGTAGTAAGTGAAAATGACCATGACCAAAATTTATATATATATATATATATATATATCCATCCATAGTAATTCTGCCCGAAGGCAGGTCCTTCACTGCAATCATAGCATTTCCATGCTATGCTTGCAGCTTTTACTAGGGAATTGTGTAGGTGTGGTAGCTTCCCGTTGCTTTCCACACCGGTGAAGGATGATGATAATGATAATGATGATAATGATAAGGATGATGACCATGCGATTTCGGGGACCGTTTGGGCCTTAAAGTTTTCCTGACATTTGTCTTACAGGTGAGAAAAAACCCCGATAAAAACCTCACCCAGAAAAACTGCCCCGGCCGGGGATCGAACCCGGGCCCGCTGCGTGACAAGGCAGCACGCTACCTCGAGACCACAGCGGTGGACTATATATATATATATATATATATAAATGTGTGTGTGTGTGTGTGTGCGCGCCCGCCAGTTAATACTCTAGCGGCCGCAATTTTTGTTTTAACGAAACAAAACTTGCTATGTAACAATTAACTAAAGAAAGAAAGACGAGTTCTTAACTAGCAAAATCGGACCATTAGATGTAGGAGTTCACCTGAAGCAAATATTTAAAAACGTTCTAGCGATCCAAGTTGTCCATGTTTCAAAACGAAAATCAACATGTGCTATTCCAAAAATCAGCTAAATGTAACCATCTGAAGTGGATTTACCATAACGCTACATTAAAATTGATTAAGAACTGCGATGTTAGATTCTTTGCAATGAACGTGTAAGTTTAATTGATACTTTAATTCGCAATGTTTTCTATAAGATGACTTAGTTTAATATATTTCATATTTTTAATAAAGTACGCAATTGATTCGTTACACTGTACTTATTATTTAAATGTACAACAACATGCAAATAGATGATCATTTAACTTTATGCATGATATGCTTTCACTCCAATAGGACACATCTATTTAACCTGGCATCAGAAAATGAGTATCTGTAATTAATAGAATAATTATGTATTCCGTAAACCGGAAAAATTGGAACATACATCCGACTAGCTGAAGAATTAGCTTACTTTAGGATGTTCCTGCGTGACGGAATTTTTAGTTATAAATTATTGTACAATAAGTAAGTGAAACGTTTCAGTAGAAATTATATACCAAATTTTCTTTCTTGGAGATTGCTATACTAGAAAATTGATACAACATAATCCAGTTTGCAATGACGAGTCTCAATGTATGTATTATCTAGAAACGAAACCGATAAAAAGAAAAATTAAGATATAAGAACAGACTTAATATATTTAATCTCTGTCAAAGAATAAAATAATATCAAAATGCTTACCTTCAGCACGTATTAAGAATGAATGTACAGCGCATACCAAAAATAATGTATAATTATAAACCAAAAGGGAGACGATTGTTGGGAAGAGATGGAAGGACCAATTCGACCTATAATGAGATCGGAACAGGCCATTGGGCTTAATCCTTGTTGATGATGATGATGATGATGAAACGTAACTAACTCCCTGGCACTATCGCACCCTTAGGTACACGGCCGCGTGGGCATGAGCTGTCCATACGTCTCTATCATAATATGTATATTTTCCAATCATCCCTGTACTATTTATATCCTTAGGTCACTCTTGCCCTACTTACTGTGGTTTTCCTACAAGAAATTTACATGTTCATCATTCAACTCCATTTCTGTTACACGTCTTGCCCTTTGCAGTCTACGAGACTTAGCTGTTCTTATTACATCTGGTTTCTCACAAAGATCATGTATCTCACTGTTATATTGTCTTTTCCATTCGCCTCTCTGTTCATCTCTCTTTGGTTCAAAATGTTTCAAAATAACTTTATTCTCAGTATTTTCTCCTCCCTTAAAGTAAGAATCCATGTTTCGCTTCCATAAATGTAACTGGCAGAAGAAAAGTTTTATATGTCTATTTTTTCAGTTTGATGTTTTTTTTAGAGAAGTAGGGACGTCAAGAGTCCCTGTAATATATAATAGCATGAATTTCCAGAATTTAGCCTATGTCTAATTTCTTTGTGCATCCCATTCCTGTTTGTGATTATTGTTCCTAGGTATTTGAATTCAGTCACCTCTTCAAAATTTCTCTCACTTGTCATTAACTGTCCATTTCCATTATGTAACCTATTTCTGTGTGTGAACATAAATTTAGTTTTACTGATTTTACTTTCAGTTCCAATTTCTTAGTGTTGCTCAATAGTTCGTACATGTTGGACTTAGTAGGTCCCATCTCCGCTCTATCACCTAATAATACTGTATAATCAGCCCTAACATTCCACGTTCCTATGATTATGATACTGCAGTTGAGATTTTACCATGGATTCCCGTATATAGTCTTAACCCGTAGAGCCGTTTGGGGAACTATTTTACCCAATTGTAACCCATATTCGTGTTTCTTGATGACAGTATTTTTACAGTGAAAGATCGTCACTCTTTTAGACAAAGGTACGGTTCGTTTTTCGTCTGGCTTATCACTTTCGACATGTCAGGCTTGGGTAACACTTTTGGCCGCAATGCTACCGCCGAAATAATTCTTAGGATCTTTTAAGCACGCAATATCCCCCCTCCACCAGAATAAGGTAAAGGTACAAAGAAGAAACATGTGTCAATAAATTATAGCTAAAAATAACATTTTATTATTTCAATATTTTAGAATAAAGCACTAAAAAATTTAAAAAAATGTGTTAAGCCAATGCCAAGTTTAGATTTCGTGAACAATAATTGTACAACACACAAATCAGTGGAATATTGCTTCATTCACTTAGGAAAGTCTTATCTTGGGATTCTTCCGCTTGGAGAATCTCAACAAAGAATGTATGCCGTTGGATTATTTGAGTCACTTTATTTAACCTTGGATCAAATCTTCCACTTATTTCCAGCAACCGAAAAATTTCGCCCCCTGCTTAATCCGCTTTTGGGCATAAAATAGATAAATGCGCGACTGCACCAGGTTCGAATCCTGGCTGTTAGAGTTGGGTAATGGTGGTAGGTCATACCAGAATTTTTTGGGGTTTTATCGAATTCTTCCCGTTTCCCTAATTTTGTCCCACCAACACTCTCCACTGCTCTTGCCTCTCTACACGTCATTTCATTCCATTCATTAATTTCATATCATATTTTACCTCAACTCATGACAGGTTAAAATAGTATGGTTTAGCAAACCACAACGGTTTGAAATATGTGGTTATGGTGATCTAATGGGACATTCATGTATTTCCCCATAACTTCGAACCTTTGTGTCAAACTTACGGCAGAATAGGGCCAAAGGGAAAGATGTAGCCTTTCCTCGAAGTTTTGGGCCCAGTTCAAATAATGGCGGTATGAGTAATGTTTGTGAATGTTTGATGTGTGTCAAATCACAAACACCACAACAGGCTACGAATCAACGTAGAGTAGATTTTATTTAATTCATTCCATAAAATAGAGATGGGAAATATAATACAAAAATATTGCCATGTAAGGTATAAAAACCCGAACCTAACTTTACTAATATAATCTAATTTAAACAAATACATGAGATCCTGTATTAACCAATAGTTTTGCAGATATCAGGCGTCAACAAGGTCCCTTGTACATTCCAGAATTAGGTGAACCAATAAAATCGTAATTATATTAGGTTTCTTCCTATCAGATGTAGACGAATTCTCTGACAGAATTCCATTCTGGTATATTATGCATAGAATAATTTGAGAACAAATTTTTGTTCTAGATATATCCAAATTTTCGTACAATTACAACACTGACTTAAGCATAGAATATTTAAACCGTAGCGAAGGATATACAAATTGACTGGGTTGTAAGAAAACAGTAATTAACATAAAATAATGTTTATCAAATATAACCAATGTGCTAACTAAAGCTCCACATTAACTCTTAGTATAATTGCAATTTTATAGGAATAAATCACTATGAGGTTTAATTTAAGATAAATTAAAATGTTTCATACCTCTCCTCATAACCAATCTTCTACGAATATCGCCATCTTCAGTACTATCTTGACGACTGATGTTATGTCGATCGGAAAAACTTCTTCTTTTTCTAGTTTGATGTTCTACCGAATGAGGCATAGGGCAGTCAGTATTACATAATCATTGGTTTGGCAATTTTGATTTCCCACGATTCTTACCTACTTCTGGAGCAATCATATTTTTCACTATCTTTAGGTTAGATTTATGTGAATTTCTATTTCATTTCTTCCTTTTTTCTTGTACTTTTTTCTCACTAAGAACTATGTATATACCTCAGGACGGTAACTAAATTCTACAATAGTAATTTTTGCGTTCTTTTTAAAGGTGTGGTATTGCGTTTCTTGCTAACAGTCCACGCGTTCTTTTAATTTGTTAATTAGAATTCACATGAACTAACAGAAAACCCTTGTAAGTTCCTTACTTGGTAATTTTATTTTTCTTATTATATACACTGCTCAAAAAATGGAGGAACGCATGTTTAAACCAAAACCACAAAGTAAATAATTGAAACAATTTAATTTTTGAGAGTCAGATGTTTTGACTTGAAGTATTGTTTAAAACCAGATTGAGGATCTTCTAGGTTTTATTAAATTTTCTCTGAATACATTAGTGAAGTTGCAATATTTGCTGAAACCAAAGTGAGTGCTCATTGAGGTATATTTTTAGAAACAGGTTTGAAGAACGATCTTTAGTAGGAAATTGTTATTTTGTGTTCCCTGAAGCTAATACAGAACAATGAGACATCTGAATAAAACATCAGTTGCATGAGCAGTTTAATTGATTGAAGATGACCGTTCCATTCGCCATTTTTCTAGGATTCTTGATGTCAGCCCTTCCGTCATCCATAGGTTGTGGAGGCGACATAAAGAGACACATAGCCATAGAACCGTACAGACCTAGGGCTGGGCTTAAGCACCTTCCCAGCTTGCAACCGGGCTGCACGTTGCATAATCTGCGCTGGGCCTCATGGGCACAAAGGTAGTACCCTAAAGACCCAAGCGCAGAGGGACCCTAAGTTACTCAAATGTGCTAATTGCGGGAAGTCCGGTCACCCTGTCCCACATTGGAATTGCCCTGCTCTCAAGGCAGCACTTGAAGCTTATAGTTGGGTAGCTAAACCCATCCCTCAACCAATAGCAAGACCATCCCAATGTGAAACCATCCCTCATCCCAAAGAAATACCTTCACCCGGTGAATGTCGATCCACAAATTTCCTTTACACCTACCTTACGGAATGGTACTTCTTACAGAGAATAGCACTGCTAAAGCTAAGGGCCAGCAATTGCCAGCAGAGACTTTAAGTGATCGTGCGGAGGCAATGCTCCGGAACATTCAACCCTTGTCGGCTGAATTACCTAGTCCCATGGAGCGTTTCCTCTTCATACACCGACTGGTTAACCTATGTTACTTAGATTAACCAGCTAAGGAGAAACCATCAAAGTAATAGTGCGAGGTTCACTCGCCTAGAAGAGTCCGGCTTTCGGACTCTCTGATTGCCGGCGGTGTAGTTTTTTACGCCCCCTTCTAGAGTGATAACATCCATCATTATTGCAACCTAAACCTGTTAGGCGAAACATATTGTCACCATAAGGCTAGGGTTATATAATCCACAACCCCTACAAAGAAATTTGCTACCAAGATATACCCCTTGGGTATCAATGTTCTAACCTCGACTTCATCATTACCCAGTGTAAGGTATATATATATATATATATTAATTGGTGTTTCTCGTATAATTTATCATATTCATATTATTATTATTATAATTATTATTATCATTATTATTATATTATTATTATTAATATTATTATTATTATCGTAAGTATTATAATTGTTATTATCCTATAAAATGTTGTTTGTACATGAAATTTACATTGCTACATTTAATGTATCTTTAACTGTTTATAATTAGTATAGTGTATATCTATATTTGTCAAATATTTATTTGTATTTGTGCTGATTAAATGGAAGAGAAGGTCTTATGGCCTTAACTCTGCCAGAATAAATAAAACATTATTATTATTATTATTATTATTATTATTATTATTATTATTATTATTATTATTATTATTATTATTATTATTATTATTATTATCATCATCATCAGGATGCAGCACACTGGACGGTGCAAGTCACCGTCACAATACCAAGACTAAGACAAAGCACATCCAGACTGCAGCCGAAATGTGAAGAGTTAGGAATTCATAGAGCACGCAGAATCTCCTGGGGATGTCTACCGCAGTAGTAGATGAAACGTTGAGTTTTAAGAAAACCAGAGCATGGCCATTTAGCCCGAAAGACAAACCTAATAGGAATCAAGACACCTGCCGTGAAAGCCTACAATTTTATATTATTATAATTAATTTTAGAAACACATGTTAAATTACTGAGCCACACTTCTTAAGATCCTAGACAGAATAAGACTTTATATGATACAGCTTGTACAAATAAGAATAGAAGACATTCATACATAGACAACTGCAGTTGTAAGAGAAGGAGAGAGCGAGAGAGAGAGAGAGAGAGAGAGAGAGAGAGAGAGAGAGAGAGAGAGAGAGAGAGAGGAGAGAGGAGAGAGAGAGAGAGAGAGAGAGAGAGAGAGAGAGAGAGAGAGAGAGAGAGAGAGAGAGAGAGAATAGGGAGAGGAGATGATTATAATTCCAGGTAAATTTAAGTAGATTAAGCGTGCATTTGTGGAATATCCTTTACTGACGCTAGAGTGCTTTGTGCCCATTTCTTGAACTCAGAACATCTGGTGTCTAATGTTTTGCAGTTTTCGCTATCAAGCTGTAAAGTTAGCCTGCAGCTGTTGGCAAGTCTGCAGAAACCCAAACATGTTTAGAATCTTAATCTCCGTTTATTGGTAACAATTCTCGTCCTGAAAACATGTTAACTTTTCCTATTCCTTAAGGAAAAATGTGAACTTTTGCATTTTTTCTTTTATCGTTATTATTTCGATCCTTTGTTCATCCGTTATTCCTATAATCATATCAATATTTCTAAAATCCATTTGAACTACAATTGAGATTACCTAGTACAATTTTTAAAATATTAATATAAATACCTGATATATCAGTATCCCTCAATTAAAATGGACTTTGTTTAAAAAAAGTCGTTAATTAGTTAAAACCATGTACGCCTTTTAGTACGTGTTCCAAATGACATGCCGAAGAAGGAACATGTTATGAAAGGCCTACATGAATTTAACGAATTAACGATTTTTTGTATTTGTTGACCTGGAAAAGGCCTTTGACAGAGTAAATTGGAATAAACTCCTGAAGTTCTTGAAGAAAATTGGCGTGAACTGGAACGAGAGGAGGCTCATAAGTAGTCTTTATATGAAACAGCGAATAAAAGTGAAGATAGGAGAAGAAATGTCAGAGGGAAGAGAAATTGGAAGAGGAGTGAGGCAAGGATGTCCTCTATCACCTACCCTTTTCAACATCTACCTGGAAGACGTAATGAAGAACTGCTTCAGTAATACGGGAGCGTAAACATGGGAGGAAGAAGAATAAAGTGCATAAGATTTGCTGATGATATGGCTTTGCTAGCAGAAGATGCAATGACATTAAGGGACATGCTGATGGAGCTGAATGATAAGTGCGAGGATTATGGGATGAAGATAAATATAAATAAGACGAAAGCCATGATTATAGGAAAGAAACAAAGGAAGATAAACATGACGATTAAAGATGAGGCCATTGAGCAAGTGGAGAGCTTCAAATACTTGGGCTGTACTATCAGTAGTAACACGAACTACGGTCAAGAAGTAAAGCAGAGGGTAGAGCAATGGCAAAAGAAGCTTTCAACAAGAAGAGAAGCATTTTCTGCGGACCTTTGGCAAGAGAAATAAGAAATAGGCTAGTGAAGTGCTTTGTTTGGAGTGTAGCATTATATGGTCGGAGACGTGGACATTACGACGGAATGAGGAAAAGCGACTGGAAGCTTTTTAAGATGTGGATATGAAGAAGAATGGAACGTATAAAATGGACAGACAAAGTAAGAAATGAAGATTGTGCTAGACAGAGTGGGTGAAAGAAGAACAATGCTGGGAACTCATAAAGAAGAGGAAAAGAAATTGGATTGGCCACTGGCTAAGACGAGACTGCCTGCTGAAGGATGCTCTAGAAGGAATGGTCAACGGAAAGAAAGTTAGAGGCAGAAAAATACATCAGATGATAGACAATATTAAAATAAATGGTTTGTATGGAGATACAAAAAGGAAAGCTGAGTCAAGGAAAGAGTGGAGAATGCTGAGTTTGCAGTGAAAGACCTGCTCTTGAGCAGAACACTATGAATGAATGAACGATTTTTTTTAAACAAAAGTCCATTTTAATTGAGGGATAATTAAAAATAATCTATAATCATACAACAATCATATGCATTTAATATCTAAAACATTTTACAATATTGAATGGGTCCTCCTTATAGGTTTAATCTAATAAGAGAGCACATACGAATAAGCATTATTATTATTATTATTATTATTATTATTATTATTATTATTATTATATGTATAAACCGATACAATATACACACTGTTATTTGTTAATAATTGCTCAAGAATATGAATACATGGAGTTTACGCTCAGAATATTATTAGACGAATACGATAACTGGGATTTGAAAATGAATTAAAACAAATATGAGATGTGGAGCCGAAACCGAAAATTTAATAGGCCTATTAGAAGATCAGAAGGGGTATATTAGAGAATGTGAAGAATTTGAGTATCTGGGAGTAAAAGTATATAAAGAGGATAAACAGAAAGAAAATTATATTAAGAACAGAATAAATAAAAGTAGAGCAATAACAACAATGATAAATGGAGTCTTATGGAACAGACGTATAATCAGAAAACAATATCTTAAAAGTATATAATTCAATAGTGATAAGTTCTTTTACACATGGAGCTGAAGTTGGGAAATAAATAAATAATAGTTTTAAAAAACTAAAAGGACACGCTTTATTATAAAACTAAAAAATGAAAAATAATTTTAATTTCCAATACGCTTGGGATAAAATAAAGTGGTCAACAAAAAAATCATCTCCAACACATATAGAATAAAATTAGAGTTATCAACAAAAATTAAAATAATTTTACCATCAAAAGCGTGGGGTGCTCTATATCAATTAATATACTTAATAATAAACAGATATTGGTAAAAGTAAGCTCTCTAAGAAGAAAATGTAAAAATCATAAAAATCACCCCACACTTTTGATGGTAAAATTATTTTCTTTTTGTTGATAACTCTAATTTTATTCTCTATGTGTTGGAGATGATTTTTTTTGTTGACCACTTTATTTTATCCCAAGCGTATTGGAAATTAAAATTATTTTTAATTTTTTAGTTTTATAATAAAGCGTGTTCTTTTAGTTTTTTAAAACTATTATTTATTTTTTATTTTTTAGTTTTAATATTTTACAGAATAACATAAAAATGTAAATATCTTTAAATTCGATACTATTGTAGTATGAGCTAAAAGTAATACTCTTCTATAAAAAAACCCTCCCAGCCGGATTTGAACCAGCGACGTATGGATTACTGAAATTATATACCACTTCTGGCGGCACTGTGGCCCTGGGGTCGACTCAGTCTCTAACGGAAATGAGTACCAGACGCTTGTTCTGGGGGTAAAGGCGGCCGTCACGCAGGGCTGACAACCCGGCTGACATAAAGTGCACATTGCCTATAAAAAGTGGGAGCCTTAACCTCCTACTACCCCAAGGGCCTCCGGGCCTGTTGTGGGATCACTTTACTTACTTTACCATGTTTTTTGAAAGGAGTTGGGACGTCAAGAGTCTCTGTAATACCACGCATTTCCAGAATTGAGCCTGTGTTTAATTTCTTTGTGCATCTCATTCCAATTTGTGATTATTGTTCCTAGGTATTTGATTCTGCCACCTCCTCAAAATTTCCATCATTTGTAATTAGCTGTCCGTTTCCATTATATAATGTATTTCTATGTGTGACCGTATATTTAGTTTTATTGATATTTACTTCCACCAGACTAAATAAATAAATCTAAAAAATCTAAATCTACTTCCAGTCCCAATTTCTTAGTGTTACTCAATAGAGAGTGTGTGTAGGCCTTTAGTATCTCCTCGCAATCGTCCAATAGTACTACATCATCAGCATAAACTAACAGCTTATACCATTGATTTGTAGGCCTTCTTCATCTTCTAATGATTTTATGCATGCTCTAGTACAAAATTATATAGTAGAGGAGATAGAGCATCTCCTTGCTTCAACCCATTGTAAATTTCAAATGTATCCGAAAACTGTTTGCCTACATGCACCCTACTCTTTGTGCTATTTAGACACATTCGTGTAAGTCTAACTAACTTTATAGGAATTCCGAACTCCTGCAGGATACTATATAACTTCTCCCTCTTAATTGAATCGTATGCCTTTTTGAAGTCTACGTATAGTTGATGTACAGTACCATTATATTCCCATTTCTTTTGTTAAAATCTGCCTTAAACTAAAAATCTGATCTATTCTAGACCTGTTTCTTCTAAATCCTCATTCATGATATCCTAGAATGTCATCAATATAGGGAGGTAAGTCTGCTTACTAATATATTTGTTAGAATTTTGTACGAATTTGAAAGTGTTGAGATGCCCCTCTAGTTGTTGCAATCAATTTTTATCTCCTTTCTCCTTTGGTACGATAATCGATTCTTTCCATTCTTTCCATTCATCTGGAAGAGCTTCTTAATCCCAAATCATATTAAGCAACTGGCGTATCTTGTCCATCAATTTTTCTCCCCCTAATTTTATCAGTTCTGCTGAGTGGTGAGAAATAAAGAAAGTTATGTGCAAATCACTCAACGTATTTGCAACAATCCAAAGAAATTCAAGAATCCAGCTTTGTAATACAGATGTTAATAATAATAATCATCATCATCTTGCTTCACGGATTAGGTCTTTGAGTATTCTGATCTCACAATCTGTTCAGCCCAGCACTTTCTTGGTCTTCTTACCGATCTTCGCCCTCCAGGATTATACATGAGTGCCATCTTTGGTATGCTATCCTCCGTCATTCTTTGCAGATGTTCCAACCAATAGTTCCTGTGTTCTTCTATTTGTTGAAAAAGAGGTTATACTTTTAGTTCCTCTCTTATATTCTCATTTCTAATTTCTAAGACGACAGATGTTAATAAAATATATATAAATAAATATCTGAGTTTAAATCATAACATGTGGAATACATTTAAAATAAGATGTTCAATTATTTGAGTGTATGCTATATTTTATGTAATGTGTAAAAATGTGTGCTATCGCCTGAAATATGGACAAATGTCGAAAAATAAAGGTGCCTTAAACCACCCCTAACATTGTAATTCGTTAGAACTAAATTTTAACATTAAATATGTATTTACATAGAAATCCTGGACCTGATAATTAACATCAACACTGTATATAAATATCACGGAATAAAAACTAAAATTGACCCTGTAAGTGTAAAGATCAGTTCCAAAATATTAACATACCATTATGTAACGTGTGTATTAGTATATTGCAATGCGAGGTTGGTAAGTGGTTTTTACAGAATCGAGGGATTTCCAATTGTGAACAAGAAGATGGAATCCCGATGGGATCTCCCACATCAGGTATAATGGCAGAAATATTTCTACAAGATTTGGAAAACAAATACTATGAAATTTTAATAAATAAATTCAATACAAAGCTAATCACAAGGTATGTGGATGACGTCATGATTATTTATGAAAATGAGAACAGAAAAGAAAAGGATATTCCTGCTAGAACTAAACAAATATGCATCCTAAAATAGAATTTACGGAAGGAGATAGAGCTGAATAACGAAAATAAACTGTCTAGACCTTACCATAATAAAAAACATACAAAAAAGAGAAACTTGAAATAAGCATTTTCCGCAAATCCACAAATAATATGCTCACCATTAATAACAAGTCTAGACCACCCATACCAACATATAAAATCAGCACATTTAATAGTTTAATCAACAAAATTCTAAAACTACACTTGAACAAAACAAATTATAACAAAGAATTACAATATCTTAAAAACATGGCGAAAAGCAACGGATTCAAGAAACAAATCATTGATAAACGTATAAAATAAACAAAAAAGAAAAAAAATGACGCACACAATATAACAAAACTTGAAAAAGAATCTAACAATAACAAAACATGGGTAAACATACACAGGAAATGAAACCACAAAACTAGCCAGAACTTTGAAAAAGATAAATAAAAAACATTAACATAGCTTATAAAACAGGAAAACAAATAAAACAACATAATATACAATGACATAGAAGAACACAACAAATTCAACAACAAGGGAGTTTACAAACTAACATGTAAAGATTGTAATACATTTACAATAGCAGGACAAGCACAAATTTCAATACAAAGATATAAAGAACACCTAAAAGATTTCATACATGCGGGTGATAAATCAAGCTTATGCTAAACACCTCATTAACGCAGGTCATCGAATGAACACAATGATGAAAACACTCTCACGATAATCCACCGAGAAAACATTCCAGCTAGGATAAATATATTTGAAGACCTCGAAATTATAAAGGGAAACAAACACAACCTCACTTCTCAATAAGAACGCAACCCCAGTCAAACCCATTTTTACCTACGAGATCGTCAAAATACAAAGCCGTTGCTTTGCTACAAACAGTTGGTTATTTGGAAACATCACCGTACACACAACAACAACAAATAGCGGAAACTAACCTGGAGAAGATGGAAAGATGAAACTTCACAGAATAGCGCTTCCCAGTTAATTTAACTCATACCAATATTTTCTAACAAAGTTAAGGGACCGACCGGCACCCCCTACACAACAGGTACACTTTAATGTTTAACCTTTCATTATACGCCCCCACTTCACCTCACTCGGAATTGAATCATGAATTTTACTTAGCCATTGAACGTATTTCGAATCAATTTTGGTCAGAATACGGGCTGGTCCTTCATTGAAATACATATTTTATGCCTACATTAACATTTCTTCAATAGTTTATTATATTTATTACAGTGGATATATGAACCCGATGTCATAATTCATAGTTTCATCTCCTGCAATTACACGTGTAATGAAGAAAAATTTTTTACGCAGTATTGTGTGCGGTGTTCCATTTTTTGATTCATGCTGGTGGCAGGTTAACATTCATAAGTCTGTCCCTGCTCTTTATCCAACACTAATTTTCACTCCAAAGAAGAGAAAGTGAGAATGAAGCCTAATATCTTAAATTTAATTTTCTTACAAAGTTTAGATATAATAAATGAGGCAGAGAATCTGCAAGCGGCAGATTACAAATCTCGGAAAGAGAAAGGTTTGCAGTGAAAATTACTTACTTACCTGTAGAGACAGACGAGACAAATTCAAATTCACATCATATAAAACAGTCAACTGTTTTATCGACTTTGTAACTTATAATTTTTAACTATTTAAAAAAAATGAAGATTAAAAGTTCGTAGGAAAATTTTTGGACCAAAGAGAGATGAACAGAGAGGTGAATAGAGACTACTTCATAACCATGAGCGACATGCATCCTTATAGGAAGTCATTTTATAATAAAGAAAACTTAGGTCTCGTAGACTGCCGATTGGCCGGACATGTGACACGAATTTGTAATGAAAGACGTTCGATTGACAGCTCTTGTAGGAAACGTCAGAGGGAAAACTCCCAATTGGTAGACCAAGAATGAAGTGGGAGAATAACATTAACTATGATTGAAGTGCAGTAGATTATACCGTGAATGATTAGAAAACATTGGCTCATGATAGGGATGTGTGGAGATCTTATGTTCGCGCGGCCATGAACATTATGTGTTCGATAGTGCCAAGTGAGTTTAGTTCGTTTTATATATATTAAGAAAAAAAAAATTTGGGTTCCGGAAGTTTTCGCGCGACCGACTGAGGGTCTTTCCACTTTTCAGCGGTTGTCCCCTTTACCAGCCGGCTGCTGGCCCTTCACATCCACATGTGTCAATCACAGAGGTAGATGATCAACAGCCAGTGTAGGGGTGACATGTGGTTAGCATGTCGAGTCCCCCAGCCGTTATAGCTGGTTCCTCAACCTGGAGCCGCGACTTATTGTAGCTACCCAATTGCCTCACGATGCTGGGTGGGCACCGGTCCCATACTGGCCGAAATAACCATGAGAAAATTTCTTCCCCCATGGAGACTCGAACCAGCGCAAGTCCCGTAGCTCTGCGCCAAGGCTTCCTACCTTAACCGCTCGGCTACGGCGCGGGACTCCGGAATTTTTAAGACCGTAATACGACACCTTATTTCAGGTTGTTTTGCATTACGCCTCTTTACCTCATGGAATGAATGAGACGATATCTAATCTATGGTGATATTTAGTCTGTTATGGTGTTCCTCCTTCGACACATAGCAAGCATTTACACATATGACACAAATTTCGGAATAAATGGAGTAGTGAAAATGGTTCAAACCATTGGACATCCTGAGCCTCGCGCGATAACTACGCGTCCATGTGAAAAAAAATTACTTTATAAATCATCTGGTTTGTTCTAACTTCAAGATTCCATAGCGCGACAGGCCTAGAAGGCCTTGGTCTATACCATCTGGCTGCTAGACTCACATCCACATGTGTTCATCGCAGAGATGGACGATCATCCAGCCAATGCAGGGGTGAACCCTCAAGATCCTTCTATGCCAACATTAATTGAGGGGTTACGTGGACTAACAACCTAAGTGATTTTAAAGTCGTTATTTCACAGATAACATTTTCCTATAGGCCTACCCTGTTGTGTGCTTTATATTGTAGCAAAATATTGTTTCTCTAGTTTATTCCTAGATGACAGCAGAATTAGTTTTGTATGAGGATTCTCATAGAGTATTTAAAACAGGAGGAACTACATACAGTGATACCTAAAAATTTACGGTGAACTACAATGACCAAACTACAATGGTAGCGCTGTTTCGTAGTAACAGAATATGTAACTAAATAAAACAAAAACAAAAATAAAACACACGACTTGGTCACTCGGAATTATGGGAAATTGGCCATTTTGTAAATTGAAAGTTTTAACTGCCATCCTTTCGTTCTATGTAGACGGTAGTGTGAAAATGATTTATTATCAAAAGTTAAAAATAATTACTTAGATTTTATTTTACTCCAGTTAGTAAGTAAATTCAAACTTGTTTACATTTTTAATGTGAATATATTTTAAAAGATAAACCCACTAGAAGTGATAAAATTCTAAGGTGCGTTAGGTTAGGAAGAGTGATGTCAGTGTATAGCCATTTCTAATAAATATTTAAAATATGTGAGTGACTTTATAATGAATTTTAGATGTACGACATGGCAAATATTGTATACAATATAATACATGTTGTATAAAATATGTATGTTAGAATAAAGGGGCAGGTCAATTGTAGATGTTTAAAAGAGCTCATAATGCACGTTTTTAAATTTTAATAAACGAAAATAAATTAACATATTTTACTTATTGCCATTCTTTCGTACTGTTAAAAAAACAGTCTTAGGTCTGAGAGGCTGGGTACAAATAATTCCATAATTATTCACCATATGAGGTTGTATAATCATAATTCATAAGTTTACCACCAGACGGTGCTGAATTTCATATTATTACCACAAAAAATCGAAAAAAATTGATGACGTTTGTTCTACACTATAGCGCCGCTGGTGACATTTACGCGAAACTTGTCCACTTTCTCACCTGGATATTCTGTGCACCGTCCTGTAGCTGGTTCTTACTGAGTGTCTAGCGGCTCGACTGTCAAAGTCTCAACTGTTAATGATTTTATGTGTTATTTTTAGAATATAGTACAAAAGGATAGAGTTTATTTATTAATGTGTGTTTATTGTGCAGTAAATTACAAAGTTAACAACTTGTCTGTTTTCTTATTTTACATAATATTCACCAAGAGAAACCATTTATTGATGTTCTGCGAACTAACGACTAAAAATAATGTCACTACTGACATTTTTTAATTTTTTTAATTTGGTACAGTAGCCTATTTCAATAACAGCTATTAATTTTTACATTTTTGTATTTAAGGAATGCTATATCTATAATAGGCCTGTATCATTTTAGATTTTGATGGAATGTCAAAGGAATATACAAAAAGTAATATTGTAATTTCAACTTCAGTTTACTTAAAAATATGGTTTTGCACTTAAGCTGTTAGTCCGCGTAACCCCTCTAATAGTCTTTCTTGTCGGATGGTATTCCAAATTTGACTGGATAATTTGTTCTGAAAAGAATGAAGACTGATATAGATAATACTGCAATTGAAGGGCTTAGGGTAGTAATATGATAAGCCACATTCTGTTACGAAATGTCATTTATTACAATGATAGCAAATACATGTATTGAAATATCCATAAAATCATTTGTAAGTGCGCTAGTGATGAGTTAAAACATATACACACACAATGTATTATCAACAATATAACCCAATTAATACTTATAATTTTTTAAACAGTCCACCGCTGTGGTCTCGAGATAGCGTGCTGCCGTGTCACGCAGCGGGCCCGGGATCGATCCCCGATCGGAATTAGTTTCCTAGGTGATGTTTTTTCAGGGTTTTACGTCATCTCTAAGACAAATGTCAGAAAACGTTAATACCCAAACGGTCCCCGGACATCAAAATTAACGTAATCATTAAGTTTTAGGATTAAGGCCTCTCCTTGAGCATCATCGGGGCAGCGTAACTCAGGTTTCCAGGCGCCCCAACCTCAGAAGTGAGTGAATACCAGAATGTCGAAAACGACAATATGGTGGCATTGAAAAAAATGAAGCATTCACATCCTTATCTAATACGTGTATATAAAAAGAAATGTTTGTTTTGTACTTTATGCGCGGCCATACCGTTGATCCTATTGTGATGGGGCTTTTCGCAAAATATTAAGGAGATTCCCGGGATGACATAGGCCATAAGAGAGTTGTGATACTCAACATCTACACCCTTAAAAATCGTCCTATGTAGTGGAAAACGTGAGAAAAGTAGCTCTTTTGACGCTTAAATGGCTTACGCTGCCTAAACCATAACAAATACACAAAATTAATGTACACAGAATTAAATATCTCAAAAAGCTCTACAAAAAAGTCCGCAACAGCATATGTCCATCTCTTACGGATAACTCACAATAACCATTTTTATCTTTCATTGGTGTCAAGAAGATCGAGACAAGTACGTAGATTCCTGTGCAAGCATAGCAGCACATGGCGGGTATTCTTTTACGGATAACTCACAATAATGAATTTTGTCTTTTAGCTCATTTATGCCAAGTAGATTCCTGGGCAACACCGGGTAAACAGCACGGGGAATCTTAAAATAATTACGATATACAGTTATAATTATTTTTCATTTTACTTATTCAACTAATCATAAGAAGTACATTCATTTTTGTCTTTTAGCTCATTTATGTCAAGAAGATCAAGATGATTAGAATCCCGGATAACGCCGAGTAAACAGTGGAGAAGGGTTATTGTTGGTGTAAAGAGGTGAAGAGGTGTAGGTGTGATTTAGTGACACTAGGAATACTGAAGGTGTTCTCCATGTGTGAGAACTTAGGTTGCTCAGGTTGGTAATCGGTAGAGTTGAGGTTCTTATCTAGGGATTCCACGAGGACTTCGTCGGGCAGAATTAATGTGTAGAGAATGTCTGGTAAAAGTAGTTTATTCTTATCTTTTGTAAACTGCAAGTAATTGTATATATATGAAGTGACTTTATTTAACTTTCAGAACGAAGTGTTTTTGATAAGTGACTTTGTTTGATCGTACACGAGAAGTGACTTGATGTAATTTTATACGAGAAGTGACGAGGAGAAGCCTCTCTCGCCTAGAGGTAAATTAGTTACTCCCACTACCTCGATCTAGTGGACCTAAGGTCACTTAGGCACATATAACGAAACATATAATTGGTTAATGCGCCCTCCTATTTTGATCCCGGTGGTGTTACAAATTTATCATTGGCGATTTACGCCTTCAGAGGTTGGACCTTTTTTCCCGTGCTGGTTTCACGTACAGTCGGGTCACAAACATTAGCTAGGCTTGGGTTTTTTCCTAGGCTACAGACGCTAGAAAATTGCCATATTCCCACACTTTTTGCTAGCGTTGTTTGTGTCAGGGTAAAACCCCCGCTTGTACATTTAGCTAATGGGTTATGGTTATCACGATAAATCAGTTAACTGCAGGCTTAGAAGATATTTGTACTCAATCTGTCGAGCAAAGGATTTTGTCATTACTAAGTTATTATCATGTGTCAGCCACTCCATCTTAACAAAAGAAAGGGTTACATTACCTGAGTTGTCAGTACCCTCCTTAATAACTAGCAATTTAATTACATTGATGCTGACTTCTTTGGATCATTTTATATGACCTTTGCTCCTACATAATCAGGTTCCACTCGCTTCCCTGATCAATTTGAATATAAATATGACCTAAGTCCAGTAACTGCTTCATTCGATGATATTATAATTTTATCTGATTATTATTGCCGATAGGGATTTATTTAGATTTACACAGGAGGCTGTGTGACTAACTTGCCACATATGCCCTATAATCAAATGGAAAAATCAAGGGATTTTTTCATTGTGTTTTATAATCCTCTCGCATAATACAATGCTAGTATCATAGCTATAGTGGCCTTTAAAAAAAAATGGCTATCATATTTTGGTTAGAGCACGTTTAACCCTGAGAGTGTTGCCAGCACGTCAATTATGTACAGATTGTAAACACTGATATGCATCCCTTTTACCTGGGAACGTTCTTTGAGGTTAAATAGACTCCACTTTCTGCAATATAGACAATACATAAATATTCATAAAGAAAAAAAGATACACCCTTAATATAAATTTGGTGGTCTACTCAAACCATTCATGCTTATACAATTACCATTCAAAACTATTTGGTTGAATACCAGTATAGCATAAATTGCTTCTTCATGTGTAACTGTTTATTTACAATTTCATCTACACCTTAATATCTACCTACATTATAATGTGCGTCCACAGCTTGGGAATTCATTTGCGATGAACCAGTTTTGTCTACTTCAAACCATATGTCGAATAATACTTCAGTTTTGCTAAATTTAATTTAAATTGAGTCAATAAGACTTATTTACATGGATCTATATGTTTGCGACCAAAATACTAAAATATCGCGTTTAAGCAGCTGTGCTATCGTTATAAACAATTATTATTGATAGTATTACACCCTGATATCATTTTTTTCCCCATAGGTATTGCATAAATACGAATTCATCATGATTATGAATCCCATGAAATATTCATGATTCTTAACATTTTATTCTCAACATATTTCGGCTCATTTACTCTGCCAAAGCATAGCTGGCTCTATCATTTCTCAGCCAAACGACGTGCAAAATATTTTCATTCGAATCCAGAATCGCATAGTATGTCACATTCGCTTCCACCAGCGACCATGACTTCATCTCATCTCATTATTAACATCGAATACAAATTCGCACAAATTGTCACATTCGCTTCCATCAGCGATCATGACCTCATTAACTAGGTAATACGGGATCCCTTGCCCTCAAATATTTTCAACAAAATAGCACGTGTTATACAAACACAGTGACGTGCCGCTTCGGCCCACGTCTACAAATTAAATTCTGTAAATATAATCAACAAATAAATTCCTCACGCTTTATAGGTTCACACCGCCACTCGCCTTTCAATTAAGGTGCATTGGAGCTTCACCCTGTCTCATTAGCTCCTATGTTTTACACTGTCTGATTGTTATTTTAGACAAATAATCATAATCATCAATGATATGTATTCGTATTCAGATTGTTGTACAAGTTTCTTCAATTACCTACATGTATTAAACAATGACGATAGCCTATCTGGGCTCATTTTAACCTTTACTGAATTTTAAACCTTTTGACTTAGGTGCGTTCTTTCATCAATAATAAAATAATAGAACATTAAAATCAATCAAGTACTTTTACTTTCCTAGATTAAGTAGATAATGCAGCTTTCTGCTCGAGCGATTAGATAAACATAAAAAAATATAGATCCATTCTCTATCGATAAGTTCAAATCAACAATTTATTAATCACCCTCAATCTTAGCTGAAAGTGGACATGCATGTGTTATGTATTCACACTAATTCAATTAATTATATCATATTCATCAATATGGGGGTATTATCATGATTAATATCTAAATCGACATTTGATTTTATTTATTTTTTTCACAATCATTGTGCCCTTTCCTCTCGCGATTAGCGTTATTTATTTTAATTACTCATTATATTTGGTACTTTACCATACAACATTTATTTATTTTTTTTTACTAATACTTTCATTCATGTCCTAATCTCAGCTAGTATTGATTTCGAATCCCGTGAAAAGTGGTTCATGCATTTAAGTATAATTTATCAGGTCTTGTTTTTAATTTTGTTTGGGAATCATGTAGAGCTTATATGTTTGTACTTTTTGTATGTTAAATCAAAACTCTGTCGGTATACAACCACTTCCTTACCTGGGTACTGCATAATTTCAGTGTTTACATGGACATTTATCTCGTACCCAAAATCACGGCAGTGCCTACCTGTGCACACAATACAATATAGTACAATGCAAGACATACATACATACATACGTAATATATCCATTCCGTTGTCATTCTTACGTGTAAAATCTCTCCCCCCTTTTTTTTTTTCGAGTGTCAACTTTCACTGTCCGTCTGACTACCCTTAATACTATTAGTGTCTAATTTCACAGTCTGTTAACTCGCAAAGGCCTCCTGTACTATTATTATATATACATATTTTGCGGCACTACGCTCACACGCAACAAACTCTGAACACACGCATGGGAATTTATTCACATTTTTATTTTCTCGATCTTGAGACTTTGCCACCTGTCACTCTCCATATCATTACATAAGTTTGCTACGAACCAGATAGGCTTTGTTCGCTACCCGCGCTCACGCCCTTCTCCTTGTATGGCCTGAGTTTCTGTAAGTGGTAACGTCCCATACCTTGTCCCTGGCGTCGGCCACTTTACCTCGTACGTGTGTGTGCCGAATTGTTTGGATATGAGCCCTGGCCCTTTCCATAATAAATCCATTTTTGCGTTAGCCTTGCGTAATTTGTCAGATAGCTGTGTGGTTTCTTACCAGCACTTTGTCGCCGATAGACGGGTGCCAAACGTGCTTAGAGCGTTTGGTCCGCTCTTTCTTTTGTCCGCAAGTGCCCGCGTCCTATGGAATGCTCTTTCGCATCTTTGTTCATCGGTAAGTGATTCATCATCGATATTGATCGCGTCAGGTACGTTAACGACTAGTTTGGTCCGGTTGCAACCCCTTCATCAAAGTAATGGGTGCGTATCCCGTCACATTATTGACAGCGTGATTCACATGTGCTCTATGTGGGGGATATATCTGACCCAATTTGAGTGTCTTTTATGGCACAAAATCCTAAGCACGTAGTGATCTCCTTATTCATCCTCTCCGTAGGGTTTCCCGAGGGCATGTATAGAGAACAATGATATACTTTGTACCCCTCTTGCTCAATCCTTCTCGAAAATTTGCGCTCCGATAAACAGATGCGTTATCGGCTAAAATTGCCTCGATTTTCCCATATTTGTGTTCGTAATCATAAAAGAGTTTTCTTAAACAAACAGCTTGTGTTGTTTACTTTTTCATCGGATATAGTTTCGTAAATTTAGAAAACGTGTCCACCACGACCAAGATATGCCTATACCCTAGTTCTCCAGTAGGCATGGGTCCGTGGGTATCGATTGTTACCAGACTGTTAGGTGTTATTTCTAATTATATGTTTGTGGAGAAACGTCGAAACGTATATTGAGACCTTTACACTTCTGACATAGGTCACATGTTGCGGTAACCTGTCTTACTTTTTTAATGCAGTCTCTTAAAGTAGAAATATTGCGATAGGTTTAATGCAACGCGTTCACATCAGCGTGAATTAACGCGGCGTGGAACTCTTTTATGAGTGGCTCCTCGAGGTGCCTAGCGACTACTGTTTTTCCAGGCAATTTCGGCCCTCCCACATTTCTTATAAAGTATTCCATCGAGCATCCCATAAGTGTCCGCATCACTTGCGTCGGCGATATCCTTGGCCTTTTTCCTCAGGTCTGTTAAATCCGGATCCATTTCCTGTTGTGTTTTCATATTCATAAGGTCCCTGCATAACATTTCCATAAATCTGGTTCCGTGGGCCCTCTGCACTCCTCCCTATGTTTATCATGTTGACCCTAGGTTCTTTACCCCTCTGGTCCCTCCTGAGATCCTTGTACCCTCTACCATAACCATTGTTGTCCCTATTCTCATTCCTGTATTGTCTATTGTTACCAGCTTCATATACTAAATCTCCTGTCCTCTCCTCGATAGTGGTCATTGTTCTTCCGTATGTCGGGCGCGGCTGCCCTCCTCTCGTCTGAACGGTTAGGTCCGGAGTTCGAGTTGTTCCTACTCGTATTTTCTCCCTGCTATTTTCCTCTCTTCCCTATTTCCACTTGATTATTACCCCTATTGTCTCCCGCTTCCAGATAGTTAGAATTTCTATCATTTGGTCGTATGTGCTAACGCGCGCGATTAGCAAGCTGTGCCTAATTGCCTGCGGATAACGGTTGATTAGCGTTCGTACGAATTCTGGTTCAGGGTAACTCGGTGAGATAAGTTTGGCTTTTTTAGCCAAGGCCAGAAAATGCTCGCTGTACGTCAAGTTTTTCCTCTTATCATATGTCCCATTGCGTATCTCGTATTTTTATATCCATTTGTTTCTCGTAACTAAAAAATTTGTTACGGAATGTTTGCTTAAATGTCTCGTATGGAGCATCAGTGGATGAAGTAACCTCGAACCACATAAGACTGTTGCCTTTCAGGCACTTTTTAACAATATACATATACAAGTGTTTCGGGATACATTTAATTTTGAAATAGTTTTCCAGTTCTTCAATGAACTGGATGGGGTTTGTTTCACTTTCGTTATATTCCGGCAATGGGATATCAATGAAAGAGGAATTGTAGTACGGGGCTGACCCGTGTATACTATCTGGTTCGCTTACATTAGTATGCACCACAGAACTACTAGCGATATCCGGGTTCCCTAGTACTTCTGTATGCGCACGTGCTTTGTGGTTAGCCGTCGTCCAAGAAACACTCTCCGACGCGTGTGATTCATTTTCGGGGGACCTATCTTTTTGAAATCCGCTATTAATTTTCTCTGTGAGGACACTTATTTCATCTTTTAGTTTGCCGATTTCGTTAGTCACTTTCTTTTCTGTATTAGTGCCTAACTCATTAAATCTAGAATCGACTATTGTTTCGACCATTTCTGAGCGTTTATCCTGCTCAACAATTTTCTGAGCTACTTGGAGTTTTAGTGTTTCTTGTTCGTCGGCTAGCTTTTGTACAGGTACACACATATCATTCACCCTTTTGTCCGCGTTCTCCAACCTACAGAGCACATTCTTGTCGACTCGTTTTATTTCCCCTTGTAATTCCTCCTGTTTCTCCCCTAATTAGTTTGTAACGTTATTATACTATTGTTCATCTCTGTTCTCATTTGACTTATTACCCTGTTTTCTGTTTTCTCTAAGTCTTTAATAAGTTTTTGTTCCATTTTATTTATCTTTAGTTCTACACATGCTGACGATTCATTTATTTTTCGCTTCTAGCATCTCTCTATTTTTTTCCATCTCATCCCTTAATGTTTCTTTCAATTTCAAACGTAATACATCCTTTTCCCTGCTTATCTCCATCTGTCCTTTCCAAGTTTCAAGTTCCCGTTTCATATTCCTCTCCATCGCCTCTAAATCCATTTTCCTACTTCTATCCATCGCCTATAAATCCATTTTCCTACTTCTATACATCGCCTCTAAATCGTTTTTCCTACTTCTATCCATCTCCTCTATTCTCGACATTAGCATTTCCATGTATTTCATGGTGTCGGTGCTTGGATTTCCCTTGTCCTCTACTTTCTCTCTAGCTTCTGCTCCTGCGTTGCTTTCAATACTTTCCCCTGTGCTCTGCTCTAAGTTCTCTCTGCCATCTTTGTTATCCTCTCCCATCCTTAAGATTTCGTTCTCTCCTTCAATCAGTTGCCCACAAGCCTTCTCCCTAATCTCTTCGTGTTTCCTATCCATTTTTTATCTTTATTTGCCTGCCTCTTTCTATTCCTACTTCTTAACAACATAAATACACACAGATATATTTTCCGTTAAATCACTGTAATATTTTGATTTCTTATATATGTAAAAAGTAAAAAAATGCTTATTCTGCTGTTGTGTCACTTACTGCTTCCCTCCTTCAGTCGCTGTCTTCTCGTTCCGCATCCAGGGTTGCCTGCTTGTTGCCATCATCTTCTCTGTCCTGGTTGCCTCGTGGTCGTGGGACTTAGTCGTTCTGCCGTTGATTTCTATTCGTGTATTACTTTTACGACCTATTCTGCCCGCACGTTAGGGAGCCAATATGGAGAAGGTTTATTGTTGGTGTAAAGAGGTGAAGAGGTGTAGGTGTGATTTAGTGACACTAGGAATACTGAAGGTGTTCTCCATGTGTGAGAACTTAGGTTGCTCAGGTTGGTAATCGGTAGAGTTGAGGTTCTTATCTAGGGATTCCACGAGGACTTCGTCGGGCAGAATTAATGTGTAGAGAATGTCTGGTAAAAGTAGTTTATTCTTATCTTTTATAAACTGCAAGTATTGTATATATATGAAGTGACTTTATTTAACTTTCAGAACGAAGTGTTTTTGATAAGTGACTTTGTTTGATCGTACACGAGAAGTGACTTGATGTAATTTTATACGAGAAGTGACGAGGAGAAGCCTCTCTCGCCTAGAGGTAAATTAGTTACTCCCACTACCTCGATCTAGTGGACCTAAGGTCAGTGCTTAGGCACATATAACGAAACACATAATTGGTTAATGCGCCCTCCTATTTTGATCCCGGGGGTGTTACAAATTTATCATTGGCGATTTACGCCTTCAGAGGTTGGACCTTTTTTCCCGTGCTGGCTTCACGTACAGTCGGGTCACAAACATTAGCTAGGCTTGGGTTTTTTTCTTAGGCTTGGGTTTTTTCCTAGGCTACAGACGCTAGAAAATTGCCATATTCCCACACTTTTTGCTAGCGTTGTTTGTGTCAGGGTAAAACCCCCGCTTGTACATTTAGCTAATGGGTTATGGTTATCACGATAAATCAGTTAACTGCAGGCTTAGAAGATATTTGTACTCAATCTGTCGAGCAAAGGATTTTGTCATTACTAAGTTATTATCATGTGTCAGCCACTCCATCTTAACAAAAGAAAGGGTTACATTACCTGAGTTGTCAGTACCCTCCTTAATAACTAGCAATTTAATTACATTGATGCTGACTTCTTTGGATCATTTTATATGACCTTTGCTCCTACATAATCAGGTTCCACTCGCTTCCCTGATCAATTTGAATATAAATATGACCTAAGTCCAGTAACTGCTTCATTCGATGATATTATAATTTTATCTGATTATTATTGCCGATAGGGATTTATTTAGATTTACACAGGAGGCTGTGTGACTAACTTGCCACAACAGCACGGGGTATCTAAAAATAATTACGATATACATTTTTCATTTCACTTATTTAACTAAACATAAAACACATTCATTTTCGTATTTTAGCTCATTTATGTCAATAATATCGGGATAAGTCGATTCCCGGGCAACGACGGTTAATCAGCACGGAGTATCTAAAAAAAATATAAATTTATAATTATGTTCCCTTTTACTTATTCGATTAAACATAAAAGCACATTAATTTCCATTTATTTAGGCATAAAAGCGCACGCCGGGAATTAGCTAGTATATCATAAATAACAGAATGTGGCTTATCATGTTATTGCCCTAAGCCCTTCAATTACATATAAGTCGAATTGTTACATGTAGCCCCCCGCGCTGGCAAGTCTGCCTCCTGACAAGTGGATCTGAATTCTATACCCTGCGGAATTATAAGTTTTATTGTTAAAATGTTTATTCCTGAGGGAAAATAAAGTGCAGAAGTATTCTATATTATACATAAACTGGCTTGGATTCAGTCCCGAACCCCTGCGCAGTTCATACGTTAATATGATTTGTTATTCTTCCTTCAGATGGGGAAATCATATCAAGCGTGTTATGCAGTAAATTGCTGTCTCGATTCTTTTCATCCCCAGTTCTGATTCAAGTCCTTACACTACGCAAACTTTAAAATGTTCACTCATTCTACTTCAACTCAGCGTCCTGCGCTACCCAGTTTAAAGAAGGGGCACATACATTATCTTCTTCTTCCAATGGCGCTATATCTCATAGCGGGCCTGGACCTTCTTGATGCGAGACCTCCAATCTTCTCAATCCAATGCTCTCCGTTACCACTTCCTGCAGTTCGGGATTTGATGACAATCTCCCTTCACTGAGTCCATCCATCTTTTCCTAGGTTTTCCCACTGGCAGCTTCCCCAACATTTCCTCCGTTATCACTTTCTTAGGTATACATTCTTTGTCCATTCTTCGAACGTTTCCGGCCCATTGCATTTTTTAAATTTCACTAGAGTTGATAAATCAGGTTCCTTAAAAATATCTAGATTTTCTTATTATATCTGATTCTCCATCTTGCATTTTGTTTTACTGGTCCATATATCCTTTTCAAAAGTATTAATTAAATTCTCAGAGATCATTGTCATAGTTCAGGTTTCATTTCCATATACCAATATTGGACGTATATAGGTTTTATATAGTCTTATTTTAATTTTCCTAAAGATAATTTTGGATTTTAGGATTGGAAGTAGTACATAATATGCCTTATTTACTTTAAATATTCTATTTCGTATTTCTTGTAATTCATCATTGTCATTAGTAAACACAAATTATAAACAACCTAATATGGTTGTATGCGAAAGTATAGGTGACTGCGAAATATTAATACAATATGTCAACTCGTTTGAATATCGTGTAATGAATACTTCAGCTTTGAACATTTACATTGCTTTTCCATATGTTTTGTGAATTTACGAGTACTAGAGACTTCGTAACTCGCGGCACGCAGTCTAGCGGTCTGGTGTGAAAATAGGCTAATCCTATACTTCTTAGAGCTGGAGAAACTGGGGGTGCAGGAGATGGAAGCCCTTGTCAGAGCGAGTTAATGGCACCGTTTGCATTCCATTAGACAGCCCGGTCGTGATTTAGAAGGCAGTTACACGTCACAGACCCGGGAGCTTCGTACACTCCCATCAACAAGTCGGAAAGCAACCACTTCAAGTAGCATATATCAACTATGTCGTGTTAAATTAACTTACTGGAAAATTAACAATCAGTTTTTATTAAAATATTAATAAAGATACAGACATCATTATTCGCTGATGACCAAATCATCTTAGCACAATCAGAAATCAATTAAATGGATGCACTGTTATGTAATATTACTGAAAATTATTACCTATAATTGAATAGTTGTCCCGAAAAGATATCTAACCCACAAAAATTCGAAAGTTGAGTTTTCAGTGGATTAGTGATCTATCCGTAGAGTATCATGGCATGGTGCATGTAAAATTATCCATACTCTCTTCCAGACCTGTTTTATTTATTTTTAAAAGCGAATAGTGATCTATATATAACAACATGGCGGAAGCAGTTAGTCAAGTCATTAATAACAGCGCAGAAAAACAATTATTGCACATGTGCAAATGCATTTCACCACAGTTCCGTGAATTCTAATCAGAATCTTAGAGAAATTGAGTGAAAAGAAGAAAGACACAAAGAATATGATGAAATAACATTAAATGGAAAATAAATACTGAAAACTGATTAAGTTAGAAATGTTTCTAACTGAATCAGTGTTCAATATGTGTTTTCTATTTGTCATTATATAATTTTAGTTAAATATGTGTTGGATCATTTTTCCACTCTATAGAGATAGATCACTTTTGTTTTAAATTGTTAACATTTAGTTGTTAGCATGTTATTTTGCATTCACATTTGTTATATATAATTCCAATAGGATGAGAGATTAAAATGCATATGATATAATAAAGGTAATAGCCTCAAAATGAATATTATACGTTTTTTTTTTCGTTTTCCCAAGAACTTGCAGTTTGTGGGTTAGATTTCTTTTCGGGGCAACTATTAAATTTTCAAAGTGATGGACTTGGAAGAAAACACCCAAAAAAGATCGAAAACTCTAATACACTAAAATATAATAGAACTCAGTAACTTTATATATCCAAAATGTGACTCCCATTTATAATATAGATGATAGTTTACAAAATAAATTGAATCCCGACATATCTGCGGGACAATTAGACGAATCTTGAAAAATAGAACAAGGAAATACATTCAAATCAAAATCTATAAAGCGATGGCTACTATCAGTATTTAAAAATGGCTTCGAAACGTGGGAACTCATTAGATTTGAGAAATAAATTGAAGCGCAGATATTAAATTGTTGAAATCAGTTGCTGGACACACTATAAGAGATGAATTCGGTAACCTTACAATACGAAGCGAACTACAAATCTATAAATTAATCGAACTTTGAACCAAGAAAAAAAAGAGGCAAGGACATTTACACAGGATGAATGGAATAAGAAACACCCGACAATCGATTATTTATCAGCCGCCTGTAGTGGAGATGTTTGGCCATCAAGAACAAGATGGCGAGACGATTTAGAATAAATTTATTAAAATATATTTATATAGCCTGGTGGAGTTAAGGCCATGTGGCCTTCTCTTCCACTCACAGGACAGATATATGTTACATTTAAATACAAAAAAAAATACAATAATAATACAAACTGAACAATTAATTATGTGGTCAAACTGAACAATAATGAAAATAATGTCTAATATACAATAAAATTAAATAAAATTAAAATTAAACTAAGGAAAGATGTATACACAAAGGAATAACAGCTCGAATCTACTATACATAAAAAGAAAAGAAAACATATACAAAGAAAGTAATAAACTGTAATGAAATAATCTGTCGCTTATACATATAAAATATTAGGTAAATATATTGACAAATCTTAATACCATTTTTATTAAATAGTGAAAAAAAATATTAACTGTTAAAAAAGTAAAATTAGTGAGTGTTTCTGTTAATTTTATTTTCAATTTGTTTCTGAAGGTTTGGCAGTCTCCGACGTAAGGGGGAGGATAATTCCATGTTCTAGGTTCCTCAGTGAGCTGAATGGACATGAAGGTCCAAAGGATTATGAACAAGAAATAGAAGATGATCATAATGAAAAATATACAGACGTTGAATTAGAGAACAGGCAAAGAATTCACGAAGGTAGTATAGCCTCATTATGATGATTGTCCAGCGGCTAGCTTTGTTTCCCCGCAGCAGTAAAAGCTCATCCGATGTTCCCTTATTCTCCTTTTCATTATTCGCGAGTTAAAAAAATTGCAAGTAGTTCTTGTATTCGCGGCTACAAAATTCTTTATTCGCTGATGCAGTCAGTATATTAGAAAGATTAGTTCCTTTATTAACGCATCGGCAACTTTTTTATTGCAGGCACGTGCCAAAGTGACTTTTACAAAGAGTGATTCAAACCAAATTAACAAATTAATATCAAAGTAAAACATCTTATTGTCACTAAGTCTAAAGTTCGTTGTTAAAAGCAACCGCCGCAGTGTGTCACGTGCCGCTAGTCCGTTGATAAATATCGCCCTCGCCACTATCGGTGTTTCATTGTTTCAACTTGTCATTCGATGCAATAATTTTGATTGAATAACACGTGTCTCTTCTGCTTTGTTGCCAATAATTTATGTCGAGTAAAATTAAATTAAAATTAGTTCCGAAGCGGAAAAAAAGTTGTTGCCGCTTAAAGTAAAAACAGAAATGCTTGGCCGTTTACGCGATGGGTAGCCTATATCACGTTGTTTCAATGTTAATGAATCAAGAAATCCGAAGATAAAAGGAGGAATTCTATCGCAGAATTCACAGCTGAATATCAATCTTAATTGAAAGACCTTTCAAAAGCGGCAAAACAGGAAAAAATACTAAGTCCTTTAAGCCCTTGCCTACCTTTAAAGTATCAATTAATAGAAATTGTTTAAAATTTGTCATTAATTGATTTTATTTTGATAATTTTTATTTTATTTTGAAACTTTGGAACGTATCCCCTTATGTACCCATACAAAATATCATTCCATATTCGCGGTTTCTGTATTCGCGACTTATTTGTGGAACATGTCCCCCGCGAATAAGGAGTTTTTAGTATAATTAAATATAAAGATGCCGATTACCCCCACTATAATAATGTTTATATCATTGTCAACATTGTCGCGCGGCGCCCACTTTTATATAAACGGACAACCATCTTAGTGAGGCGATAATAGATCCTATCTTCCTTATCTGTTCTGACGTTTTAGGACATTGTGCTGTTGTTATAAAGCGAAGTGTTTTAGTTTAGTGAGAGATTGTAGGAACGAAATCAGTGTGAAATCGCTAATGTAGCAATACAAGCAAAGACAATAAATAGATGTAAAAATAAATAATAATAATAGTAATAATAATAATAATAATAATAATAATAATAATAATAATAATAATAATAATAATAATAATAATAAAATAACGCTTTAGTACACTCTCTATATTGTTTAACAGTCAGACGAGCATATCATGACATTATTCATCTACCATCCGATCTTATGCGAATAACTTATCCTCTGACGACACGATTGAATTTGACATGAATCTGGTACTTTCCAGTGTTTGATTACGTCATCAATCATAATCTCCGAGAATTGGTTCACTTTTTTTCCGTTACCGAAGTTTGGTTATACAGAAATTTTTATTTCAGGCCTCAAATTACTTTCCATGCGTTAAGTCAATGAAATGAAATCCAGAGTTATATTTCGCTTCCAAAATATTCCAGATAAGAAACGAGGATATCCGTGAAGAACTGCAGATCTACTCCATAATAGAAAAATGGAAGAAAGTAGGTTACCAAATAAAATCTTCCATTATTTTCCAAGAGGAAGAAGAGATGTCGGACGTCCTCGGAAGAGATGGTCTTAGATCTATTAGTGAAGACGGAACAGGCAACTCTTGCCTAAACCAGGAAGTGAAGAAGAATATTCCAGTACACAAAATGTTTACCGTCCTGAAAAAATATAACCGTCCGGATGAGGAAGGAGGAGGGGGAGGAGTAACATCTCGTTAAAAAACCTAGGTTCAGCTGATAGTACCTTGTGAAGATCCCTAGCCAGGGTTATGGTGCGGATTAGGAGATGGTACAGATGGCGGATGAGACAATAAAGGCTGGATCAGACTCTTAGCTGCAGTGCAAGCAACTGATCTATGGTGGACTCCAGAAAAAGTCTCTGGTCCTTCAGGTTGGGGGTTGATGCTATGGGCCAGCTTCTCATACATTGTAAAAAAAACTTAATGATAAAAAAACAAAATATATACTGTATATCTTGGTTGAGGATACCAGTGTATAACAGAAACAATCCTAAAATAATTAAAAAAATATGGGGGGATTCTTAAAGTTCATACTAGAAATTCATATTTGTTTTTGCATAATATCTGCGTAAAGTTTTATACCCGAAAAGGAAGATCTTGTACCGATGGAGCCGAAAAGGAAGATCTTGTACCGATGGAGTATTTGCCCTGAATCAGATAATAAATAAAAGACAAGAAAAAACCTAGAAACACATTTGTTATTTATAGACTTAGATAAAGCATTTGATCGAGTAAACAGGAAACAGAAATATTGTGGAATATCCTAAAAGAAAAAGGCCTCCCTATTCAGATTATAGAAACTGTTAAGAGCTTGTACTATGGAACAAATATTTGTATTGATCCACAGCTGACTAAAAATAAGACATTTTTTCAAATAAACCAAGGAGTACGACAAGGGTGTTCACTCTCACCTATATTATTTAATATTTATATGGACGATTTCCTAAAAGGATGGAAGAAGGTTTTAACTAATGAAGGAATATTAATTGATAATAAAGATAAAATAAATGCTTTATTATTCGCTGACGATGTTGTACTTTTAGCAGAATTTGAAAATGAGCTACAAATGTTAGCATATAAATTTAAATTAATAGCCAATATATATAATTGTGAAATATCAATAAATAAGTCAAACGTAATGGCATTTATTGGTAAATATGGAATTAGATAAAAAATTGTACTGAATAACAAAATAATAGAACAAATATCACATTTCCAATATTTAGGATGTGATATAACTTATAGAGAAAATAAAGATATAGAAAATAAAGTAAATAAATTTCAGGCTATTTGTGGAACCATAAAAAGAACCTTAGGTCGGAAAACAAGGAAAGATACGAAGCTTAAATTATATAAAACAATGGCTGTTCCTTTGTTGTTGTATGGAAGTGAAAATTGGATAATGAAATCAAGGGATAAAAGCAGGATACAGACTGCGGAAATGCTATTTTTACGGAATGTGAAAGGATGCACAAGAGCGGATAGAATAAGGAATGAAAACTATACGAGAAGAATTAAATATATATAAAATTGAAGATAAAATCAGCGAAAATAATAAGAATGGACAGAACATTTAATGAGAATGAACAACGAAAGAATACCAAAAAGATCCTTCCTGTATAATCCCAGAGGAACAAGAGATGTTGGCCGACCACGTAGTAGATGGACTCCACTTTTAACTTCGCCGGAACAGGCTGCATAGCCTAAACCTTGTAGTAGAAGAAGAAGGAAGTTTTTGTACGCGTCCACATATTTCTTCCCGAAGAATAAGCTTCAATGTTAGAAAAGGATCCAAAGTGATTTATATGGGTCCAATTCAATGTAATATTTTGTATATACCCACAAATTAATGACTCTGAAAGTTTGGATATAGGGGCCTATAACACATCTTCGCTTTTTCTCGTACACTTTGCAGATGAGTTCATATATCGCAAATAATTCATTAATTTTTAAAATTAATGTTACATCATCAAGTTCGTGGATTAAGCCTCATAAGGCTTGTTCCGGCCTCATTCTTTGATATTGTTGAGCCCATTTTGTCTTCGGTCTTCCAATATTTATTCTACCCTTTGGGATGTAGTAATCGTCAGTTTTGGTATGCGGTCGCTTTTCATTCTTTTTACACTTTGCTTCTATCTTGTTTTATTCCATCTATTAATTTAAATATGTTTATTTATCCCCTTTACATCTTCGTTGTTTTTTTATCCACTAAGATACTCTCAGCAATAAATATAAAAAAATCTCATTTCCTCTGCTACAATTCTCATTTTCTCTTTTTTGTCAATACTCAAAACTCTGAACCATTGGTTTTGCCATTATGTTATTAAATTATTTTATAAGAATTGATTATGGTTTAAAATGTGTTAAACCCAAAATTGCGATTTTATGAAAAATAGGCTTTTTATTTTTAAACATGCTCGGCATGATAAATTATTCTACCCTATATAGGATGGAACACCCTTTACACAACATGTCTTAATGAATTTGCATCGCAAAGTGTAAGGATTTCTAGAAAATATATACTTCGTTAATATATTTATAACTTAACATAATACTTGTGTACATCTGATTTTCACACAACATTTAGAAGGCCTTAAATGGAAATAAATTTTCAGTTCCATGTTTGATTTTAGCATAAAGTAAGTAAATTGGCAGTGGTGAGGTGAAATACACTTCATGAAAGATTAATTTGTATTTAACAGTGGGGAACCGTTCCAAGAATTCACTGTTACCTGTGTTAATGTTTCAAAATAAAAAAAAATATACCACATATAATACCAATATATTCATGACGACATAAAATGTGTTTATCAATGTGGATTTAGAAGAAACAGGTCTACAATAGATCAGATTTTTTTAGCATAAGATAGATTTTAGAAAGCAAATGGGAGTATAATGATAAGTACCATACATCAAAAATATATGTAGTCAATAAAAAACATACGGATCAAATTAAGAAGGAGAAGTTATACTAGGTCTATAGTATCCTGCAGGATTTCGGAACTTTAAAATATTTGTTAGATTTTTTGGAATCTGACTAAATGGCACAGACGATGGGGAGCGTGTAGGCAAACAGTTTTCAGATGTATATATATATATATATATCTAATATATAAAAATGAATGTTTATCATAACTTTTGAACTGTTAAATCACACTTCCAACTCCAACTTATTCCGGCAGAACACTAATTCTACCAGAAAGTTTGCCACGCAAGTAGGCCATTGGAAAGTATTCCAAAATAAACTCAACGAAAGTGGCAAAAAATGGTTGCTACAAATACATAATGCCACCTCTAAAATACAGCTAGACGAAACCATCACTACAATGTGGCAAGAACTAAACGAAATCAACAAACACTGCTTTCCACCGTTTCTACCAACAAATAAATTTAAACCCTGATGGTCTGTAGAACTAAACTCTCTCAGAAAACATACTAATGCAGAAAACGTAGGGCCAAGAGAAGTAAACACCCGAAGCTCAAAGAATTGTATACATCTAAATACAATGCTCTCAAAAACCAGTATAAACTTGAATTAAATAAAGCTAAGCGAGAATCATGGGAACGTTTCTGCACAGAACACAGTAGGAAATCGCCTTGGAAAATCAACAGGAACTGCAAAACTGACTTCGCGAAAAGCACACCTTCTTCCACTCTCACTTTAATCGATGGAACTCCAACCTTATCAGAGAAAGACACAGCCAAAGCACTCCTCGATATATTCATGCCAGATGACATTCCAGATCTCGATAACGATGTGCAGAGACTCATCAGAGAATCTAACCGAGATTGCGTAGCCCTGGACACACCACAAGAGCCAGAATTCGCATCTCATGAAGTAGAAGAAATAATAAACAATTTAAATGAGAAGAAATGTCCAGGCCCCGACGGAATTGATGGAACTATTATTAAAACATACATCAGACCTTACCAAAATTCTGGAAGATAGTTTTCAATAAATGTCTACATTTAGGTTGCTTCCCAAAAGTCTGGAAAGAGGCAAGAGTAATAGCTACCCCTAAGTCAGACAGGAGAAAGCTGCTATCCGTCACTGGATATAGAGGAATCAGCCTACTATCTATCCCCGGGAAATGTTTGGAAAAATTGGTGATGGAAAGTCTTAACTTCTTCCTCCAAGAGAAGACACTCATTCCCCCACAACAATATGGCTTCATCGTTGGAAAATCCTCTTCTGATGCCATCAAAGCTGTCTCAGATTTCGTACACCAAAGTAGAAGTAAGGGGATGAAATCCTGCCTCCTATCCCTGGATATCAGTGGCGCCTTTGACAATGCTTGGCACCCAAGTATCAAAGCGCGTTTACGAGAAATAAACTGCCCTTCATCATCATCATCATCATCGTCCTTTCAAGTATTAGGCCCAGTGGCCCGTTACGGTCTCCCGCCATCTCCGAAAAGGTCGGCCCACAGATCTTCTGCCTCGAGGAATGTAATGAAGAATTTGTTTTGGTATTCTGTGACGATCCATGCGCTGAATATGGGCTAGCCAATTGTTTCTATATTCTTGGAGGTATTCAGATATAGGTACGACGTTTAACTCTCTGGCTATTGTTGAATTTCTTTGGTGGTCTAGAAGGCTATAACCTGCAGTTCGTCGCAGAAATTTCATCTCCGTGGTTGTAATATGACGATCATCCTGAGTTCTGATGGTCCAAGCTTCACTGCCATAACAGATTATGGGTCTAGCGAGAATTTGATAGATTTTCATTCTTGAGTGTCTCTGCACTTTTGATGGTTTAAAAACTTGGTTGATAATTCTTAAAGCTTTATTATAGTTTTGTATTTTAAAGGATATATCACATTCCTCATTATAAGTTAGATTATATCCTAAGTATTTAAATGAATTAACTTGCTCTAATATTGAATTCTGAATACAAATTTTACTTCTTACTGGGAAATTCCCTTGAAAGGCCATAACTTTAGATTTTGTTGTTGATATTTCCATGTTAAATCGTTGGGCTATTATATTAAGATGATGAGTGGAATATTGTAATTCATCTTCATTATTGCCGAAAAGAGCCTGATCATCTGCATATAAGAGTGTGTCTAAAATTGTGTGTCTTGAGAGAGGAATATTACCATGAACTGTCAATCTCCAGTGTCTGATGATAGCATTAATGTATACATTAAATAGAAGTGGTGATAGAGGGCATCCTTGTCTAACTCCGCAATTTATATGTTTCCAATCTGACAATTCTGTCCTTCAAACATCTATAATATCATAGTGGACTTCCTACATGACCGTACAGCTCACTTCAGACAAGGAAACTCTTCAACGACTAAGAACGTCACCAAAGGATGCCCCCAAGGATCTGTCTCAGGTCCCACTATGTGGAATATTTTAGTAAGTGGACTTATTTCAGTGCTGGCAGATGTACCCGACCTGAAGACCGTGGGGTATGCAGATGACATAATGATTATACTAAATGGTATTTTCCATGATCACATACTAAACACGTTCCAACTAACACTGCAAATTCTGCAAGATTGGTGTTGCAGAAACAAACTTGTAATCTCTACGGAGAATTCTTCTCTAATGCCTACGTACGTCAGAAAGAAATACATATACGCCAATCACCTAATAGTTAGAGAATGGGGCCTAAATGTGGTAACTAAAATGAAATATTTGGGTGTGATGATAGACCACAAAATGGACTGGTATCCCCATTCACTATACCTGGAAAATAAAATACTACATCTCCGAAATATGCTAGTCAGATGTTCCAAGGCGACTTGGGGCATGTCTTTCCATCATCTTATGACAATCTATCATCAAGTCATTCTCCCTATGATACTGTATGCTGCAGATTCCTGGAGCCCACAAATCTCCAAACGGGCTAAAGGCCAAATAGAATCAAATACAAAGACATTTTCTTCTTTTCGCAACAAAAGCATACAGAACAGTTTCATATAATGCTATCCAAGCTCTAGCAAGCGTCATGCCCATGGATCCAACAGTACGCCTACACAACAACATTAAAGCAATATCCAGAGGCCAAGCCACCAATGCTATAATCCCTATACTGAAACGAACTGAAATGCCAACACTAATAAAAGGAATTCATCCCAAAGATAGCTATATAGAAATAGATTCAACTGCAACTGTAGGGAATGCCGACTACTTAATATTCACGGATGGGTCCAAAACGGCTAAGCATGTGGGAGCAGGTATGGTAGCCGAGAAAAACTCAAAGGAAGTATTTACCAATATGAAAAGACTTGACATAGAATGCTCAGTCTTCCAGGCAGAACTCCTTGGAATCCAAATGGCAGTTGAATGGATTGAACTACAAATAGATGTAACTTCAACATTTGCTATCCACGTAGATTCACAAGCCGCTCTTTTAGCCATAGCCAATAGAAAACCAATCAACCCTTTGGCGACCCAAATCAGAGAAAAGCTAATCGTACTCAAAACGGACGAGTAAGATTGACCTCCACTGGGTTAAAGGTCACGCAGGTCTTCGAGAGAATGAGAGAGCTGACTATCTGGCTTAAAATAGCCGCTAGCTACAAAACTACTATCGACTACAACTCCATCCCTATAACACGAGGCAAGCAGTTATTAAAAGAATACTATGAAACAATCTGGAATTTAATTTATACCAAATCAAATGACGCCTTCAATACCAAAATGTTCATCCCCAACATACCTTATAGACTCTCTCTATCTCTATGGCCTAACTATATAACCACACAATTTCTCACCAACCATGGACTATTTAAATCCTGCCTACACAAAATGAACAAAACTGCTTCACCTTATTACAACTGCCCAGAAAAATCACTGGAGACGGGCCCACCATCTGATGACTGAATGCAACATATTCTCCAGAGATCGACCAGCTATACTACAAATTGCTACTCCGCCAAATATTCTGAAGTTCCACTTTAACACAGTCAACGTTGCAGAATTTCTTACGAGGATCTTCCGTCAACTACAAGAACAACTAGAACAATAATTGAACAATTGTAAAACCGTAAATATCCCGTGATATACCATTGGTGAAACACGGGTTGTAGCATAGGCCTATACGTAAATAAAAAAAAAGTACTACCCGACGGGTGGCTAGCCCGAAGGGGTAAAGTGATGGGGTTTCCATCCATGCAACATTTACTCTGCAAGTGATGTTACGGTTATACCGCCAATACTCGGACCCTAGAGCCTCATCTCTTATAAACAGGTTACACCATGGGCAGGTTGAGGTTAGGTTTTGGATAGGACAGGTTTTAGAATGCACTTCACTATCCCATGCAACCATATATATATATATATATATAATATATATATATATATTATATATATATATAGACAAAAATAAGATATTTACAATATTATTTACAATATTATTTACAAATATGGGTCGCACGGGCAGTAAGCCGTACGTGCTGTTGACAGTCCGTTACAATAAAGTAATATTTATATATATATATATATATATATATATAAATAATCCACAGTGTGTTAAAGCAAGAAATTGCACGATCTCAACTATTATTTAATTTTGTGCTAGATCATCCCACCATACATTTAGAGGATGAAGGAGCCTATAACTTCTTCTTCTTCTTTACGGTTTAGGCTTATTTACTAGCCTGTTCCGGCTCCAAATTACTGCTCTTTCCATTTTTTCTTTGGTCTTCCCAAACTTCTTCTTCCGCATGGTGAATAGCTGTATTCTGCTTTTGGTATTTTATTCTCAGTCAACCTTGCCAAGTGTTCTTTCCAGTTTGTTCTGTATTTCTCTATTGTTGTGTGTAATTCCTCTACTTTTAGTTGTCTTATTTCTGTGTTATGTTTTTTGTCTGTTCCTTGATATCCTGCTATTGGTCTGAGGAATCTCATTTCAGCAGTTTGTATTCTGGCAGATTGTTGTGTTGTCACTGTCCATGTTTCGGATCCATAAGTAATAATAGGCACTGCCATTGTCTTGTATAATTTCATTATAGAGTCTTTCCTGGCTTTATTTTTCAAAGTTATTTTTAGTGTTCCTGTTATATAATTAAACTTATTCAGTTTGCTATTTATATCTGCTTCCGCTGTGTATGATATTTCGCAACCTATAACTCAATGGTATTAATTAGGCCTATCTGTTAGTTTATTCTTTGATTTAATATTATTAGACGACAGCGAGGTGATACTAAGGGTCAACACGCACATTCTGTTAAGTAATAGTAATACATTGGAGTTGGAGTAATGAATAAAACTAAATATATGGTCATACTTAGAAATACATTATATAATGGAAATGGACAGTTAATGACAAATCAGGAACATTTTAAGAACTAGCTGAATTCAAATGCATAGGAACAATAATTACAAACAGGGACGTTAAATGTTGAATTGAAAATATATAAGACTGCTATTCACGCAACTTATTATATGGATACGAAACATTGATGCTATTTTAAGGGAGGAGAAAATATTATGTGTGTGTGAGAATAAAGTTCTTAGAAAAATATTTGGACCAAGGAGAGGCGAAAGACAGGTGAAGGCAGATGACTTAATAACAGCGAGATATGTGATCATTATAGGAATCTAAATGTAATAAGAACAATTAAGTCTCGTAGATTGTGATGGGGAGCAAATTTTGCACGAATGGGGGAAGAAGAAAGAGGGCCATGGAAGGAAAACCAGAGGGAAAGCGCCTAGAACGTAGGCCAAGGGTCAGGTGGCAGAATAAAATTAAACCATGTTTTCAGGAAGTAAATTATACAGGGGATGAGGGAAAACATTAGCTGAGGATAGAGATGTATGGAGAGCTTATGTTCATGCGACCAAACCTACGGTGTCAGATAATTGGTTTATTAATATGTTCGTATCATCGTTATACATTTTCCTAAAACATTTCCACCGTCACAGCTGCTTTTTCCAATCTCGGGCGGTGGAGACGTGTGAATCCCTGTAGTAAGTAGTCTTGACAAGTTGAATAGCCTGATAGTGCATTTGATGTCTGCAGGGACGGGGGGGGGGTTATGAGCGCCCGCGTGTGTATGTGTATGGGGGTGTGTGTATGTGTATGGGGGTGTGTGTATGTATATATGTGTGTGTTTTCTCTCTCTATCTGTCTTTTTTCTAATTTGTTTTATGCACTTTTTTAATTATTAATATACTGAATGAGACTTTTTTATATCTACACACATGGTCTTTTCATGGATGAGTGTAGATGTGCATTAATGTGTATATAGTTGTAGACATACATTTTACTTATATGTATTCATTGTTCTGATACACGGGTGTAGCCATGTAGAGATTTGTTTATGTATTAGGATTACTTTTGTTTTCTTTTTTGTTCATGGAAAAATAATGCACGTACGGTCAAGCAGGCCCGTGCGCAATGTAAATATATATGTACCTCCTTTCTTTTGAAAAAAGGCAATACATTCCATTCATTCATTCATTCACTCATTCATTCATTCATTCATTCATTCATTCATTCATTCATTCATTCAAGTGGGGGAAGTGTGGTGCATTCTCCGTGATGTTACCATTTGACAAAATGGAAACGAGAGCTTTTAACGTTGGTTTCATCTCATCTTTGGTGCCCAACATCACACAATTACTTGTATCTTATTTTATACAAACGTTTCCACTGCTATGATCTCGGAATAACTCGTACGCAGCGCGCCCGAGTTCGATCCCCGATCGGAACAAGTTTCTTCAATTTTTTTTTGCTCGATAGTGCGTTTAGTCGTACTTACAGCAATGGCGACCTTGATTGAAAGTTAAACTTCCAACATTTCGAGGTTGCTAACCTAAATGACTATACTGTAATAAAAATAACTATACTGTAATATTACATATTGCAAAACACGCGTGTGGGAAGAAAAATCACTGCCCCCTATGTATACTTCATGCAATATATATACAAACAAATATTCAAAAGGTAGTGTTAATATACATTATACGAAACAAATTACTGCATTTTAAATGATCTGAGCTTTATATTAGAAACAATGTAAAACAATAAATTCGTACTTGCTGCCATTTTATCACTAAATGGTCTCAACTAATGAACATTGCCCACACTGTTAACGTTAGTCAATTGCTTATAATGAACGCAAATATTTCCAACAAATATGTTATTATTTTTCTATTATTTATTATTTCGAAAACACCATCGCAGAAATATAATATACAACGCACGTTTGTGAAGTGTTTTACAGAATCTCCAAAATAAAAAACCTCGCTAGCGCCGTCGGTTTTAAACATTTTCCTCGAATCTGTAAAAACCACTTCACAAACTTCGCATCGTATAATATACTATTACGAGTTTTTATTCACCTGTAAGACAAATGTCGGGAAGCTCTTTTATATTGAAGTGAGAGGTAAGAATAAATAGTTCTCAAATGAGACTCGTTCGATCTTTTAAGTGGAAGATGATAAGTGACAAAATACATAGTGCAGATCAAAGGAAGAAATAAATGGAAGTTGGAATACCTTATAAGCGACATATACAAGTATCAGATTAAAAGGAGACAGCGTGTTTTGAGAATCCCAGAAGACCGATTACCGTTGAAAGCACTACGTTACCAATCCGCGGTAGGAGAGACCTGGGGAGACCCTACATCAGATGGACTGACCAATTCGCGTATTCGCAGAACAGGCGATTTTCCTCACCTGCAGAGGACAGAAGCAGAATAAATGTAAAAGACAAACATAATTAATTAACGTTTATCACTTTATAGTTTACTAAATTTCAAGAATTTTTCATTAGGACTTATTTCTTAGATTAGGCCTAGGCCTATATATTTTTTTTTCATTCTTTGTACCCCTTGATTTGAGTGATTAGCTTCTTTATTTTTTCAAACTATTTGTAATGACTAATGATTAACGATTTAATGCGATAAAACAATACCCAATGGAAGTAGATAACCCACTCATGATTCTAAATTCGAAATTGTATATTTTCGAAATGGAACTTATGACTGAAAAATTGTTAAAATAACCTCATCTTAATTTTAAAAGACCCATTGAATATAACACAATTCAGAGAGATGCATGCACGAAACATACTTTTTCTTATTGATATTTCACATCACGGCCACCAAATTTGCTTCATTAAAAAACTAGCCTATGATACTCTTGGTAAGACGAATCAAATAACTCATTTGTCAAAATAAGGAGTTATAGAGATACAATCGAAACATTCAAACATACATATATACATACATACATACATACATACATATACATACATACATATTATACATATAAATATATATATATATACATTGCATGGGCATGTATGACGAATGCAAGAAGAAAGGATACAAAGAAAGGCATTAGAATGGTATCCCTGGAAAATAAATAAAGGAAGACCTTGAAGCTCATGGATGTAAGAAAAAAGAACTGGAATGAGAACAAGAGGACTGGAAGACATGGAGTGGTTGGATAGGTACGAGAGAAGAAGTTAAATAAAACGTTAGGCACAGGAAGATGTGTAAATATTGAAAACCTATATAATATATATAAATATATAAATACACACATATATATATATATATATATATATATATATATATGTGTGTATATATTCACCTATACATACATGCGTACATACACGTCTAAATTCATTAATCTTCCTTTGCTGCACCATAATTAGGTAAATATTATTATTGAATCAGTCGATTAAAGTATCTATATTGTAGTTGGGAGAGATTTTATGCACTGACCTCTGAACTAATGCATCGAAGCTAAAAAAACAACTAAACCCCTGACACGCGACAGTGCTAAAAGGCCCTTGTATCGAAGCTTTATCACTGAGATTTCAAAGCATATATTTTGGTCTATATTGTGACGAGTTTGTAGTAGCGTCGTTTTAAACAGCGCGGGCCGGTGAGAGAAACCTCGCATTGGTGGATTGGATTGGTGAATCGCCAATCGCGAGTCGAGGGTCCACCGAGATTTCTAGGGTAATAAGCCAAAGAGTTATACAAACATCTATTCCCCATTCGAGAAATATCGGAAGACGAGAGTGTTCCATGTCGAAACATCGTTCATGGACCTGGAACTCGCCTATAAATATGTGGTGAAAGCGGAGCGACCCTAAGTCATGAGTTGGTCGGCGAGAGGTTAAATTGGAAGCGAAACTGTGAGGAAGGACTGTGTCTGCAACTGTATTAGAAATTATTGTTAAATAAGTCTTCAAAGAAGAATAGTTGTAAGAATAAATTGTTATTGAAGATTTAGTGATAATTGTGAAAAGAAAATAAAGCGAAAAGAAACATATTACATAACAATTGTGTACTTATTTAAGTCCAAATAAGTTAAAGGATAACCCTGTGCCATCAGTGACAATATTAAGGTCTTTCCTCTCTAATCATCACCATATTCATTATTATACCTCTTTGCAAACAATAACATTTGTGTTCTCATGTTACAATGTAGATGTAAAGAGTACCTGAAGTTCTCATTATAGGGTCAAATATTGCAGCATAAAAATTAAAAATTTGATTGGACAATTATTGCTCTAGACTAGATCTCCACTGGTTACCGTAAGAGAAAAGTTTTCAACTGAGCCGAAAATCGAACCACAGTTACAGAGGCATATTATTCGACCACGCTCAAATTAATCTCTGGGTAAACTGCATTTATGCAATTATCAGCTGTGAAACTATTATTAACAACTACACTTAATTGGAATACCTCACTGAAACATATGAACACTTAATGTATTCGGCTCAAATATCGCCTGCGTAAGGTAAATTGTCGCTTGAAGGTTCACTGTAGCCATATCAAATGTTTAACGGTCATAATATGGAATGTTACTTTGTAATTAATCTATTGTAAAGGTAAAAAATATTATTAGCATTGTAATAGAATAATAAATTTTATAAATTTACATTTAAAATGGGTTAGATGTTTTGCTTTTGAAAAATGTGTTAAAAAATATGGCCCATTATAGATGGCGTCACTTTCTATTTCCATGAAAACATTACTATTTTTTATTTTCTTTGCAGACACTCTTAGCTTACTGCCAGATGTTTAGCACGGAAGAACGCGTTGCCATTGTTTGTGCACGGTTACGCAGATTGTCATATGAAGACGCCTGAGTGGAATTTACCCATAAATCCCGTAAAAGTGTCAACAAGAGCACACATTCGTCTGCTTGTAAAATAAATTCAAGTGTGCCGGCAGTGTGTGTGATTGGGTACTTCATGAAAATCACCTGTATCGGCAGAAACATTCAGCAGGTTCAAATTGCCAATTACAAGAGCCCGAAGGAATCAACTCGACGCCTCAGTAGGGAGTTGAATGGCCCTCACAACACAGTGTGAAAAATTTTAAATTTCACTCTACCAAAACGTCCTTATCACATTCACGTTCTGCACCATCTCGAGGACGAGGATTTTGCCTGTCGTCGGGCAATGTCTTATGACCTCCTGGAGGCTGTAGAGAACGAGAATTTAAAGGACAACATATTATTCTCCGACGAAGCCATTTTCCATGATCGTGTGAAAGTGCCCAGACGCAACATCCGAACATGAAGAACCGTTTGAGGTACCAGAGTGAGAATCTCATACACCAAAGGTTAATGTTTGGTTGGACATGATTAAATCAAAACTTTTTCTTTACCGAGAAGTCAATAACAGGTAATATCTACCTCGATATTTTAGAACTGTTCCTGGAACAGCAGCTTCAAGATGTTGGCATACTGGATACAGTTGTGTTTCAGCAAGATTATGCACCTCAACATTTTGCAAACATTTTCCGTGCCCCTGAACAGAACGTTTCCAGGGAGACGGCTGTGGGCTTCCCGTTCACCGGATCTGACTCCCTGAGACATTTTAGCATGGGAGTACTTCAAGCGAAAACTGTACACTATCAAGGTGAATGGTCTGCCTGATTTACGGAATCGTATCAGAGAAGCAGCAGGTATTATTACTGTTCAAATTTTATGATCTGCATTTCGTTCCAATAATGAAATATAGTGTATCTGTTTTGGCCTAGATGGCCGTCATGTAGAAAGACAGCGTAAAACTTCACAAAAACATTGCTTTTTTAATCACTGCATTCCTTCATTGGAATGGATAGTGATTTTAAAGTATATAAACAGTGGTCCAAGAATCATCTATAGAGGTAAGAGGAAAACACACACTGCAAAAAATATATTATATTAATAAACTAAATTGAGCTGAAATTTGAGATTCATAGATAAAAATTACAAAATGCGGAAATGTTCACTTGCCGCGACATGTTATGTAAATGCAAGCTTTCTGTTTGTTTTGTCACTTTTCATGTACTCATTCGAAAATCTTGTTACTCTTACCCAGGATTTACCATATATATATATTTTGATAGCAATCCATTGGTAAATGGGACACTTAGAGACATTAGGAACAAAGTACAGTAGGGGGCGATATTAGAACCAACACCAATTTCTAATATTGCTTCTTTATTCAGTACAAATGAAATTAACAAAGTAAATTTTATACGGAGTATAGTTCATGTCTGTACCACTCCATGTATATTATATCAAAGCAAACACATTATGTACAGTACATTTGTAATATATTAACGTAAATGGAATTTAATTGACTATTTAACTCATGCCCCAAATGGGAGTCAATGACCAATCACATTTCAATGAACTTCGTTTTACAACCAATCCTCGATATTTATCAACTTAAGTTTATCATATTAAAGATATACAGATATCTAGGACCCAAATTATATAATGAATTAATTAGATCCAATCCAGAACTAAGTAAACTAAACACAGCTAGTTTTAAAAAAGCAATTGAATTAATTATTTTTAATTAATTCAGTGAATAAAATTAATAATTTGATTTTTTTAAAATAATAAATATGAAGTATATATTTTGCTTATATTATTATAAATCAATATATTACTAATTACTTTCTTCTATATTATTGGTTTTAATCCGCCACATTATATGGTTTATATTATTTTATATAAATCATTCTCCATTGCATTAATTCTTTTGTTAGAATAAGTCTTATTCCTAATACATTATTATTTTTGTATGTGTTATAATTTATGTAAAAATGAAACTGGCCCTTAACTTTAAAATTATATATTCAATTTGTATTATTCGTCTAACTTAACTGCACCCGAGCACGAGGACATACTCATTCGGGTGCCATACTGTATATAACATTTATTTCTAAATAAAATTATTCTTATTATTAAGAAAATGTAAGAGCATTAGTTTGCAGTGACTAACTCTCCAGAAATATGTTGAATGTAGCATTTATATATTAGGGTGTAGGAATACTAAAACACATATGGCTCCCAGATTGCATATGTAGTGCACGAATGTAAACAGGGACCGCTTGCGGGATATAACAGAAAAAAACATTTGTAGCAATTGATTATACTAGAATAAAAAGAAACCTCTATTTCAACTTTCTTAAATGTATTATTTCCCAGGTACTTACGTTCCAGAAAAATTATAAATGACATATTTACATCATAGGACTCAGAAATGAATTAATAACCTATAATGTTGGTTATAAACAGTTTCATGTTTTCAATATTTCTCCACTGGGGTGCATTCTTACAATATTATGATTTTATTTGGCAATATATAATATGATCTGGTTGCAGTGATGAACAAATGAAACAAACTTTTCTCATTTGTTTTCAAACATCGCCGTTTACATTAAGTATATAAATATTTTAAAATAACTATATTTAAATAATGATTTGTGAGTAAAGAGCTTACTTTTATTGGTCAAATATTCGTAACAAATGCCACTCTTGATTTCCAAATTATCTAGATAAATCGGAAATCACTCGTAGCGTTACTTATGATAATTCGCAGAAAGTGTACATTCTTCCGCCGTGTTAAGGGCTAATCTATGTGTCACATATCAACAGCAGTTTACACAGAACAGTTAGATATGTTGTATATCAAGTTCTGAAAGTTTTTAACAGATAGCAGGGCTCTTCAAAGAAATGTAATTATAGGCGAGATACTGGGGACATTGGTTATATATGTACATGTTGTGACTAATACGACTCTTGAAAAGGAATTGGTTTACCTCTTTTTTATCGAACCAGATGAAAGGGACGCCGTCCGCAGAATTATCGACTCTCACCTCCTCGACAAGTGGCAACTGGAATGGGAACAGGAGCCCCATGGTCGCCAGACATTCCAGTTCTTCCCAAGAGTCCAGAAATAATGCAGACTACATGGATAACTCCCAGTCACTACACCACACAGATCCTCATGGACCCTTCCGCTCCAAATTGCACGAAAGAGGACGTGCCGACTCACCTCTCTGTGATTGTTTCAACCCCGGAGAGGACGACGTAGTCCACGTGCTCAATCAATGTACCAAGTACAATGTCTTCAGGCAGGAGCTGGAGGAAGCAGCCATGATCGTTGAAACACAGTGGCCGCCCGCCTTAGCATTCTGGACCGGAAAGGAAGCATTCAAATCCCTCACCAAGTACACAGAAGAGTCTTGGGATTAAGAAGAGACGAAGACCAGCGGAGACAAGAGAGGCGTTAAAATCGTCACCAATCTACTACTACTACTACTACACACACATACCCATATACACAAACAAGCACTAAACACACAGTCACATACACACATTAACACACATACACAAACAAACAAACAAACAAACAAACAAACAAAACACACTTTATTTTAATTTTATGTAATAACTACACACTTCAAATACCCGAATTGTATATTTATTATGTATTTCAATAAAGATAAGATATAGATAGGGACATAGAGCAGACCAGGGGATAAGGGCATTATGCCCGAGGTAACCCGGGTGGTGGTGGTGGGGCTCTAAATAAAATAATAAAAACTATACCTTTTGTCAGTGAGATACTTCCTATCACAACAAAATCCCCATACTGCAGGATTTCTGGTCTCACTTATGAGTGTTCTGTTATATTTATTATTGCTTACCGACAAGAGAACTGTCAAATATTGCATGCCGAAACCTCCCTTGAAAATTCATCCAGATAAACATTGGGATATACAGAGGCCACGTCCAAAAAAAAAACCTGCCTTTTTTAACTGCAACACACTAAAATAAAGCGCCAAATCTCTCATTTAAACTATTGGGAAATAATATAACTCCTGTATTGGCACAATGGAAAACACTCACTTCCCGCCGTCCGCGCCACGTCCTGCCTCACTCCACTCTGTGTTAACTCATGCAGATATGTGCATCTGCTCAGTGTCCACCGCTGTAGCCTCCAGGTAGCATGCTGCCTTGTCACGCAGTAGGCACGGGTTCGATCCTTGGTCGGGACAAGTTTCCTGGGTGATTTTTTTCGGGGTTTTTCCTCACTTGGAAGACAAATGTAAGGAACCTTTGCATCTTCATTAACATATTCATTAAGTTTAGGATTAAGACCTCTCCTGGCACATCATTACTCTCATTACCTCTCATACATTATCGGGGCAGTCTAACGCCGCCTTCCAGGCGTCCCCAACCTCACAAGAGGGTTACAATAACGCCATAACAGGAGAGAATGCCAGAATGACATTGAAAAAATACTCCGTATAGTGAACTGCCATTACTGGAATCTTACTTCGATTTTTATACCTTTCACTTTAAAAAGGCGGATCATTTTTGGGACAAGGCCTTGGTACATCACAACGCTTCTCTGGAAGAAATTTCAGGGTGGATTTCGGCATGAAATGGTTGACATTTCCTTGTGAGTGTAGCTGTTGGAATGTTTGAGTTATTTATAATATAGTCATCATTAATATAACGTAAGTGTATAGAGGTGAATTCCCTAATATCTTGTCACAGGAGGGAAATGTGTAAATTTAGGAAGCAGATTATATAAAATTAGGTTAGAGTATAAATTCATTTTCCTCACATACCAAATAACGTAACCAATGCTCCGGGGATTGTGGTAAACTTCATTAATATCGACTGTAATCCCTTTACACTCACCTGTTGAAATATATTCATTGTTAATGTCCACAACTTGTTGGCAGCATGATTAAATATCCATGTCTCCACACTGAAAATATCAAATAAAAAACAAAGTGAAATTATCCCAGTTTTCAAAATCGTTAAAATCAAAAGAAAAAAAAAATCCAAAGGAAACTTATTGTGACGTATCGTAATAATGACGTTTGAATTTCGCGGTTAAAGGCGAAAATATTGGTTTCGCATTGGTAGAAATAGATTTGCGAGACGCCGACACGTGCGTCGAAAGACCCGGGTAGATCATCGAAATGTCTGGGCTCTCATTCCAGTGATCTGTACGAGTCTGTACTTCCTCTTTCTTGAAGAATAGATGGCCGGAAAATTCCATTTAGAATAGTCTCGACCCTGGCCTAGAAATTTCTCTTCCTGCCTATATATCTATTGCGATACCAGCGTCATGGGCTAGTGCTAAGCATTTCTTACTTCATGAGGTCCCGGGTTAGATTCCCGTCAAACTATAGGAATTTTTCCTTAAAAGGAATTATTTATCCCTGTGGTTGTCCATAGTCTGGAATTTAGGTTAAGAACTCTCCTGGCGCTTCATTATCATTTATCATCCATCATATCATCGGGGTAATGTAACTCCGCCTTCTAGGTGCCCCAACCTAAGAAGTTAAGAAATGGATTACAATTCCGCCAATGCCAGGAGACAGAACCAGAAATGTCATAAAATACAATCTGGTGGCATTAGACACAACATATATATATATATATATATATATATATATACCACCGCTGTGGTCTCGAGGTATATATATATCCATCGTTGTCGCGCAGCGGGCCCGAGTTCGATCCCCGGTCGGGGCAGTTTTTCTGGGTGAGGTTTTTACCGGGGTTTTTCCTCACCTATCAGGCAAATGTCAGGGAAACTTTAAGCCCAAACGGTCCCCGATTTCATATGGCCATCAGAATCATCCTTATCATTAACATCATCATCATCATCACCCTTCACCGGTGTGGAAAGCAAAGGGAAGCTACCACACCTACAATTCCCTAGTAAAGCTGCAAGCATAGCATGAAAATGCTATGGTTGCAATGAAGGACCTGCCTTCGGGCAGAATTACTATGGATGGATATATATATAGCGAAAGCAGGAAGCTAGTCAGTCGTGTTTTGACAGCGATAGGAGAAGTGCGAAGAGAATATAAATTGTAGCAAGTGGACTAATCAAAGATAATTTTGTAACAAAAATTAATTATAGTGCATATTGTGAATAAATTGTTACTGATGGTTTGCAATTATTTCACGATAATATGTGTGGTTATTTACGACAAAACGACGTGAAGGCAACCGCTACGGCAACTTTGTGGTAGTATTTAAAATTTAAATTCCGAGGACTAATTCTCTTAACTGTTACTTGTATTGGATAGTGATTATTTCAGATTTCAATTTTCAAGGTATATTTGGTACTCCGAATATCTGAAATTTGAAATCGAACCTGCAAAGTTTGTCTTACAAGTGAGGAAAAACTCCGGAAAAAACCTCACCCAGGGAACTTGTCTACCGGGGATCGAACCCAGGCTGCTGCATGACAAGACAGCACGTTACATCGAGTTCACAGCAATGGATTTTGTGGAGGTGAATGTTTTCTTCAGGGGCTATAAGTAGGTCTACATTAATTTGTTCATACAATAGCAAATCCCTCGCTCCTTCTCTTCAGGTCTCGTGAGTAATGAACTGCAGGTGGACCCAAATGTGTACCATCTGAGGATGGCTGTAGTTAATATTCATATGAAAAATACAATAAACTGCTATTATTCATAATATAGGCATGTGAAATGGCTCGAGTATATTTTATGATGAAGTTCCTTCAAGTCGAAATTCTAAAGTTAAATTGTTTACAATAAACGCTCACTTCTCTCGCAGTCTTAGGCTGTCTCGGTGGACGTGTGGCTAGTGCGCGCTGCTACTCAGACTAGCGATCTCAGATTCAAATCCTGAAGTTACGGAAATGTATTGGTAGTTCGCCACAACGGGATTTTCGGGGTTTTCTTGAGGTTCTCCCGTTTCCTGGATTTCATGCCACCAGCACCTAATGCAGACCATGTCTTACGAATAGGCGAAGTAGATATTTGCCTGAAGAAGATAAGAAGAATACAGGCAACAAAGAAGTTTGATTTGGATAAACTAAAAACTGAAGAAGAAAGGAGAACATTCCAACAAAATGTTCAAGTGAAAGCCTCTACCTTGGAAAATCTCATATGGCAATACCAAAGTTCACTGGAGTCATTTGAAAACCTCTATACATATAGCTTCAGAGGAAACAATAGGATACAAGTAGAGCAAGAATATTAAGAAACCTTAGGTAAAAAAAATGTTTGAGAAGATGCAAGAAAGAAGAAAATGGAAAAATAGCAATTCCGAAGAAGACAAAAAGAAACTACAGGATACTAAACAATGCACTTAGAAAAAAAAACTGAAAGGCAAAGGAAAAATAGATGAAGCAGAAATGTGAAGACCTAAGAGAATCTGTAGAGAGAAATATGTAGAATAGCGATATGAGACAAGAAATCGTCCGTCTAACTTGATATAGAAAACGAAGAAGACGTATCAGAAAATGAAAAAGGATATTCAATTCTGAAGGAAGAAGAAATTTAACTAGCAATTAAGGAAATGAAAAATGGGAAGAGCAACAAGGGTAGATGGAATGCCCATTGAATTGGTTAAATGCTTGGGTGAAAGAAAGAAGGAAATTCTGCTATTATGCAATGAGATATATAAAGAAAGTCAATGGCCCGAAGAATTGACTGAGACAGTGTTAATACCAATATCCAAGTAAATAATGCGAAGAAATGAAAGGAGTTCAGGACTATCAGCTTGATACCACACTCTGCAAAGATTCTCCTGGGAATACTGAATTGACGTTTTCGTTCTACGATGGAAAGTGAATTGGAAGAAGAACAGTTTGGCTTTAGGAAGGTAAAGGGTACGAGAGATGCAATTGGATTGATACGGATAATAGGAGAAATAAATATAGAAAAAGATAACGAAGTTTATGCAGTATTTGTTAAGCTGAAAAAGGCTTTTGACAGAGTACAATGGAATAAACTCCTGAATATCTTAAAGAAAATTGGCGTGAACTGGAAGGAGAGGAGGCTCATAAGTAATCTTTTATGTGAAACAGCCAATACAAGTGAATATATGAGAATATATATCAGAGGGAAGAGAAATTGGAAAGGGACACGGCAAGGATGTCCTCTATCACTTACACTTTTCAACATCTACCTGGAAGACCTAATGAAGAACTGCTTCAGGAATACGGGAGGCGTAAACATGCGAGGAAGAAGAAGTAAATGCATAAGATTTGCTGATGATTCGGTTTGCTAGCAGAAGATATAAGACATTTAGGAACAAGCTGATGGACCTAAATGACAAGTTTTCCCAACTAATTTTCGACGTATCTACTGAGCGATCATTGGATGAAGATAAATATAAATAAGGCTAAGGGCATGATTATAGGAAGAAACCAAGGAAGATAAACATGAGGATTAAAGATTAGGCCATATAGCAAGTGGAGAAATTCAAATACTTGGATTGTATTATTAGTAGTAACATGAACTGCGGTCAAGAAGCAAAGCAGAGGATAGCAATGGCAAAATAATCTTTTAACGAGAAGAGAAGCATTTTCTGCGTACCTTTGGCAAAATAATTACGGAAGAGGCTAGTGAAGCGCTTTGTGTGGAGTGTAGCATTATATGGTACAGGGACTTGAACATTACGACGAAATGAGGAAAAGCGACCTGGAAGCTTTTGAGATGTGGATAGGGAGAAGGATGTAGCGTATTAAATGGATAGACAAAATAAAAAATAAAGATGTGCTAGACAGAGTGAGTGAAGGAAGAACAAAGCTGGACCTCATAAATAAGATGAAAATAAATTGTGTAGGCCACTGGCTTAGACGAAACTGCCTGCTGACGGATGTCCTAGAAGGAATCGTCCAACGAAAGAAAGTTAGAGGCAGAAAATATACATCAGATGACAGATAATATTATAATAAATGGTTTGATGCGGATTCCAAAAGGAAAACTGAGTTGAGGAAGAGTGGAGAATGCTGAGGTAGGAATGAAATACCTGCTCTTGGGCAGGCCACTATGTAAGTGAGTATGTATGTAAGTGTGTAAGCATGTATGTAAGCATGCATCTAAGCATGCATGTAAGCATGCATGTAAGCATGCATGTAAGCATTCATGTAAGCATGCATGTAAGCATGCATGTAAGAATGCATGTAAGAATGCATGTAAGCATGTATGTAAGCATGTATGTAAGCATGTATGTAAGCATGTATGTAAGCATGTATGTAAGCATGTATGTAAGCATGTATGTAAGCATGTATGTAAGCATGTTTGTAAGCATGTATGTAAGCATGTATCTAAGCATGTATGTAAGCATGTATCTAAGCATGTATCTAAGCATGTATGTAAGCATGTATGTAAGCATGTATGTAAGCATGTATGTAAGCATGTATGTAAGCATGTATGTAAGCATGTATGTAAGCATGTATGTAAGCATGTATGTAAGAATGTATGTAAGCATGTATGTAAGCATGTATGTAAGCATGTATGTAAGAATGTATGTAAGAATGTATGTAAGCATGTATGTAAGCATGCATGTAAGCATGCATGTAAGCATGCATGTAAGCATGCATGTAAGCATGCATGTAAGCATGCATGTAAGCATGCATGTAAGAATGCATGTAAGAATGCATGTAAGAATGCATGTAAGCATGTATGTAAGCATGTATGTAAGCATGTATGTAAGCATGTATGTAAGCATGTATGTAAGCATGTATGTAAGCACGTAAGCACGTATGCACGTATGTAAGTATGTAAGTACGTAAGTACGTATGTACGTATGCATGTAACACTCTCCACACCTCTTCCCTCCATCATCATGTCATTTTTATCTCCATCCATTCATTTCATATCAAGTTACGTAAAGTATAGCCTGATATAGGAAACCCAACATACACAACCGTTTAAAATATGTGATTATGGTGATATATTGGAGCACTCATGTACTGTCTCATGACTCTGAGCCTTTGTGTCAAATTATAAGAGAATAGGGCCGAAGGGAAAGTCGTTGTCCTTATTCTAGATCTTGGACTCATCCGTAATAAAAGGAGACATGAGTAATGAATGGAAATGCTCGATTTGTATTAAAACAGGAACACTCTAACAGACTCTATATCACAGTAGAGTATATTTCATCTCATTCTTTCCATAAAGTAAATATCGGTAACAGAAGGAACCAAAATAAGTTTGCCATGTTAGGATCTTAAAACCGGTACCCATTTTTACTTACTGTATAATGGGATCTAATTTTAAAATTAAAACTCTGTCACGCAAGTAAAGCGTAAACTAACCAAATATCTTAAACGGTCTAGTTAATTTTTCCATTTTTTTACTTTAAGAACATATATTCCTTTTGTTAAATTAGTGAAACTAAACTTCTGATGACAGCTTATTTAAAAATGTCAGACAGCAGTGAAAATAAATCATGCGTAAAACGTAACATATTACTAATTACATGTTGTAGGGTAATTTGGCACCAATTTAAATAATAGGCCTATTTATCAATTCATTTTTCCATTACTTTTTTAAATATTAAAAAAAATAAACTATGCGTATTATAGGATACATTGTCAATTAAGTGTTAATTAAATTGTATAATAGACAAATACTTTGAGATGAAACAAATAATATGACGGTTGCTAAAATAATTTTTTTAATTTCGCGTTTCAGTTAAACCCCAAATCTAGTGGTCGGATTTAGCTGTTTAAAAAAAATACCCCCTTTGTATATTTTAATAGCATATACTGAGTTTCGTTGTGAAACAGAAAATTATGACAGACATTCTTTTAATTTTCGTTTCTGGTCAACTCCTACATCTAATGATCCGATTTTGTTGCTTAACTATGACGACCTTACTTTTTTAATTACACTGGTCAACATTAATTTTGTCTCATTAGTACCAACTGTTGTACTTAATAAGTTTTTTGTATTGTGTTTTCAAATATGTATTCGGAATTTCTCCATCACCTACAGTTTTTTTATTTCAATTTCAATAAATAAATAAATAAATAAATAAATAAAGCCTGATATGTCCCTTTAGGGCAAAGGCCTCCCTGTACAGGGGTTAAGCTCTATTTGAGTGTGTCACCCGGTGAGGTACTCCGTGGTGAGAAGTTGACTTGGATGTAGCACTTGGTTTGTATACACTGTCTGTTCTATGATTAGTTAATACACAGTTGGCTCTCCATCGTTCTCCAGCTTTTCCTGCATCTGGCGACTCTGGACCATTGCGCCCCTGCTCGTTCTTTGAAGATGTCAGCCCATCGTTCGTCTTGGTCTTCCGCGCTGTCTCTTGCCTGTGTACGGGTCCCACATGGTTGTTTTTATTGTCCACCTGTCGTCCTGTATTCTTGCGACGTGGCCTCCCCACTTCCATTTTTTCCTGATGGCTTGTTGTGCGGGATCAGTTGTTGAGGATATCGCTTGAAGTGTTGTATTCGAGATTCTGTCCTTCAGAGTTATGCTTAAGATTTTCCTCTCCATTTTCCTTTGGCATACTTGGAGTGTGTACTTCAGTTTGGCAGTTTCAATTAATGGATTTACATAATTATTTTTAATAAACTTTTTTTTGTCAATTTGTCCATCTTGGCGCAGTAAGCGATGGGAACGGGGAACATTTTCATCAGGAGATTTCAGCTATGGAAAAGAGATATCAAGGCACGTGGAATCCTAATATGCTAGCCGATTATTGTTGGACCATCAAGAGGGATGCTCCACAGGCGAAATATAGCAGAAAATCGCAATTTCTTACTTTCTGGGTGAGTCCGAATGTTCGAATGTAGGAAACAGTAAAGTGTTTGAAATTACAAATGCCTGTTTCTCTCTGAAACCTTGCGTGATGGAGAGAAACCGATATCATATTTGAATTCAAGAGAAAACATACTTTCCGAATCACATTTTTTTTCTTTCTGAGACAAAAAGAGTTCCTTTTTTGTTCCTCGGTGTTATCAGCTATATGACAAGTTTGGTTTCGATGAAATAAAAATTGAGGGCGCTAGAATGTTAATAATAATAATAATAATAATAATAATAATAATAAAAATAATAATAATAATAATAATAATAAATAATAATAATAATATTAGGCCCATTATTTATATAGAGATTTTTAATGTTTAAAAATATTTCTGTGCCTAATATTTTATTTTCCTTCTCCACTCGTCTCTATCTATTCACTCCATTTCCTCCAGTCCTCTTCTTTTCATTCCAGTTCTTATTTTTTGCATCCACGAGATTCGAGGTCTTCTTTCCTTCTTCTTCCAGGTAGACACCATGCTAATGCTTTTGTGGATAACCTTTCTTCTTGCATTCGTCGTACGTGCCCATACTAATTTAATTGCTTGTGTCTTATATACGGGGCAATCCATATCAAATCGGACAGCAAAAAATCTTGCAATTTATTTTTTTAATTTTATGTATCCCTAAATATAGTGAATACATTTATAAACGTATTAATACAGAAATTTAATTTTTATCATTTATAGGTTCGTAGTTATGACGATCTAAAATTATCGTAAATATGATAAACTAAAACGTTTACTAACTAATATTTCTGAAACAGTAAACAGCAAAAATTTGTTTCAAACATATTTATATAGGTGATATCATGTAGTTTAAGGGTGTTATTTTTATAATTAGGATTTTTTTTATTTTCGGTGTCAATTTTCTGTTTTATGGCGGTTTACTGCAGTACATATCAAAAAATGAAAACGGAAAAAATACAGGATACTATTCACGTAATAAGGATTAATTTCCAGCAATTACCCTTTTGGAGAGTTGAATAGTTCAGACAATATAAATGTTTTTTATTCTATTTTCGTAAAAAAAACTCGCGGGTCCACGGCGCAGCAGATACATTTCACGACCAAGGTCGCGCGCGTACTTTATTGAAAGAGCTTCATCAGTGACTTTTTCAACTGCCATTAAATCGAATAGATTATTATATGTTCTGCTTAATGGAACAGTACCGTAAATTTATAAAAGTGGCGATATTTTAATTCTTACGCAGTAGATATTTATTTATCAAATTTTATTGCTGAAGTGAGAAGTAAAGAGCTCTGTTATTTACGTTTACTGTGAATTATTAAACAAATTATTTATAACTAACTCACTCACTGGCTCTGTGGAACCTGTAGGTTCATGGCAGCGCGGACATAAGCTCTCCATACATCCCATCCCGAGCTAACGTTTTCCAATTATCCCCTGTATAATCTACTTCCCTCAAATCATGTATAATGTTAGTCTCCCACCTCATTCTTAGTCTTCCAACTGGGCGTTTTCCCTCCGGTTTTCCTACCAGAAATTTCCAAGCACCTCTTTCATCCTCTATACGTGCCACATTTCCTGCCCATCGCAGCCTACGAGACTTAACTGTTTTTATTATATCTGGCTTCCTATACAGATCATGTAGCTCACTATTATGTAGTTTTCTCCATTCACCTGTCTGTTCATCTCTTTTTGATCCAAAATGTTCCTAAGAACTTTATTCTCAAATACTCGTAATCTTCTGTCCTTTTTTAAAACAAATTATTTATTTTGTTACAAATTTTTCATTACAGTTTAAATGTAGTATTATATAATAAAAACTCTTTCATCATTAACTGAATAAACTGGTATAAAATTTTATTATGTTATAATTACTAATTTCAGTCTTAAAATAACTTTTTATTCAGTGTATTGTATTGTAACCTGAAAACTTTGACGAAATAGTATTGTTGTACGATATCACTTCCAAATAAAACCGAATGTTTTAATACTCGTACCACTTCCTACCAAACGATAATAATGCAATGTCAGCAAGTCTTCCTTAAACATCTGTTTTAGATCAACAATTCTCAAGTTCAGATTACATACTAGACAGTGTTTGTTTAATGCATCTCGTCATTTTAAGTGTCACAGTCAAATTAAAAATAATATCTTATTGTTTTTAACTAACAAGTTTGCAGATCTACAAAGACTGAATGGTGAGTTAGAAGTTAAATATAATTTTAATTATGCATATATTAGTATACAATAGTTATTAACAATATTATGTGTTAATATATAATTTTACAATTTCTTAAATGTTTCTGGAATGAGAGAATAATCGTAGAGGTATACATTTTGTGTTATAAAAGAAGAACAATGGGAAGTTTAGACATTAAATTAAATACTATATAATAATTTAGCTTATAATAAAAGCTAATATTATGGTGCATTTTAATATCATCTTAGATATGTCATGAGTAGGGGATGCAAGATCAGTAAGTGATACCAAGCCAATAAAATATATTTATACCTCTTAAATATTACTTGTAACAGCAAGAAAATTGTTATAAATTATTAGCGATAGCTTAACGTTACTTACAATATTCAACATCAGACATTGGTGTAGGGTAAAAGTACAAAATATTACAATACATTACAAAACTACTCTCTAGAAAATATTTTTAATAGGCCTACCAGCTTGAATTCGTAGGTGCTTAGTAATTTAAATGAAACTATACATTAGCCAAAATCAGCACAAAATTAACCGCCTACTGAAGATATCAATAAAGATTGTTATATTTAATGACGTTTATTATGTAGCAATTTATTTCAAGCGCGAGGTTCTCCTACGTACCATAAATTTACGACACGGGACTCACGGATTTCCTTCCTTCTGGAGAAAGCTACATTCAGAATTGTTACGCCTTTAAAATTCCATTGATTCCTATCGAGTTTGAACCCGCGAACCTCGGAATCGGAGGCGTGCAGAGTAACCACTTGTCCACCATGATGATGATGATGATGATAATAATTGTAATAATGATGATAAAAATAATGTAATGATGATGATAATAACAATAAAAAATATTTGTAAGTGCGCAAAGGACTATTACCAAGTAGCTCCGTCATTGTTTGTACGAGCGAGCGATCTCCACTCACGCGAAAGGTATTGCGGGCAGTCTACACATAGGAGATTTTAGGAAAAATAATTATTTTTGGTAGTTTCCTTTCAAGACTCCACTTTAATACTAATTACAACAAATTAACTGGTGTTCAGGTAATAATGTGGCATTTTTTGATTTTATAAAATTTTTGGTGAAGAAGGTCAATTGCATATTAATTGCATTTACGCCCTTCGGAAAAACGTAAATATTAACATAATAATTTTCAAACGATAGAGCATAAAATCATCTATAATGTGACTATCTTTTCAAGTTGAGGGAATAGCCATACTTCGAGAAATGTATTTTATAAAAGAGACTATTTAAAACAATACGATAAATTGACAGCTCTATTACTCTTTAATTACACCAAGCGAAGACTTGAAATTCGGTTCAGATATTCAGTATATCATAAAGTTTCACTGTAAAAAAAAATTGTAAACTTTTAAAGATGTGAGTTCAATTTTCACAATTTTTTTGCCGATTTCGTATGGAATGTCCCATACTCTAATACTGAATGTCTAATTTTCATTATTCCTCGTATGACAGTATTTCGTATTTTTTTTAAATTTTCAACTTATTGTTCCTCTCCTGAATAAATCCATTTCCATCGACATAAGTTTTTGTTCTAAGTCTGTGTTGAATTTCTAAACTTCAGCTCCATATGTACAGTACTTCTCACTACTGAATTATATATTTGTAACTTATTTGTTCTAGTTACATGTCTGTTCCATAAGACTCCATTTATCATTGCTGTCATTGCTCTATCTTTATTTATTCTGTTCTTGATATCACTCTCTTGTTTATTTTCTTTCTCCACTTTCACTCCCAGATACTTAAATTCTCCAAATCCTCTAATATATGTACTCTGATGAAACATGGTGGCAGAAGCCTTGCGAGATTATGGATGCATAGTTTATGAGGAAGTTCATGGTGTGGCCACTAATGAAAGTAATATACGAATATATATTATTGCACTTAGACCAACTTCTAAAACTGGTATGATATTAGATCTCATAATCCGTTTTGAGACTCATAGTGGCCAACCTGAGGAAGTTGACTCTGAAAAGAAAGTCATATATGAGCCAACAATTTACTATTACAAAGATAAATACCAACTAGATAGTATAACTGTCACAGGATTGATGATCGGGGCAAGAGGTACTATACCAGAATTCTTAGCTAAATTTTGGAATATCTTAGATTTGGACTGAGTGTATCTTCCTAAAATTACCATCGCTACCAATAGAGGATCAATTTCAATTTTATGGAACCATCTTTAAAAAATATATACTTTATAGTATGCATACTTCAATTACAATTTGAAAATGTTTTTAATGTATTTAGAAAATGTATTTCATCAATTTCGAAAATTAATTGTCTGTATCACTTTGTCCTTATGGCAATCCTCTAATTAGAAAAGTTATATATAATAAAAATAATAATAATATAATAATAATAATAATAATAATAATATATAATAATAATCAATTGAGTTGGTGTTTACTTGATGAAAATCCATATTCATTAATCAAATAAAAATAAAACGTAGTTTTATTTGATTTTCATATTTATTATATAATTCAGTGACAGCTGTTTCGGTACACTGTACCTTCTTCAGACATGTTAACAAATTATGAATTGTGTTCCAACTGATCTAAGCAACAATACAAATATAATTTATTAAATTTTTTTAATTTAACAAAGGGGATTCATTCAAATCAAGTTGAGAATTTAACAGTTCGTTATTACTTTTCAATTTATTTATTTCTACAGCCTCCAAAAGATGTAACTTCTTACCTTATCACAAACATGCAAAAAGTGTGGCACATGTGACAATGTATATATAGGACAAACTGTTAGACCTTTTATCTCTCGGATAAAGGAATACAGAGCATATAACAGAAATTTAGAATATTCAAAATATGCTAACCACCTATTCCAAATTAATCATTGCTTCGATCCAAATTTTGAAATTTTTACATGTTTGTGATAAGGGTAAGAAGTTAGATCTTTTGGAGGCTGTATAAGTAAATAAATTGAAAAGTAATAGCGAACTGTTAAATTCTCAACTTGATTTGAATGAATCCCCTTTGTTAAATTAAAAAAATTAAATAAATTATATTTGTATTATTGCTTAGATCAGTTGGAACACAATTCATAATTTGTTAACATGTCTGAAGAAGGTACAGTGTACCGAAACAGCTGTCACTGAATTATATAATAACTATGAAAATCAAATAAAACTACGTTTTATTTTATTTAATTAATGATAATAATAATAATAACAATAAAATAATAATAATATAAATAATAATAATAATAATGTTTATTTAAGCTGGCGGAGTTATGACCACATTTTCAGTGTCTACTAGATAGGTTACGTCATGATCAGAAAACATTTTTTTTTAAAATCGTTTCTTGAGTACAAACTTCATTCCTTCGGAATTCGATAAAACCAGTCATTCAAGGAATGACGAGTAGCTATATATTGAATAACATACAGTTATTTTTACTATTAGCACTATTTTTAAAAACTGTACGCGTGTGTAAATTTTACAGTCATTGCTACAGCAATGAGCGGTTCAGGAAGCTCAAAGTTCTTGCCTTGTATCTTCCGAGCATTTATTAAATTCCTTTCTCTTGCTTTATGAGTATGTGTGTCCTGCAGCAACGATACTTTTAGAAAATTTATCAACATTTTCCACGTCCTGTAAGATATTTCTCTTTACTCGTTGTGTTCATTCCCCCATGACAGATTAGGCTTAAGTTTAAATGGTTATGAACGATGCATGAGTTATGGTAATTAAAATTAGGCACAACCTTATAGTTATTATTATTATTATTATTATTATTATTATTATTATTATTATTATATTGCATCTGATATGAAAACATTTGTCTGCTGAACTGATAATGCAAAACACTGTACTCTATCTGGTCAATAATTTCCATATTATTTCAAATGACAAAAATGCCAATTACTGGTTCTGGCCAACATGGCATTTATTGTTCAGAGTCAAGGCATTTTCTGAGTTGAATATCATTACCGGAATACTTAACTAACAATTATTTTACAATTCACTAAAAATTAAAACTAACTGAACATATAGGCCTACAGTTAAACGCATGACTAAATTCAAAAAAATTATGGATAGATTATGACCATCCCGTTATTTTTAATCAGTCTACCGACCACCCGAAATTTTTCTATGTAACAATCAGATGACTGCTCCAATGCCAACTAAAGTAAGTTTTAATTTCTCTTATCTCAAAGTTCAACTTTTATAATTCTGATGTCCATCCATCCATAGTAATTCTGCCCGAAGGCAGGTCCTTCACTGCAATCATAGCATTTTCATGCTATGCTTGCAGCTTTACTAGGGAATTGTACGTGTGGTAGCTTTCCGTTGCTTTCCACACGGCGAAGGATGATAATGATGATGATAATGATAAGGATGATGATGACGATATGATTTCGGGGACCGTTTGGGCCCTAAAGTTTTCCTGACATTTGTCTTGCAGGTGAGGAAAAACCGGGGATCGAACCCGGGCCCGCTGCGTGACAAGGCAGCACGCTACCTCGAGACCACAGCGGTGGACAATTCTGGTGTAGGTTAGGTAAGTATGCTTCTAGTTATACCAATTCAAATTTAAATTTCTTTCTGCAGGATATCCATTGCGGGTTCGTTGAATTCATTGTATGCGGGAAAAATCGTAAATTCTCCAAGAACTTTCTGTTTAATGAACAAGAATATTTTTTTTTCAAACTATGTTGAATTAAAAAACATATAAAGTAGTAGCCAATACCCGGCGTGCGCTGCTACACCTACATTAATTAAATGCGTATTTATGTTTATTTAAAAAATATCATAATTATCAATTAGCGGTTGTTTGGTCGGATTAAAGGTAAATTGGCCGGCTTACGGGTAACTCGCGTCTGTTTTAGTGGTGGATTCATCTGTTTAAGGGTAATTTTATCGTTTTAGAGATAGCGAATTTTATTATTATTATTATTCCAATGTAATGGAAAGCAGTATTATTATAATATGTAATAATATTTCAGGTTGAGATGCTCTTTTGAAACGTACGTAGGAGGACCTGCGGTTCCATGAAATATCCAGGTACTATTCACTTAATAATTTTACGTATAATGGAAATTCACATTGTAATTTATAATGACTTTGTGTATCTGGACAAGTTACTGTTAAACGTTTGTTATTACAAGGATGGGGATGTACGTTAACTAAAACTTCATCCAATTTTACGCTAAACAATATGTAGGCTACTTATGTGGGTGACGATTTTTTTATTTGCATTTCTAAATTGCATTTGTATAAAACTTCTCATATTGAACTATTTACGCCAAAACATCTACTTATGTGGGGTGATGTTTTATTTCTATTTAAATATCTATATCACATTCCCAGAAAACCTCAATTTTGAAGTATCACAATTACACTGATTTGTCGTGTATTGAGTTAATTACCAACGTGAAGATGAATGTGGAGTACTATATTTATATGAAGAACCTATGAATTATGTTCAGTATAAAATTATAGCTGTAGTTCCTATATCATATTTTTTCCCCTTCAAGATATTTTCAATTGAATATAAAAAAACTGTATGTCATTTTGTTTCAAGTTGTGTTTTGTTTAGCAATGGTTAAATAAATATATAATCTGCACTGTAAGTATAACTCGTGCTTAAATATTAAGTTTATATTCAGTTGACATAATATTTTGGAAACGTAATATTTCAAAATTGATTTTATAACGTGGTTCTCTACTTCCCGTATTTCTAATTCATAATACAGTTCTATGGAATATCTTTGAAAAGATTTATTTTTATTCTTTGCTTTGCAAAATATAATTATTTTGTTAAAAATGTGCATGAAAGGTAAATTTTTCCAACTACGCTATGAAGTTGGCTGACTTTTGGTGTGGAAACAAGACAGCAAATGAATTCCTGATATTGTGGTCAGAACAACAAATCATGCTGTTTGCTTTACCGACTAAATTGATCCGAGTCATTCTCGAGGGGGATAAAAATCGGTATCATTGAGTGTTACTGGAGCACTTCTAATTTTATTACTGTTATTAACTTAAATATTCTTAGATATAATTAACAGTTCAGTGTAACATGTTACAATATTTTTATAATATTTAATTATACTTCAGGTTGAAATAATTTGGAACAACAAGAAAACTAATTTTCATCATGCAAAAATCACAGAGAAGAACTTTTTTATGTACTGTTCATGGAATATGCATCTTAGTTCCTACGTTATGCCATATAGAAAGATTCCATTAGGAATTACTTCTTCTTCTTCTTCGGCTTTCCCCCACTTATAGATTTGCCGTCTTCAGTTTCCATTTATCTCTATCATTCCAATCTCCCTCTTCCAAATTCCTATCATCCATTATAGTTCTGACGTAGGTTTTCCATTTCCATCTTGGTCTGCCACGTTTATTTCTTCCAGGGGTGGCCATTGGTATATATATTTTGGCCATCTTTCATTTTCCATTCTTTATAAATGGCCATACAATTTAAGCGTTTGATTTTAAATCCTCTTAACAACAGATGTGGTGACATTCATTTCTCTCCAAAGGAATTCATTTCTTCTATCCTGTCTTGTTTTTTGAAGGCTTTTTCTAAAATAATCAAATTCAACTGTTCTAATTTTATTCTTTTGTAATTCTGTCAAAGACCAAGTTTCACTTCCATATGACAAAATATTCTGTATTATGCTCTTATAAATTTTCATTTTAGTTTCCTTTGTAATATTTTTATTCCAAATTATTCTATGTAATGTCTTTGTTGCATTTTTTGCCATTGCAATTTTAGTCTGTACATCTCTCTCACAGGTACCTAAACTTGTAATTATTGACCCAAGATATTTAAAAAATGCACACTTTTTTATTTTCCCTGTTTCAAGTATGAGGTCATCCACATCCTTTCCCAAACACCTATATATTTTTTTCTGTAAATTTATATTCAGTCCCCATTTTTTATATTCTTCCATTAGTTTATTTATCATATATTTCATATCATCTTCATCCGCTGCAAAAATTATTTGATCAACAACAATGAATGCAGTACTTTTCCTCCTATAGGAATACCCATTTCAGAACATTTTTTATACCACAAGTTAAGAGCCTGGTCTAAATAGGAATTACAAATAACATAAATAATAACTAGCACTATCGAGCCTGAAGGTTCATGGCCATGCTGACATAAGCTCTCCATACATCCTCAAGCTAAGCTAATGTTTTCCAATCATATCTTGTATAATTTAATGTAATCATGGTTAATATTATTCTCCTGTCTCATTCTTGGCCTGCATACTGAGGTTTTCCCAAGTTTCATGCTTTCTTTCATTTTTCATTCGTGCCACATGCCCTGCCCGTCACAGTCTACGAGTCTTAACTGTTTTTATTGCATCTGGTTTCACAAAAAGATCATTTAGGTCACTAAAAATCACTCTTCTGTATTAATCTCTCTTTGGTCCAAAAATGTTCCTACGAACTTTATTCTCAAATATTCGTAATCTCCTTTCCTCCCTTAAAATAAGAGTCCATGTGTCGCATCCATATAATATAAATCGAATAATTGCAGTTTTATATGTTTACAGTTTAAGATATTGCCCAACTATTATGTAATGTCCTAACATTCCATGTTCCTAGAAACAAGTCCCTGTATTTGAGCCTTTGACATGGATTCCCTGAAGTAATCCCCGCCCCAGAGAACCGAATGTGGGACTACCTTACTTCCGGAAAATTTTATCCAGTGGAACCCCGGTTTCTTGAAAGTTGTATTTTACGGTGGAAGACTAAGGTATTTAGTTTTCTTACTTTTGATCAACTTTGAATGCTTTAAATAAATCAAGAATTTAAAGATGAGAAAGTGTTTACACCTGTAAACTACAAGGAAAAAGTTTTATTACTAATCCTAATTCCCTTAAAATACTAAGAGATTTGTTTTTAAAAATCATATTCAAAATAAGAGCAAAAAACATGAATATCGTGAATACAGAAATCTCTTGAAAATCTCGGTGATGTAGGTAATTAATATTTAAAATAAACCTCATAGTGATATTTCCTACAAAAGTTCAATGGACAATTAATATTTAAATGTACTAATGTTTCAGAATATGACCAATTAGCAAGTTAACAGGTCCTGAATTTGAGTTTCTCTTATTTTTTATGCCAATGATATAGAAAAACCATACAAACTAAAAACCTACTTTTTGTTGATGATGTTGTAATATGGGTCTCTAAACCGAAAAATCAAAGCAAACAGCCCAACAATCAGTGAAAATTAGAGAATTGGACATCCCAAAACTTAATGAAGATTAACATACAGAAAACAAATAAATTATTTATTTGATAAAAGAAACCACAACTATCGCTTCGAAATTAGGAGAATTGTTAACTAAAACACATGAAGCAAAATATCTAGGAATAACCTTTGGCACGAAATTAACATGTAGGAGACATATACAGAATATATATACAAAGATCGAAACAAGTTACCATTATTAAAATGATGGGGGTTGCTGCACACATACACTGTCATAGGTACAGAAACCTATCCTTCATTATAGTGAACAAACCCTTACATCTATGAATACGGAGAAACTTAATCAAATCTGCCTGGTAACAGGAGCTGTTAAAACAATACCAGTCACTGCCATGCAAGTCTTAACAAATAACTCAAGGATAGCATTAGAAATTGGGAAAGCAACAACCATACAGTATGAAAAATGTTTAAGTTTACATTATAATAACTGAATTCAAAGAAAATCAGAAGTATGTATGAAATCTCAGAAACGCTTCTTAAGCATAATACAAGAAATCAAACGGAAAATACAACTCCCACATTCAAAAGGATATTACAGACTATTTAACTCATGCCCCAAATGGGAGTCAATGACCAATCACGTTTCAATGATTTCTGTTTTACAACCAATCAGAGTCGTATTTCACCAAATATTTATCAGTGTTATGATTACCATATTAAAGAAAGCTCCTCCTTACAATATTGCGTTCCTTTGGCAATAAATAGTATGATCTGGTTGCAGTGATAAACAAAAGAAGCAGTAGAAGCGTACCTATCGTTTCTCATTTGTTTTCAAACATCGCCGTTTACATTAAATATATAAATATTTTAAAATAACTATAGTTGAATAATGATTTGTGAGTAAACAGCTTAATTTTATTCGTTAAATAGTCCTAACAAATGCCACTCTTGATTTCCAAATTCTCTAGATAAATTCACTCCTCACTTCGTGAGTCGTGAATTTATCGATAATTTGGAAATCACTCGTGGCATTACTTATGATAAGACATAACCGTTTAGAATATTTGGAAATTGAATGTAATCTTCATTTAACAGAAGACATCAAGAAATCGTAAAATTTCCCATTAATCTTACAACAAATGGGTCAGCTTCATGGGCTAGTGATCAGTGTTTCTAACTACAGTTCATGAAGTCCCGGGTTCGATTCCTGGTGAAACCTTTTTCTTTAAAGGAATTATTTCTTGTGGTTGCCCATAGACTGAAATTTAGGTTAAGAACTCTCCTGGTACTTCATTATCATGTATTCCCCGTCATATCACCGGGGTATCGTAATTCCGCCTTCAGGTGCCCCAACGTAAGATATGGATTACAATTCTTCCGATGACAGGGACGAAATCAAGAAATGTCATAAAAGACAACCTGGTGACATTAGAAAAAAACTTAAAATAATAAATTGAAGAAACCCTGCTGCTAAATGGATGCAGATTTTTTACAAATGGCTCCTGCACACCAAATGATGGCGGAACTAGTGCTGGTGCAGTATGTCCACTTTTCTCCTTTTATCTTAAATTAAATACAAATTCAACAAACTTTGATAGCGAAGTTCTAGCAATTTTGTTAAGATTACAAAATATTTTATATTATCACATCCAAAAGTTTACAAAGGTTGTAAATATATGGGATTCCAAAGCGGCCATCCTAGCTCTAACACGGGACACTACACCCAACCGCATCAACATTATCGAATATCATAAAATAATAAAACCATTATAATATTTATATAAAAAGGTTGAACTTCAATGAATTCCAGTCCATTAGGGAGTGGCAGACAATTACTCCGTAATCAGCTGATTTTCTAACCAAGAAAGATAGCAAAATTGTCTCCAAACCAACTTCTACTTCAGTTTTCTTTTACTCTATCAAAATAATCAAATAAATATAAAAATAAACTTATAGAAGAATACACTACCAAAACATCCGGAAAGGAACAGGACAATTTACAAACATAAACATTACTATATTACGTCCACCGCTGTGGTCTCGGGGTAGCGTGCTGCCTTGTCACGCAGCGGGCCCGGGTTCGATCCCCGGTCGGGACAGTTTTTCTGGGTGTGGTTTTTATCGAGGTTTTCCTCACCTGTAAGACAAATGTCAGGAAAACTTTAAGGCCCAAACGGTCCCCGAAATCATATGGTCATCGCAATCATCATCATTCATATTCCTCTTATGTTAAGCTTAGGATTAGGGACTCTCCTGGCGCACCATTATCATCATCACCCATCATATCATCGGGGCAACGTAACCCCGCCTTCCAGGCGCCCCAACCTCAGAAGTGGGTTACAAATACGCCATGCCAGGAGAGAAATCAGGAATTTCTAAAGACAAACCTGGGGCATTTGGAAAAAAAAACATTACTATATTACAAAGAAAATCCGCAGTGGCAATATTCAAAGTCATTACCTGGACACCACTGTCTAAATAAACACCTACACAGATTTGGTATAGCAAATGCATCTATTAGATCTTTTGCAATTTAAATGAAGATCCACCCATAGTATTTCTGCCCGAGGGCAGGTCCTTCACTGCAATCATAGCATTTTCATGCTGGGCTTTGCAGTTTTACTAGGGAATTATAGGTGTGGTAGCTTCCCGTTGCTTCCCACACCGGCGAAGGATGATGATGATAATGATGAGGATGATGATGATGGCCGGATAATTTTCAGGGACCGTTAGGCCCTGAACCTCCTGACATTTATCATGATCCTGTCCCGACCGGGAATCGAACCCGGGCCCGCTGCGTGACAAGGCAGCACTCTACCTCGAGACCACAGCGGTGGACTAAATGAAGATAAAATAAAGTAAAGTAAAGTAAAGTGATCCCAAAACAGACCCGGAGGTCCTTGGGGTAGTAGGAGGTTAAGGCTCCCACTTTTTCTAGACAATCGGCACTTTATGTCAGCCGGGTTGTCAGCCCTGCGTGCGCCCGCCTTTACACCCAGAACAAGCGTCTGGTACTCATTTCCGTTAGAGGCTGAGTCGACCCCAGGGCCATAGTGCCGCCAGAGGGTTTGGGTTAGTTTAAAAATCCTGACCCCAACGGGACTTGAACCCTCGACCCTCCGGCTTGTAGCTCAGTGCTTTAACCACTACGCTAAGGCGTGCCCCGGACTAAATGAAGATATCGAACGAAACTATCTCCTCCATTGTCCAGTTTTTGTAGATGAGACCAGCCTTCCTCCTCAATATTAGAGTTCAAGAGAGGGAAATATTTCATTGTCAAGTCCTCGATATTAGATACCAATCAACCACATTGTATTCGGTCTTATTTCCCTAAATACGATGTTCCCTAAGAACAATATTTCTATCTATGACAATTCCGTATACAATTCAGTCATATGGCGGATTAAAGTAGCACCCCAGTTCCACCAATAGATGGAGTAGACAGAGTAATATCCTATATAAGTATTTTTAGATTTAGATTAGATTTATATTTATTTAGCCTGGTGCAGTTAAGGCTATGTGGCTCTCTTCTCTTCCACTCACCAGGACAAACATATATTACATCAGAATATAACAATCACAATTAACTCTAATATTAAATACTAAATAAAAATTTGATCAAAAAGATAATATCTATTATATTACGATGTATAATGCAACCAGTTAATGTTAGTTAAGATTAAGACTAAAACTAATAATACAATGTTATCAAGCAGGACATATTAAATTGTCCCTGTCTAATGTATATAAAAAACAAAGAAAAAATGAGATTTTTCTTTCAAATGCCCCAGGTTTGTCTTTCGACATTCTTGGTTTCTCTGAGGTTGGGGCGCCTGGAAGGCGGGGTTACGTTGCCCGGATGATATGATGGGTGATGATGATAATGGTGAGCCAGGAGAGTCCCTAATCCTAAGCTTAACCTAAGATGAATATGAATGATGATTGCGATGGCCATATGATTTCGGGGACCGTTTGGGCTTTAAAGTTTTCCTGACATTTGTCTTACAGGTGAGGAAAAACCCCGATACAAACCTCAACCTCACCCAGAAAAACTGTCCCGACCGGGGATCGAACTCGGGCCCGCTGCGTGACAAGGCAGCACGCTACCCCGAGATTACAGCGGTGGACAAATAATGATACATAGAAAACTAATTTTACGTTTGTACAATATTTAAAACAAAAAAAAAAAAGAAAATATTTGTTAATCTTAATATTATTTTCATAGATCATTTAATTTATGAATTGTTAAAAGAATACTATCAGTGAGGTGTATTAATTAGTTTGTTATTAAAAAATGTCCCGCGCCGTAGCCGAGCGGTTAAGGTAGGCAGCCTTGGCGCAGAGCTACGGGACTTGCGCTGGTTCGAGTCTCCATGGGGGAAGACATTTTCTCATGGTATTTCGGCCAGTATGGGACCGGTGCCCACCCAGCATCGTGAGGTAATTGGGTAGCTACAATAAGTAGCGGCTCCAGGTTGAGGAACCAGCTATAACGGCTGGGGGACTCGACATGCTGGCCACATGTCACCCCTACACTGGCTATTGATCATCTACCTCTGTGATTGACACATGTGGATGTGAAGGGCCAGCAGCCGGCAGGTAAAAGGGCAACCGCTGAAAAGTGGAAAGACCCTCAATCGGATTAAATAATTCTTTAGTTTGTTTTTGAAGGGTGTTATAGTTTGACAGTCTCTGACATAGGTCTGAAGGGAATAACAACTAAAAGTGAGTTTAAAATTGGTATAGGGCAGGATTGATGAAGATATGTATCAATTAAAATAAATGTATACATGTTCATTAGAACAAACTTAACAGCTTCATTCCTTGCGAATTTGTTAAAAATTACCAAACTAAAGTGGCCTGGGATCTACAAAGAATGAATGAAGTTAGAAAAGTGATCAGGATCTCTGCAATGCAGGGATTTAGTTGGAGGAATACGGAGGAGAGAGCATCTTTCCAAATGTTTGGGTGTTGAATTTGTTTTAATCTATCCCCTTATAATTTACTAAAAAGATTACCAGACCCATCCATCTATCTATCTATATACAGTGGCATAAAACCCAATGTGGGCCTTAGCGTCTCCTTTGTTAGGAGTTACTAGACCAAGTTAATTTAGTTATTCTTAATAACTGAGTTAGAATTTAACACCTCACCTCATAATTGTAGATTTCTCAAAGACTTGTTCCAATAATTCAGCATATCACATTCAGTTCCATCGAACAGTTGCATTGGTGGTTGGTGATCCTGTAGGGTGCTTCCTACTCACCCTGGTGGCTGACCGATGAACTTTAGAATTAAATATTTATCCCCGGGAATTCCATGATTCATAATTGGTTTGAATTTTTTACCTATTAGTTCTGTGTCAGTGAATACTTATGTTTTCTCATATGTTTGGAGTGTTCCATTATAGACTAGTGTTGTTTTATAACAATTTATTTTATTGCTATTATTAATAAGAAATTGTATTTTGCATGGCTACTACTTCCCGCCTTCGCTCGGCAATGTTCCCTCCTGCCACGCGTCCTAGGATTCGCCAAGACGGCTACATTTATCGGAACTGGAAAATAACAAAAATTCAGGAATTGGAAGGAACCGAACTCCTACTCCACTCGTCATATACCCAAAATATTGAATCCGTGGAAGTGAATCTCAACGAATTCTTCGCATCAAAAACCTGAGACTCTTATCGTCGCGGTGTAGTAAACCTCGCTACAAGATGGCTTTAAGATCATAGAATGAGATTGTCTCAACTTTGAAAAGTAGTTAAATTTCCTGTCAGTAATAATTCCAAATAAAGTAATGTTTAAAAAATACATCATTAGTTATCAGACACAGTATCTGTATTAAATTTGATTGTTCCTACATAAATAATTTATTTAAAAATGATAAACTTCACAGCGCAACAGTCCTAGAAGACCCTTGGAATATTAGCCGAGAGCTGGCCCCACAACTACATACATTAATCAAAGAGGTGGTAGATCATCTAGCCAGTAGAGGGCTGACTCGTGGTCAGCATGTCGGGTCCCCCAAAAGTTATAGCTGTTATTTTCAACCTGGTGCCGCTATACTTATTGTAGCTACCGAATTTCCTCACGATGCTGGGTGGACACTGGTTCCACAATAGCCGAATTCATCCGCGGGGAGAGAACCAGCGCAAGACCCATAACTTTGTGTCAGGGCGCTACACTTTAAACCACTCAGCTACGACTTTAAGAAAATGAAAACCTCCCTGGAAAAGATGTAATTATGTGTGACAAATGTTTTAGATGGAAAACTGTCTTATATAACGAATTTTAATCGAGTGTTACTTATACCACATCCTAGCAGTACATCTTACTAAGTAAGTTGGGAAGCTTGCGTAACTATGATTATTGCATTAATTTTAGCACTATGAAATCACTTTCGCAGATATTGATAGTTGCATCCTTTTCGAGGGATATCTTCAATTGGACGACGTTATGCATCAACCGGCGTATGATGTAGTGGAATGGCTCCATTTAAAAAAATGAGATTTTGATGTCATCTGTTGCACTGGCTCATGAAGTAAGTATATGCAAACGTTTAGCGCCAAATCTTTAAATATAATCTTATTACTAAAAAAATGTAAACGCCGTTAGTTCTATAAAAAATTCTGTGTTTTGCAACAAACGACTATGAAACTAGATCTTCATAAATGCTAATGCAAATTATGCATCATGCAGCTTAGCGCCAAATGTGTCCCGTTCTTATACTTTCGACGCATAACTGAGTATATTATCAATTAAGTTATTATCAGGTCATAAATAAATAAATAAATAAAAAGCTCGTGCTAGAGTTTAAAATGTAAACAAAACAACTTCAAACCTATTTTTCTTGAAGCTTCCATAATGGCGTATAGCCGGTTGATGCATAACGCCGTCCAATTGTAATAAATAATAAATAATAATAGCTTTATTTTACCTGGCAGAGTTAAGGCCTTAAGGCCTTGTCTACCACTCAACCAGGTTTAAAAAAAATACAAATGAAAAGTCTTAAATCTAAATTACAATATATATATATATATATATATATATATATATATATATATAAACGATTACAAGTTATGAATACAATACAATTAATATTTATAATGTATTTTTGATTTACTCTAAATTTAACGAATTAAATATATAATATGTACAATATATATAAAAAACGAGGAAAAGATTAATGACATAGTATAAAATTAAATAAATAGAGAAAAATTAATTATTAGACAACAGGTAACTGTATAAGCGTGACTTAAAGGTGCCAAGTGTGCGGCAACCCCTGATATCTTGAGGAAGGAGATTCCAGGAACGGGCAGAAGATACTGTGAAGGAAGTAGGATAGGAGGAAGTGCTATGAAGAGGAATTGTTAGCAGACAGCCATCTTGTGACCTAGTGTCAATATTGTGGTAGGAGGATAACTTCTCAAATCTGGACGCCAGGTAAGTAGGAATGTAGGAATGTAGGAATTCAGAAGATTGAAAAGTAGTGAAAGAGAGTGCAATTTACGTCTGTCAGTAAGGCGGAGCCAAGAGAGGTCATTAAAGTGTTCGGAAATATGGTCATAACGGCGGATATTGAAAATGAATCGAACGCAAGCATTATGAACACGCTGCAGTCTCTGCGACAAGTCATAGTTTAGATCATTATATATAATGTCACAATAATCGAAGTGTGGTAACACAAGATTGTGCACAATCAGTTTCTTAAATAGTAACATATGCTAGTCCAACAATGAAAAAGGAATGAACCACGGTATTTAATGGGACCCATTAAATTTGCATACAATTTTCTTACTCAACAGTCGAGAATCAAGTGCATTTTAGCAGCAGTTGTTGGATGACGTCACTTATTAATCAAATAGAAACAAGATGAAGTTTTGTGAGTACGCTTCCCCGGAGGCATATTTTTGTTGCATGCAATCAGTTGTGCAGATGAGGGAAGGGTGATAATTGGACCGAGATGATGAGATTATTGACTTCGCATCCCCGCAGCTGTGAAAATATGACACTCTAACCGCAGGCTCCCCCAGTTTAACATTTTTAACTATAAAGGATCCCGGTTACAAATTAACCAGAATGTAAACACAATCTTTATATGTATAAGAAAAATGTCACCTAAAATTTACTGTTCGTTGCTTTTTTATATTCTTTGGCTAGGCTAAATGTAATGTAAGCAAATATATAGCGAAATTGACCATAAGAAAAATGGAGGAAGTTAAAACTTTGAATCCTAAGTACCAGGGATGTGTCATATATTGAAGATCTCTCATATGAAAGGGATATCTCTGGTTAAATTCTCAGGTGCGAGAACTGAGTACTAACGAAACAAACATTTCATATGTATTTTGGTAAACAAACGGAAATTGACAGCTAATGACAATTGAGGGAAATTTTGAGCAATTGGCTGAATTCAAATACTAGGAACAATAATTATAAATAGGAATGTGATGCACAAGGGAATTAAACATAGACTCAATTCTGGAAATGCGTGCTATTAAAGGGACTCCATTCGTTCCAAATTATGTAAAAAAACATCAAACTCAAGATATATTAAACTCTTATTAACCCAGATATATTATATGGGTGCGAACCATGGACGATTACTTTAAGGGAGAAGAAAATATTACGAGTATTTGAGAATAAAGTTCTTAGGAAAATTTTTGGACCAAAGAAACTTGGACAGGCGATTAGAGAAGACTTCATAACAATGAGCTATTGTGATTTTTATAGGAAGCCAGGTATAATAAGAACATTTAAGTATGTTAGACTGCGCTGGCAGGACATGTGGCACGAATGGGGAATGAAAGAGGGGCATGGACAGTTCTTATAGGAAAACCAGAGGAAAATGCCCAGGTGGTAGATCAAGAATGAAGTAGGAAATTAGTATTAACTATTATTTCAGGGAAGTAGATTATACAGCAGATGACTGTAAAACATTAGCTCACGACCAGGATGTATGGAGAGATTATGGCTATGCGGCCAGGAACCTATGGGTTCGATAGAGACAGTGAGCCAGTTATTATGGTAAACAAATATGTTAAATGAGAGATACATTATGCTTCATTGTGTGTGATTAATACTTACTCACTGACACTATCGAACCCTTAGGTTCAAGGCCGCGCGAACATAAGCTCGCCATACATCCCTATACTGAGTTCATGCTTTCCAAACATTCCCTGTATAATCTACTTCCCTCAAATATAGTTAATGTTATTCTCCCAACTCATTCTTGGTCTACCAACTGGGCGTTTTCCCTCTGGCTTTCCTACAAGAAACTTTCATGCACGTCTTTCATTCCACACAAGCGCAACATGTCCTGCCCATCGCAGTCTACTAGACCATGTAATTCATTGTTTGTAGTCTTCTTCATTCACCTGTTTGTTCATCTCTCTTTGGTCCAAAAATGTTCCTAAATACTGTATTCTCAAATACTCGTAATCTCCTTTCCTCCCTTAAAGTAAGGTTCCATGTTTCGCAACCATATAATATAACTGGTAGAATAATAGTTTTATATATTTTCAGTTTAACGTTTCTTGAAAGGAGTTGGGACATCAAAAGTCTCTGCTGTGCATAATAGCATGCATTTTCAGAATTGAGCCTATGTTTGATTTTTTTGTGCATCTCATTCCTATTTGTGATTATTGTTCCTAGGTATTTTAATTCAGCCACTTCCTCAAAATTTCCCTAATTTGTCATTAGCTGTCCTTTTCCATTACGTATATAATGTATTTGTACGTGTGACCATACATTTAGTTTTATTGATATTTACTTCCAGTCCTAATTCCTTAGTGTTACTCAATAGTGTGTGCGTGTTGTCCTTTAGTATCTCCTCGCTATCGGCCAATAGTACTAGATCATCAGCATAAACTAACAGCTTATTAATACCATTGAGTTGTGAGCCTTCTTCATCCTCTAAAGATTCGATGGCATGCTGTAGTACAACATTAAAATAGTAGAGGAGATAGTGCATCTCTTTCCTTCAACCCATTCTGGATTTCAAAAGTGTCCGAAAACTCTTTGCCTACACGCACCCTACTCTTTGTGCCATTTAGACACATTCGTATAATTTTTAGAAATTCCGAACTCCAGCAGGATACTATATAGCTACTCCCTCTTAATTGAATCGTATGCTTTTTTGAAGTCTACTATAGTTGATGTACAGTACCATTATATTCCCACTTCTTTTCTAAAATCTGTCTTATACTAAAATCTGATCTGTTCTAGACCTATTTCTTCTAAATCCACATTGATGATCTCCTAGAATGTCTTCAATATAGGGAGTAAGTCTGCTTACTAATATATTTGTTAGAATTTTGCACGAAGTTGAAAGTAAAGAAATACCCCTGTACTTGTTGCAATCAGTTTTATCTCCTTTCTTATAATTTGGTAGATTCATCGATTCTTTCCATTCACCTGGAAGAGCTTCTTTTTCCCAAATCATACTAAGCAAGCGTCGTATCTTATGTCTGTTGTCTGTGATTAATAGTAAATAAATTAAATAATAAATAATTAGTCACACGGAACTGCATGAACTAAGCGAATTTCACAGCAGCTTTTATGTATCGTTAGATTTTACTGATTAACTTGTATATATTTATTTTGTTGATTAAATCGTATATATGCAATCTTAGATGGCTATTAGATATCTCATTGAGGTGATGTGCTAACCTCATGTCACTCGTTGGCATCTGCAGGTAAATGAGCGTATATATATATATATATATATAAGTAACTAAGTCACTGACACTATCGAACCCCTAGATTCATGGCCGTGCGGACATAAGCTCTCCTGAACTAATGTTTTCCAATCAATCACTGTATAATCTAATTCCCTGAAATCATGGTTAATGTTATTCTCTCACCTCATTATTGGTCTACCAACTGGACGTTTTCCCTCTGGTTTTCCTACAAGAAGCTTCCATGCACGTCTTTCACTCCCCGTTCTGCTGCAGGCATCACATTCACATGTGTTAATCACAGAGGTAGACGATTATCGAGTCAGTTTAGGGGGGGTGACATGTTGTCAGCATTTCAGGTCCGCCATCCGTTATAGCTGGTGTTCTCAACCATGAGTCGCTACTTATTTTAGCTACCCAAATGCCTCGCGATGCTGGGTAGGCAACGGTCCCAGATTGTCCGAAATTCCATGAGAAAATTTCTTCCCCCATGGGACTGTAGCTCTGCGCCAAGGCTTCTTGCCTTAACCTCTCGGCTACGGCGCGGGACTTTCGATATGTACAAAGTAGGATAAATGAAGGTTTGTAAAAATTTTTGAAAACTATTTTTATCACAACCTCAATAACTATATTCAATCGGAATTCGCTGAAATGTGTTTACAAAGTTCCGGTTTTCTGTTTGTGAGAACGTGTATTCGGGTTAGATAGACCAAGAATGAGGTGGGAGAATAACATTAACTATGATTTGAGGGAAGTAGATTATACAGGGAATGATTGGAAAGCATTAGCTCAGGATAGGGATGTAAGGAGAGCTCATCCGCGCGGCCATGAACTTATGAGTTCGATAGTGCCAGTGAGTTAGTAAGTACAGATAAAGATATAAACAGCACGTGCACATGTCTCAGCACTGCTTATTCATTAAGATATCCCTCTCAACTCGTGCCGGGTCGAATGATGAGATACGATGGAGCCCCTTGCTTTGAAGATATGTGAATTACAAGGATGCCGGCCGACCATCACAAATGGTATAACTAAGTAAACTCACTGGCGCTATCGAACACGTAGATCCATGGACGCGCAAACCCTATCCTCGGGTATTGTTTTCCATTCATCTCCTGCATAATTGCCTTCCCTCAAACCATCTAATAAATATATATGAATGTTAGTTTGTTTGTTCGTACTTTATGCGCGGCCATACCGTTGATCCGGTTGTGATGGGGCTTTTGACAAATTTTTCAGGAGATTCGCAGGATGAATGTAGGCTATAAGAGAGGTGTGATACTCAAATCCTATACCTTTAAAAATTGCCCTTTGTAGTGGAAAACGTGAAAAAATGAGCTATTTTGACCTTTAAATGGCTTATGCTGCCTAAACCATACCAAATACACACAGTATTGTACACAGTAGACAGTACACAGAATTGAATATCTCAAAAAGCTCTACAAAAAAGTCTGCGACAGCATGTGTTTATCTCTTACGGATAACTCGGATAACTCAAAATAACCATTTTTTGTATATAATTCATGCCAAAAAAGATCAAGACAAGTACGTAGATTCCTGAGCAAGCATAACAGCACATGGCGGTTTCTTTTATGGATAACTCACAATAACGATTCTGTGTTTTAGCTCATTTTTGCCAAGAAGATCGATATAAGTAGATTCCCGGGCAACACCGGGAAATCAGCATGGGTAATCTTAAAATAATTACGATATATTTATAATTATTTTTAATTTTACTTATTCAACTAATCATAAGAAATACATTAATTTTTGTCTTTCAGCTTATTTATGCCATGCCAAGAAGATCGGGATGAATAGTTTCCTGGGCGACGCCGGGTAAAAGCACGGGGTATTTAAAAATAATTACGATACACATTTTTCCGATTACCTATTTAACTAAACATAAAACACATTAATTTTCGTATTTCAGCTTATTTATGTTTAGAAGATAGGGATAAGTAAATTACCGGACAACACCGGGTAATCAGCATGGGGTATCTAAAAAAATATAAATTTATAATTATTTTTCCTTTTACGTATTCAAATAAACATAAAAGCACAATAATTTTCATTGATTTAGGCGTAGCAGTGCACGCCGGGTATTGGCTAGTGTCCAATAAAACGTACAATAAGACGTAGCGTGTAAACCGGTCTTTACATGCATATAATAATATAGTTTGCCGTTGAAAAGTCTAAATTTAGCTCCAGGTGAGATTTGTTTGAAACTGCTTATCAGTGACAAACAAGTCTTAAATTTTCTAATTCTAGCTTTAATATCTTCCTCTGATCCTCCTTTTTTAAGTCATGCTTCGTAAATACTGGAATTCGCCTATCTCCTCTATTTCTGCACCACTGAGATGCAATCGTATTTCAGTTGCATTATTTACCCAGACTTTTTTTTTTTGTTTATTCAGGCGCATTCCAGCTATACTTGCTGCCTTCTGCAGGTCTTTTAATTTATTTTCGATGTCACATAACCTGTGTCCCAATAAATTATTTAAGGAATGCATTTTTGAAAATATTTTCATATAATTTTTTTTTTAAAGCATAGAATTGTATTAAGCTGTTTGTTCCTATTAAATTATATACATGTTAGCTGGTTATCAGAATTTAATGTAAAGTCCGTCAGGTAGGAATTGCGTCAACTAAGCGAATTTCTCAGCAAGTCGAATTTATTAATCCATTTTAATATATGTCTCTTCGTGGAGAAGTACTTACACATCTCTCGCTGACATCTGTGGTAATCTATATTTTTAATATTCATATTTGAACACCGTTGAGGTTAAAATTATTTCAAATATAAATATTTTTGTACTTTATATAACACAGTCTTCCTCAATTATAATATTTTCTGTTACAATCTTCGTTATATTATTAAAATTCACCGCTTTTTGAGGACATGCTTCATCTTGAGGAACCTTCTTGATACTGAAATTATTTATATGGGCTTTGGTTATTAGGTGTATTTTCATTTAACAAATTCTTATTCTCTGCTTTTTTGATGATTTCAATTTCTTCCAAAATATTAATCTTTTGTATACTGTTTTCTTTGAGTATTTTTGCCAAATTGATAGCCGGTTTCCGAAATGTGCCCAACAAAACTTGATCTTCCTTCACTTTTAATAAAGTCGCACTTTTATGACGAAAACTGCGACCGCTACAGAAATTCTAAATTTTAGTTCTAGGTGAACTTCTACACCTAATGGTACGATTTTGCTGGTCAACAAATTCGGCCTTACTTTTTAAATTAATATTATTATATGCAAAATTTTGGTTTCGATGAAATAAACTGGGCGGTGGATAAAGCTTTAATGGGCACACATATATAAATAGTCCACTGCTGTGGTCTCGAGGTAGCGTGCTGCCTGGTCACGCAGCGGGCCCGGGTTCGATCCCCGGTCGGGGCAGTTTTTCTGGGTGAGGTTTTTATCGGGGTTTTTCCTCACCTGTAAGGCAAATGTCAGGAAAACTTAAATGCCCAAACAGTCCCCGAAATCATATGGCCATCATCATCATCATCCTTACCATTATCATTATCATCATTATCATCACCATCATCCTTCACCGGTGTGGAAAGCAACGGGAAGCTACCACATCTACACAATTCCCTAGCTGCAAGCATAGCATGAAAATGCTGTGATTGCAGTGAAGGACCTGCCTTCGGGCAGAATTACTATGGATGGATATATAAATATGCGTCTAGAATATAGGATCGGTGAAGACCTGTAACATTATTTTAAATCTTTTCATGAGAACAGCCTTCATTCCTTCGGAAATCGCTAAAAATGCATGTATAAATTTCCTTAAACATTTTACTTTGACTATTTAACTCATGCCCCAAATGGGAGTCAATGACCAATCACGTTTCAATGATTTCTGTTTTACAACCAATCAGAGTCGTGTTTCACCAAATATTTATCAGTGTTATGATTACCATATTAAAGAAAGCTCCTCCTTACAATATTGCGTTCCTTTGGCAATAAATAGTATGATCTTGTTGCAGTGATAAACAAAAGAAGCAGTAGAAGCGTACCTATCGTTTCTCATTTGTTTTCAAACATCGCCGTTTACATTAAATATATAAACATTTTAAAATAACTATAGTTAAATAATGATTTGTGAGTAAACAGCTTAATTTTATTCGTTAAATAGTCCTAACAAATGCCACTCTTGATTTCCAAATTCTCTAGATAAATTCACTCCTCACTTCGTGAGTCGTGAATTTATCGATAATTTGGAAATCACTCGTGGCATTACTTATGAATATGACGTGAATCTAAATGACACAGTACAGTATCTTACTAAATTACTAGCTAATACACGGCGTGCGCTGCTACAACTAAATAAATGAAATTTAATGTGATTTTATGTTTAGTTGAATAAGTAGAATGAAAAATAGTTAAAAATTTATATAATTAGATACCCCGTGCTGATTACCCGGAGTTATCCGGGAATCTACTCATCTCGACCTTCCTGGCAGAAATGAGCTGAAAGACAAAGTTCAATGTACTTCTTTTGATTAATTGAATAAGTAAATTGAAATATGATTATAAATGTATATCGTGATTATTTTAAGATTCCCCGTGCTGATTACCCGGTGTTGCCCGGGAATCTACTTATCTCGATCTTCTTGGCATAAATGACCATAAAGACTAAATTCGTTATTGTGACTTATCCGTAAAAGAATACCCGCCATGTGCTGCTATGCTTGCACAAGAATCTACGTACGTGTCTCAATCTTCTTGGCATCAATGAATGACAAAAATGGTTATTGCGAGTTATTCGTAAGAGATAAACATATGCTGTCGCTGAATTTTTTGCAGAGCTTTTTAAGATATTCAATTCTGTGTACATTAATTTTGTGTATTTGTTATGGTTTAGGCAGCGTAAGCCATTTAAGCGTCCAAAGAGCTACTTTTTTCACATTTTGCACTACAAAGGACGATTTTTAAGGGTGTAGGAGTTGAGTATCACAACTCTCTTATAGGCTATGTTCATCTCGGGAATCTCATGCACATTTTGCAAAAAAGCCCCATCAGAATCAGATCAACGGTATGGCCGCACATAAAGTACGAACAAACAAACATTTTTATATATTAGATTATTGTTCCTAAAGTTATGGCTGGTATTTAATTCCATGTAGCGAATCAAATGATGAGCAATAAATACGTCAATGGTGTGAATAATACAGAACACATTTCTTTACATAATTATTATGATTTTCATTTATCAGTTTGTATTAGCATAAACATGTTACATTACACAAACTGTAAGCGACAGCCATATGTCAATAACAACAACCGGGCACTAAAAACATTGACTGCGAAGTATCAATTTTATGCACTAATATCAATTACATACTAGACCTATACACTAATATCTCATTTCTTATTCTATATATAATATATTTAATTTATACTTTCATATTATTCTTTATGACAAATGTTAGGAACGTTTAAAGCCTAAACCTCCCCGAAAATTATTTGGCCATCACAATCATCATCATTATATTCGCCATATTTTGTAAGAATATTTGTATGAATGGTGTGTTTCGTCTTAATGTTTTGTTGTCTCGGAGGAGGCCCTAACATTGAGCTGATCACTCATTCAAGTAGGCCCTACATGTCCTAGAGTGATAAAAAATATGTGTGTGATCCATAGTTCAAATCTCTCTCTCAAGAGGTTGTACCATTGTAAGATTCGCGTGGCATGTGGCACGTAAAAGTACCTGTAAGGTAAGAGGTAAAACTGAGTTAATGGAATGGAATATTATTATTTATTAATGCATTCCTTCGCGAAACATGGACTCTTACTTTAAGGGAGAAAGGAGATTACGAGTATTTGAGAACAAAGTTCTTAGGAACATTTTTGGGCCAAAGAAAGATGAATAGACAGGTTAATTGAGAAAACTGCATAACAGTGAATTACATGGTCTTTATAGGAAACCAGATATAATAAGAATAGTTAAGTCTCGATGCTGCAATTGGCATGACATGTGGCACGAATGGGGAATGAAAGCCGTGCATGCAAGCTTCTTGTAGGAAAACCAGAGGGAAAATGCCCAGTTGGTAGGCCAAGAATGAGGTGGGAGAATAAGATTAACTATGATTTGAGGGAAGCAGATTATACAGGGAATAATTGGAAAATATTAGCTCAGGATAGGGATGTATGAAGAGATTATGTCCGCGCGGTCATGAACCTACGGGTTCGATAGTGCCAGTAAGTTAGTTAGTTAGTTAGTTAGTTAGTTAATGTATTCCTTTATACAGGACTTTAATCTAATGGTGAGCGGTTTTAGCCCGAAGGAGTAACTCTGAAAAACTCTGTAGCGCAGGGATGGGGGTTACATAATCTCAGAGTGCCGGTGTACTCATACAAACATTGCTCCACTGACTACAGATAAGAGAAAATTCAAACTAATTCACTGCGTTGTCTTTCAAAATGCGTACCGGTATTCTGTGTTAGAAATGTACTGGTGGCGTAAAATGAATTGTACCCCACTGATCGGGGGCACGCCGTAGGCGCCGTTGGTTATGGCAATGCCCTACTGAAAAAAGTCCTAAATTAATAACTCAAAATTATAAACTTAACCTCGAAGGTCGAGGGTTCGGGTCCCGCAAGGTTCAGGATTTTTAAACTGATCCGAACCTTCTGGCGGCACGATGGACCTCGGGTCGACTCAGCCTCTAATCGAAATGAGTACGAGAGGCTTGTTCTGGGGGTAAAGGCGTCCGTCACTATTGCTAATAATCCGGCTGACATCAAGTGTCGATTTTCTAGAAGTGTAAGCCTTGACTCCTACTACCTCAAGGGTCTCCTATGTGGGAACACTTTTACCTAACTATTCAAAATTCATGCCCTTTATGTATGTAACTAAGGGATCGAAAACGGTGCACAAATAGAGGTTCATCACACTGATTATCTAGGACAGGGCTATTAATAAGTGCTCAATAAATGTAGAAAGATGTCCCATCACTTCTATTCAACCCTACGTCCGATAGACTGAGAAGGTTAGACACTGCTACTCACTTGTCAGTTAAGTTATTTCATTGGGAGTGCACCTGATGTGGGTAAGAGGGGATCATTTTTTCACTCCTAGGGAACAAGTTTAAACAGACCTGATCTAGACGCCTGGGCCTGCAGTAGCACAGGCAAAAACAACGGACATAAATCTAGATCGGAATTAGAGACTTACATTTCTCTTACTCTGCTGTGAACAAAATCCTGGCCGTCCAAGTGATAGACTGTTTATTTTTCTTACTGTAGTCAATATGATGCTACATTACAAGACTATTAAATGGTTAGACATTCGCCTCTCAGAGCTGAGGTCTCGAGTTCGCGTCTCGGTCACTCCGAGCAGTTACACTATAAACTGTTGGTCATCAATTACATTGAAACTGCGAATATTCAGATTTATTAAAAGTTGAATTTGACTAATATATAATTCACCAAAATTAAAGAAACTTAAGAAATGCTGATTTAGTGGTGGACGACACGAAATTTGGACAGGCTTTTCTCGGAATATTCCCGTTTCCCGAAATTCATCCCACTAACATTCTTCAATCTTTCAAAAAACGTTAAACTGAAAATATATAAAACTATTATTCTACCAGTTATATCATATGGGTGCGAAACATGGACTATAACTTTAAGGGGGGAAAAGGCGATTGAGAATAAAGTTCATAGAAAAAAATTGGACATAAGAGAGATGAACAGACAAGTGAATGGAAAAGACTTACATAACAGTGAACTATATGGCCTTTATAGGAAGCCAGATATAATAAGATTAGTTAAGTCTCGTAGACTGCAATGGACAGAATATGAAGCACGAACTGTGAATGAAATACGTGCATGGAAGTTTCTTATAGGAAAACCAGAGAGAAAACGCCCAGATGGTAGACCAAAAATGAGGTGGGAGAATAACACTAACTATGATTTGAGGAACTAGATTTTACAAGGAATGATTGGAAAGCATTAGCCAAGATAGGGATGTATGTAGAGCTTATGTTCGCGCGGCCATGAACCTATGAGTTCGATAGTTCCAGTGAGTAAATAAATAATAGCCCTCTTTATTACCCCTTCCATCCCCTTCGTGTAGCTCATTCCGCATTCGTACATTTCATATCACCCTACTTAGTCTCATGTTAGGTAAAAAAATAGTTGACTCCAAACCTGAGCAATAAGAAGAGGAGGGTCAGCGGGAGGGTTGTAGTTCCATCTCGCGGCCACGGGTTAAACTCAAAAAAAGCGGATTGGGAGAGGAACCTGATGTGACGGAAGTAGAAGACGGCCTATAACTTACATAACACCACAGAGTAGACTATCATTCAACTCATCTTAGTGATACTGGGATAGCGCAATAGATCTTTCATTCGCGGTGCTCAGGTCTTTCTGCTCTCCCAATCTAAATATAGAACGTAGAACATAGAATAATAATATAATTGCACAGAATCGTGCAGAATTAATTAATTGGCGTATTGTGCTAATGACATTGTCACTTTGGGACACAATTCCAGATGATATCGTGTACACTTTAGACCGCATAATTTACATCTGCAACTGTCTTCGATTTGATGGTAAGAAACATTCACACGCACTTTGTGATGGGAGCCGTGGACTGCATAGCGGTTTATCTGGTGCCATAGTTCCTTGTTTGGTCCTGTACACCCCCTATCAATCATACAGGCGTAATTAGAATTCTTCAGGAATGTCATCCCGCTTCTGTCTTCCCTCTTGCATCAGTTGTTCGAATGCTTTAATGGATAGCAGGTCGTAACGCATTCTGAGGTCTTCCAGGAAGAACCGTTCTCTTGCTAGTACATAGTCTAGTCTCGAGGAAGTTAATCTAGAGACTACTAGAATTTCCTTCAGAAAGGAGCCCTTGACGCTTTCCCAGATTTTTAAGTTACTAATCTTCAGATGTTCCCAAACTATCAGTATCCCATATGCGATTATTGTCATTATTTTTGCACTGAAGATTTGCACAGCTGTTTTTATTGATAATAGGGCAGGTGATTTTATTTCATTCATGATTCTTAGAGCCGATGCTGCTCTCTCTCTCTCTCTGACGTATCTTATAACATAGAAGAGTTCATGTTTTTTTCTTAAATTACTCCTTAACTAATCAACCATATAAATAACTAACGAAACAACTACTACCCAACAAACCAACTCACTAACTGTAATGGTTTATGATATTTGTAGCCTTTATTAGGCTATTATAATGAATTTACTTTCACATGTAGCTAAGCCAACGTAATATTTACACACGTTCACTCATAAAGTTGAAATAGCCTAAATGTTTTAATTCTTCACTCAGGTGGAATCTTTAATGTATCATCATCATAAACACTGGCGCAATTACTCATTCCTGAGCCCTGGACTCATCAAGGAGCCTTTTCCATTTACTGTAGCTCGGTCCTGTGCCTCTCTCCGACAATTTCTCAATCCCAACTCTCTAGCATCTCCATCCATCTCATCCATCCATTGTAGTTTCGGTCTTCCTCTTTTTCTTCTACCCTCTGGTTGAGTGGACCATATCCTTTTACATATTTCTAACTCTTACTTCTTTTTACATGACCTACCCATCATAGTCTGGTTAACTTAATTAATTTACTACTCCTGATTATAGAGTTTTTGCCAGACATCATTCTCACATATAGGGACATACACCCTCCTTATATATGTTTCTTTCAAATTTATTGTATCAAAGTATGTAAATTATTTGTTGTAATGTGAAAATTTTAAAATTAAGTAGATGAATTCAATAATATTGCTTTGTTCAGCATGTTTAAATTATCACATTTTATTTATTTGTGAAACAAATAATATTAGCATGACAGTTTACTGTTTTTAAGGTAAGAATAAGTGGAATAATAATAATAATAATAATAATAATAATAATAATAAATAATAATAATAATAATAATAATAATAATAATAATAGTAAAGATAACTAACTCACTGGCACTATCGAACACGTAGGTTCATGCGCGCGCGGACATAAGCTCTCCATACATCCTTATTCTGAGCTAATGTTTTCCAATCATTCCCTGTATAACCTATTTCCTTCAAATCATAGTTAATGTTATTCCCCCACCTCATTCTTGATCTATCAACTGGGCGTTTTCCCTCTGGTTTTCATACGAGAAGCTTCCATGCATGTCTTTTATTCCCTATCGGTGCCACATGTCTTGCCCATAGTAGTCTACGAGACTTAACTGATCTTATTATATCTGGCTTCATATAAAGAGCATGTAGTTCATAGTTATGTAGTCTTATCCATTCACCTGTGTGTTCATCTCTCTTTAGTCCAAACATTTTCCTAAGAACTTTATTCTCAAATACTCGTAATGTCCTTTCCTCCCTTAAAGTAAGAGTCCATGTTTCATATCTATATAATATAACAGGCATTGTCTGTTCAAAGGATCTGTGCCCCCGTAAGATATGCGAACTAAAGCCTGTGTGCACCTGCACTCCAGTGTTACCAACTCAACTTCAACCTTGCATTATTAAACATTCAAGAGCCTACTCGATAAGTTATCTGTGACTGCCGTTTGACGTAAGGAGAAGGGAGTGCGCTAAAATGGTGTGAGTATAGACGTGTACTTTTGTAAGAACAATGTCAGCGCTGTAGGGCCACAGATCTGTTGGTCCGAGTATAGAATAATTGTTTTATATATTGATAATGACTATTTAACTCATGCCCCATATGTCAATGACCAATCACATTTCAATGTATTTTGATTTACAACCAAACACAGTCGTTTTTCACCTCGATTTTATTACTTTCACTTTTTCGCTTTCATGTCATTAAGTGACTCTCAGATTGTATATATAGTGCACGAATGTAACTAGATTCTGCTCGCGAAATATAATAGAAATGTATTCGTAGCAATTGACGATACCATAAAAAGGAGAAACATCTGTGTGTACTTTCTTGAAGGTATTATTTCCCAGGAAATAACGTTGCAGAAAAATATAATTGACATATTTACGTCATAGGACATCAGAAATTAATTAATAACCTGTAATGATGTGTTTCATTTTTCCTACACTAGGGTGCATTCTTACAATATTGCGATTCAATTTGACAATAAATATGATCTGGTTGCAGTGAAGAATAAATGATACATAACGCTCCTCATTTGTTTTCAAACATCGCCGTTTACATTAAAATATAAATATTTTAAAATAACTATATTAAAATAATGATTTGTGAGTAAACAGCTTAATCTTATTCGTTAAATAGTCCTAACAAATGCCACTCTTCATTTCAAATCCTCTAGATAAATTGGAATTCACTCGTGGCATTACTTATGATTAGGGCTCGGACATTAAGCTAGATTATGTGCTCCCTTACTATACATAATATTGCTTGATGAGAGAGTGGTAGGGGGCGTAGCAGCACCAGTCTGACTTATATGGCATTTGTGCTGTACTGTTTACAGGGGGTATAGGTGGGTAAAGAAATAAGTAGCTAATTGTGGATTACAAGTTTATTTTGTTGCTCAAAATATTTTTTTAACGTTTTAAATTAAACGCTACAGTACAACAAAAAGTTAAACAAATTTATAATTTCCGTACATTAATTCTCTTTGTGCATCTATAAATATAATGCTGCATATAATATTACAAAACATAAGTTCATTATTTCTGCACAATTATTTTCTTCGTAAAGTTTTAAATAAAGAGATAACACAAAAAAAGTATGTGCACTGTACATAATATTTTTAAAACCCTATTAGTTAAACTCGTTTCGCTTCTGTAGAGCTGTTACAATGAATAATAATGTAATTCCGTAAAGTTTCAAAAGAAAAACTTCTTCGATGTCTGTTGAAGCAAAGTTTATATTTAGAAAAACTAATTCTACTTCACATGAGGTAACTGGTGCAAAACGAAAGTAGGGTATATCACAGGTATCTAACATGGAGACAGTATATGCGTTCTTGTTGTCCATTAGAACATCCTTTATATTGCAAATAGCTGAGTATCCAGGTGTTTTCAGCAATACACTTTGCAATTTCTGTTTAGCAATTGCAGTTGCCAAAACTACCTCCTGTTTCATCAATATGTCGCGATAAATTTTCTACCAGTTTTATGGAATCAATCAATACTATATGTGAAGATTCCAGCTTTTATTATTATTAAAGGAATATCCTTGTAGACGTTGATTACCTGCAAATTTTGATACAGTTTTCCTGACATCAGAGATTTCACAATTTTTATCGCCGAACTTTCTTCAGCATCAAATGTATTAACTACTTTAACAATCACTTCATTATGCTGTAAGTAGTAAGTGGTCTGCAACCAAGTCCCCCATCGAGTTAAAACAGGTGAGGTGGTAAAGGGATTTGTGATGCAATTTCCTTAAATTTCTGTTTCCTAGAAGGGGCCTTTAAAAACATTTTCTCATGTTTGATACAAAGTGTCCACCCGTATATTCCTAAAAAAAAATATAAGCTGGATTTTGCACTTTATTGAAAGGAATATTCGCGGAAACCATCGTTTTGCATAAATCCTCGTAAAATTCACGATGATTACAAGTGTCTGAAACTTCTTGTGCAGATGGCTGTATTTAATCGTCAAGCTTATGTTTTACATTCCCAATGTATATTTTAGATTTGCAATGGCTCTTGATAAAAATTCTTTTCTCCCCCTTCAACTCTACATTACACAATTTACAAAATAGTTTATCTTCTTTTAGGCAAAAATACTCATGGCCGTACTCACGTACAAGTGAATTCATCTTCTGTGTGTTTGTTGTAATCATTCATGAGATAGTGATGATCGGTATTTTGACTTGACTGTATACTATACTTGTAGCAGCACAGCAAAGACGCCACTGACTGTGGCACTGCGCACGGGACAGGACTAACTACCTGTGTAGTCAACTGTTTGAAAGCGACACGGCAATGAAAAGGCAATGAAGTCCGATCTCTACGTATGATAATAATATTAATTATTATTGTTGTTTCAACCCGTAATTACACTATTAACGGGTTGAAACAACAATTTATGTACTCTATAAATGCATTAGTTACAAATTTAAATTAGGAACTTGATAAATGTCGGCCACGGCGGTTTACTGGTTATGTTCCTTGCCTCTAGTCCCGAGGGTCGCGGATTAAAATCCGGCCGGGATCGATGGATATTTAAAATGGAAAAATACAAGGGATTTCAAATCGTGGATCCAGAGTCTGAAGATTTTCTAGCTCGTAAAAAGAACCTCAACTCTAAATTAGTGTATCTGGGTAAAATTTAACTTACCTTTCGCATCGAAGTAATATCTTAGTTGCCTAATAGTTATCTCACTGAGGCGATATGTTGACCACATGTCACTCATTGACCTGTAAGGAAATATGCATAACTAAATTAGCCTTTGTCAAGAAAGTCCCTATAGGGAAACATCCATGTCTCCATGATGGCTACAACATAACAAATAAACACTAAAATAGTTGCACAACTCAAGTCAGTTGAAATGGTTGACGTCACTCCAAATGACAGTTTTGTCGTTAGAGTGACCAACCTCATAAAATGAATTTCAATTTCTTCAACCATATATGCTACTTTTCGTATCAACAATTATTGTCTTTACGAGGTTTGGTTACATCTGTTTTCAATATATTTACTTTAAATATGGTCGTTAATCAAACTCAGCATTTTGGGCAAGTATAAAATTTGTACCAACAAAGGCTCGTAGAATAATCCTTATAAAATGCGTGCTATTATGCATTACAGCAACTCTTGTCGTCCCAACTCCTTTCAAAAAACGTTAAACTGATAATATATAAAACTATTATTCTACCAGTTATATTATATGGATGCGAAACATGGACTCATACTTTAAGGGAGGAAAGGAGATTACGAGTATTTGAGAATAAAGTTCTTAGGAAAAATTTTGGACCAAAGAGAGATGAACAGGCAGGTGAATGGAGAACACTACATAACAGTGAACGTCATGGTCTTTATATGAATCCAGATATAATAAGAACAGTTAAGCCTCGTAGATTGGGATGGGCAGGATATGTGGCACGAATGGGGAATGAAAGACATTCATAGAAGCTTCTAGTAGGAAAACGCCCAGTTGATAGACCAAGAATGAGCTGGGGGAATAACATTAACTATTATTTGAGGGAAGTAGATTATATAGGGAATGATTAGAAAACGTTAACTAAGGATATGGATGTATGGAGAGCTTATGTTCGCGCGGTCATGAACCTACGGGTTCGATAGCGCCATCGAGTTAGTTAGTTTATATAAAAATGAGTGCGAGCCTGTTTGTCTGTCTGTCTGTCCTTTATGGACTCAAAAACTACTTCACCGATTTGAATGTTTTTTTTTTTCATCATTTAGAGATTTTTTTACTACGGTGTACTTAACATACTAGCTACTCGTCGTGCGCTGCTACGCCTAAATAAATTATGTGTTTTTACGTTTAGTTGAATAAGTAAGAGGAAAAATAATCAGAAATTTATATTGATATTATTTTTAGATACCCCGTGCTGATTGCCCGCATTGCCCGAGATCTACGTATCCCGATGTACTTGGCATAAATGAGCTGAAAGACAAAATTCGTTATTTTGAGTTATCCGTGCTGCCGCTCTGCTTGCCCGAGAATCTACTTATCCCGATCTTTTTGGCATCAATGAAAGACAAAAATGGTTATTGTGAGTTATCCATAAAAGATAAACGTATGTGTCACGGAATGTTTTATAGAATTGTTTGAGATATTTAATTCTATGTACGTTAATATGGTGTATTTGTTATGGTTTAAGCAGCGTAAGCCATTTAAGCGTCCAAAAAGCCACTTTTATTTTACTTTTTCACTACGAAGGGTGATTTTTAAGGGTGAAGGGATTGAACATCAAAACTCTCTTGTAGCCTATAACGTTCCCGGGAAAATCCTGAACATTTTGCAAAAAGCCCCATCGCAATTGGCAGTGCACGCTTGTCCGGGAATTTATTTATCCCTATCTTCTTGGCATCAATGAAAGACAAAATGGCTATTGTGAGTTATCCGTAAAAGATAAACATATGCTGTCGATGACTTTTTTTTAGAGTTTTTAAGATATTCAATTGTGTGTAACTTAATTTTGTGTATTTGTTATGCTTTAGGCAGCGTAAGCCTTTAAGCGTAAAAAAATATTATTTTTCACTTTTTTCACTAAAAAGGGTGATTTGTAAGGGCGTAGAAGTTGAGTATCACAACTCTCTTATAGCCTATGATTATCCCGGAAATCTCCTGAACATTTTGCAAAAAAGCCCCATCACAATCGGATCAACGGTATGGCCGTGCATAAAGTACGAACAAACAAACAAACAAACATTTATTTTTATATATTAGATTACTCTTGTACTATAGGGCAGAATAAAAAAAGTGCATAGGTGCTATTTAAAAAGTAGGTTTTTGGACGCTTAAATCGTTTACGCTGCCTAAAACATAACAAATACACCAAATGAATGGACATTGACACCAAGAAGATCAGGATGAGTAGATTTCCTGGCACGGCGGGCACGAGTATTATTTTACAGATAACTCACATTAACCAGTTTTGTCTTTCAGCTCATTTATGCCAAGATGATTGGGATAAGGTGATTGCAGGCAACGCCGGTAATCAGCACAGGGTATGTAAAAATAATTACGATATAAATTTATATTCTATTTTACTTATACAATTAAACATAAAAACGCATTTAATGTATTTAGGCGTATCAGCACACGTCGGGTATTAGCTAGTAAAGTATAACATAATAAATTAATCAGATTCTCCCGATTAGATTAGTCACTAGCGTAATTAACAAAATCCAGTTGTGGTCAGGTAATTGATTACCTAATTTTGCTAGTAGAGAACTGCTTTATTACACTGAGCAACAAAAAATAAAGTTTTTTTGTCTCAGAAAGACAAATATGTGATTCTGATAGTATTTTTTCTCTTAATTCAAATACGATATCGGGTTTTCTCCATCACGCAAGGTTTGAAGAAGATTCCATCCTTTAGCTGGGGACTAAGGATATCAGACTGGTTTTTGGAAAACTCTAAATCTTGTATGAGATCGTTAAGATCTTCTACAGTCAATAAATGAGGCTCAGATGAACAGCTTTGTTCAAAAGTTGTATCACCAAAATCCATTTCTTCTTGTTCCTTACTTCCATCAGAATCTGAACTCTCTTCATCTAATGTCACATGTTCTGGAGGCTTTGGTATGGGCAATTCTTCGCAGTATGGAACTGGTCTCATTGCAGATTGCAAGTCAGGGTACACCACTGTACTATGTTTTGATTTTGGTGTAATCCCATTAATGTTTGTTTAGCAGAAAATAATTATTTAAATCCATTAATTGAAATTGAAATAAAAAAAAACTGTGGGTGATGGAGAAATTCCGAATACAAATTTGAAAACACGATAAAAAACTGCATCAAGTACAACTATTGGTACTCATGAGACAAAAATCATGTTGGCCAGTGTTATCTGGAAACAATTTATTGTTGAACAAGGTAAGCAACAGCACAAGCCTAGGCACATTATTGATTACCTGAACATTTCAATAAATTAATGAAAACTTTCTGTCATTCTCTGACTTAGTTTAAAGTATCCTCTTGTAGGTACGTTTATGTGCACTACGTTACCCGGACGTCAAAAGGTGTCTCTAGTAAGCCTATTCTTAAGAAAAGCCCGTCACGCAGGAACTGCGTAAACTAATCGAATTTGTCAGCAAATCGAATCTGTTATTCAATTTTCCTGGTTTCTTTTTTAAATTGGAGAAACTAAATTTCTAATACCAGCTTATTTGAAAGTATCAGACTGCAGTGTAAATAATAATGCATGACCGGAATAACTAAGTATTGTTTTTGTTGTACAAATTGACACGAATTTAAATAATATCTACCAATTAATTTTTCCAGCTCACCGCTGTGGTCTCGAGGTACCGTGCTGCCTTGTCACGCAGCGGGCCCGTGTTCGATCCCCGGTCGGGATAGTTTCCTTGGTGAGGTTCTTATCGTGATTTTTCTCATCTGTAAGATAAATGTCAGGAAACTTTAAGGCCCGAACGGTCCCCGAACATTATATGGCCATCGCAATCATCATCATTCGTATTCATCTTAGATTAAGCTTAGGATTAGGGACTCTCCTGACGCACCACTATCATCATCATCACCCATCATATCATCGGGGCAACGTAACTCCGCCTTGCAGGCGCCCCAACCTCAGAAGTGGGTTACAATTACACCAATGCCAGGAGAGGTCGCCAGAAATATCCAAACAGGCTAAATTGAGGCATTAATAGTATATACGATGCGAGGTTGGGAAGTGGTTTTTACAGAATCGAGGTAAAATGTTTAAAAACCGATGATAGCGAGGTTTTTAATTTCCGAGATTCTGAAAACACTTCACAAACCTGTGTTGTACATTATTGTTTGCGCGATTGTGTCTTCAAAATAATGAATAATAATAAAATAATAATAACTTTGTTGGAAATATTTGCGTTCATTTTAAACAATTTACTAACATTAACAGAGTGGGCAATGTTTATTAGTTGAAACAACAGGAGGCCTTGAGAACAATTATTGATAACATGGCCGCAGGTACGTATTTATTGTTTTACACTGTTTCAAATCAAGTTAAGTTAATTTAAAATGCAGTGATTTGTTTCGTATAATGTATATTAACATTACGTTTTGGATATACATTATACGTAGTATACATAGAGGGCAGTGGATTTACTTCCCTCACGTGGGTGTAAATGTAATATTATAGTATAGTTATTTAGGTTGGCAACCCCGAAATGTAGAAAGTTGAACTTTCAATAATGGTCGCCATTGCTGGTACGTATGACAAAACGCACAATCGCACAAAAAAAATAATTTTCTTCACTTTATTAAAAATATTAAATGAATTAAACTAATGTATTTTAAATGATACATTGCCAATTTAAGGGTTAATTAAATTACATGGTACATATTGTGAAAAACAAAACGTGCCTTTTGCTATATAGTCAATTTTTAATATCGGATACCAAGTAAAATCCCACTTCTAATGATATCCCTAATTTTTTGAGAATTCAACCCTCTGTTTATTATAATGGTATATGTTCAATTTGTCACGCAGCCGGCCCGGGTTCGATTCCCGGTCGGGACAGACTCCTGGGTGAGGTTTTGTTTTTTCGGGGTTTTCCTCACCTGTAAAACAAATGTCAGGAAGCTTAGGGCCCAACGTTTAACGACAATAATCCGGCAATCATCATCATCCTTATCATCATCCTTCACCTGTGCGGCGTGAAAAAGCAACGGGAAGCTACCTATAATTCCCTAGTAATGCTGCAAAGCATAGCATGAAAATGCTATGATGCAGTGAAAGTCCTGCCCTCGGGTAGAATTACTATGGACGAATGGATGTTCAATTTAGTTACGAAACATCGATAATTGCTATCTCTAGAGCGATTTTCAAATTTTCGTTTCGTGTTAATAACTCTATCTAATGGTCCGACCTTACTTTTTAAATTAATTGCTATGTGCCAAGTTTGGTTTCGATGATACAAAAAATTGTCGCCTCTGGAGCGTTAACGGACACATACACACACACACACACACACACACACACACACACACACACACACACACCACACACACACACACAACACACACACACACACACACACACACACACACACACACACACACACACACACACCCACACACACACACGCACACACACACACACACACGCACACACGCACACACACACACGCACACACACACACACATACATACATACACATGTAATTCTAAATATACTAATTGCTATGTGCCAAGTTTGGTTTCGATGAAACAAACAATTGTCGCCTCTGGAGCGTTAACGGACACATACACCCACACACATGTAATTCTAAATATACTAATTTAACTTAGTTTAAAATGTTGTTAACACATAGCTTTCCCCAAAAATATTTTTAAAATATCTATTACAAATTAAAATATCGCTTAAATTCATGTTTTTATCATTTTCAAACTTCGCTTGTGTTCTTAAAAGTCGACTATATTTATTTGCAGATCGCAGATTCCGATCTCAGAATGTTTGAACAAGATCAATCCTATAAGTATTAGGTTTTCTCATAATAATATTATTTTTTAATAATTCGATTTAATTTTAATTAATTTATTGTACGTTTGATGGCATTTTGAAGATGTGAGAGTTTGATTCAAACGGGCGTGCAGTTGATATGGATCTTTATTCTCAACAACTAGAACGATTTAATGTAACTTTGACGATACGTGTTCAATCCCGATCGGACCCTTATAGGGCCTACTGCATGAACAACCTTAACAACATTTCAGTAATTGGGAGGAATGGAATTGCTACCGCGCCCAGCATATACATAACCCTGATCTTGCGCCGTCATATTACCAATAGTTTCGATCTATAAACAATTTATTTGCGTGAAATTTCGAAATCATTGAAAACATTGAGAGTGTGGAAGTGAGTCCCAACGAATTCTTCGCATAAAAATAACCACAGACATCGCGGGAAAGTAAACCTCGTCGAAAGATGGCTCAAGACCATTGAATCTGATGCTTTAAGAATGGTGTTAAGAAAACATTCCAAACAAAATTTCGTTTGAAAAAAACGACATGACTTGTGAGACAATATCTGTAGTAGATATTGTGTGTTGTAATTAATTTACACTCTGTATAATTACGGATATTTGTCTAACTCCAATTTTCAAAAGCGGATTCACTCTACTATACTTCGCCAGTATCCATATCTAACTAACTAATTCACTGGCACTATTGAATCCATAGGTTCATGGCCGTGCGAACGTAAACTCTCCATATATTCCTATCCTGTGGAAGTGAGTCGTAATGTTTTCCAATCATCCATGTACAATCCACTTCCCTCAAATCAAGGTTAATATTATTCTCTCATCTAATTCTTGGTCTACCAACTGGGTGTTTTCCTTCTGGTTTTCTGTGCTGCCATGCACATCTTTCATTCCCATTCGTGCCACATGTCCTGCTATCGCAGTCTATGAGACAATCTGTTCTTATTATATGTGACTTCCAATAAAGACCATGTAGTTCACTGCTCAATAGTCTTCTCCATTCACCTGTCTGTTCATCTCTCTTTGATCCAAAAATTATCCTAAGAACTTTATTCTCAAACAATCGTAATCTTCTTTCCTCCCATAAAGTATAACAGTCCATGTTCGCATCCATATAATATAACTGGTAGAATAACAGTTTTATATATTTTCAGTTTAACGTTTTTGGAATGAAGCTGGGACGTCAAGAGTCCCTGCAATGCATAATAGCACGCATTTCCAGAATTGAGCCTATGTTAAATTTCTTTGTGCACCTCATTCCTATGAAATGTAATACTGTAACATATAAAGTCATGTGTGACTAACGAGAATAAAAAAGTGAGATACAAATATAATATAAAGAGACAGTGAGAAATATATTTTATTTTACAAAAATAATAGTGCTGCATTTTACTTGAGTTTTTACTTGATATGTCGTAATCTGCTTATCGTGTGAAATAAAATTAGGTACGTACGAACGGCCGAAGAGATCAGTAAGAGTAATGAGTGAGAAAAACTATTTTAATACATGCATTAGAATTATAACTAAATAACTAAGTCACTGGCACTATCGAATCCGTAGGTTCATGGCCGCGCGGACTTAAGTTCTCCACACATCCCCATCCTGAGCTAATGTTTTCCAACTATCCCTGTATAATCTACTTCCCACAAATCATAGTTAATGTTATTCTCCCACCTCATTATTGGTCTACCGACTGGATGCAATTCCTCTGGTTTTCCTACAAGAAGCCTCCATGAACAACTTTAATATCTTATTCGTGGTACATGTACTTTCCATCGCAGTCTACGAGACTTAACTGTTCTTATTATATTCTGGCTTCCTACAAAGACATAGCACACGGTTATGTAAGTCTTCCCCATTCGCCTGTCTGTTCGCCTCTCTTTGGTCAAAACATTATCCTAAGAACTTTATTTTCAAATACTCCTAATCTCCTTTCCTCCCTTAAAGTAAGAGTCTATGTTTCGTATCCATGAAATTGGGATAGTAACAGTTTTATATTTCAATTTAACGTTTTTTGAAAGGAGTTGGGATGATAAGAGGCCCTGTGATACATAATAGCATGCGTTTCCAGAATTGAGCCTATGTTTAATTTGTTTGTGTAGGCCTATCTCATTCCGATTCGTAATTCATGTTCCTAGGTATTTGAAGTCCCGCGCCGTAGCCGAGCGGTTAAGGTAGGAAGCCTTGGCGCAGAGCTACGGGACGTGCGCTGGTTCGAGTCTCCATGGGGGAAGAAATTTTCTCATGGTATTTCGGCCAGTATGGGACCGGTGCCCACCCAGCATCGTGAGGCAATTGGGTAGCTACAATAAGTAGCGGCTCCAGGTTGAGGAACCAGCTATAATGGCTGGGGGACTCGACATGCTAACCACATGTCACCCCTATACTGGCTGTTGATCATCTACCTCTGTGATTGACACATGTGGATGTGAAGGGCCAGCAGCCGGCTGGTAAAAGGGTAACCGCTGAAAAGTGGGTAAACCCTCAATCGAATCGGTATTTGAATTCAGCCACTTGTTCAAAATTTCCCTCATTTTTCTTTAGCTATCGATTTCCATTATATAATATATCTCTATGTCTGAACACATATGCCTATTTAGTTTTATTGATATTTTCTTGTAGTCCCAATCTCTTAGTATTATTCAGTAGAGCAATTTATTTATTTATTTATTTATTTATTTAGCCTGGTGGAGTTAAGGCCATGTGGCCTTCTCTTCCACTCACCAGAACAAGCATATGTTACATATGAATACAAAAAAAATACAATAATAGTCATATAAAACAGGACAAACATATGTTACACATGAATACAAAAAAATTACAATAGTAGTCATATTAGACAGGACAAACATGTTACATATGAATACAAAAAAAGTTACAATAATAGTTATTGAACAATTCATTATCTGTCATATTGAATAATAATGAAATTAATGTCTAATAATAGAATGAAACTAAATACAATTAAAATTAAATTAATGATACAATGAATAAAAAAGGAATAACAGCTCGAATCTACTATGCATAAAAAGAAGAGAAAAAAACACTACAATGAATTAATCTACGCTTTTTATACAAGGCATTAGGTAAATATATTAACAAATCCTTAAGTCTATTTTTATTAAATATGCAAAAACGCATTATTAATTCTTAAAAAGTAGTATTAGTGAGTTGTTTCTGTTAGTGATTTTATTTTCAATTTATTTCTGAAAGATGGTAAAGTTTGGCAGTCTCTGACATAGGGTGGAAGTGAATTCCATGTTCTAGCAAGAGAAACTGTAAAAGATTTCGAATAATTGATACAATTTTTTAACATCTTAGGTCTTATTGCGCCTGTAGTCGTTAGAAGTATATCAGTAATCTGTATTTATCTAATGTTATGCATATCAACATTTTCAAAAATGTTTGATGAAATTAATTTTTAAACGCATAATAAATTATTTATTATAACGTGGTTCGTATTATTTTTAATAAAATCCAGGATTTGTCTCGACTGTTGAAGATTAGTCACCAAAAATCATCTTTAAAATCACTGGCACTGGAATTTGAATCGAAGATATCCTGAATATGAGCTTAAAAACGGTATCATCAACGTAATTCTCTTGGAGTTAGAATTATTTGTATTCTGCCAACCAATTACGTGGAGTAAAACTCCAGACGTGGTAGTCTATATCAAATAGAATCAAGCGAGAAAAACATAATCTTGCGTGATGATCTTGCAGAAGATTTCCGGGCTGTTGGCCGTGGTCTTGAGGCTTGTAGTTTACCAACGTTTCGCCAGACACTGCGTCCGGCATCCTCAAGGGTTGTCTCGTTCGGAAACTTAGAGATCCCGAACGCGCAACGTGGTCTCCGACGTGTTCAAGATGGCGGAGACCACGTTGCGCGTTCGAGATCTCTTAGTTTCCAGACGAGACAACCCTTGAGGATGCCGGACGCAGTCTCTGGCGAAACGTTGGGAACTGCAAGCCTCAAGACCACGGCCAACAGCCCGGAAATCTTCTGCAAGATCATCATAGTAACTCCGGCCGTGAAAGCCTAATTCAATACAATAATCTTGCGTGTTTATAATATGGTCACATTCTTGTATTTATTATGATAAAATTTGATCGTTCTGGCTAATGAATCTTAATTTTCACTCATTTAGTATTTCTATTTCTTCGAAGTGCCTCAGTAAAATTTACATTTTCTTACGAATTGGATTCTTTATCTGAGTTGAGTTCAATTTCACCTAACATAAGTTCACATCCTACTTTACGAGAGGATGGAATGAGATTGTAAACCTACTTCACGTAAACCTTTTATTTTTGGTGCCGCGTTCCCTCACGTCAGAATATTTGAAAGTTGGTGTATAATTCACTTCGCTGAAAGCAATTGATCTCAAATTTCGTTATAAAATGTCAAACGAATTGCACAATTAAAAGTAAAAGCGCGAGCACAAGTCCAATCACAAATCAGTGTACTTCTGTGCTTCCAGTTTCGCACTCATCCCTGCAGATGGCGATTACGAGGTCTATTTTCGATGTAATAACCGCTTTGTAGATCACTTGTATTGTGAAAAGAGAGGAGCGTAAGTTGAGTGATTGTGAAGTGCAAATAATATGTTGTATGTTCTATTGCTGTGTTATGGTCGGTAGAAGCTATACTTTCCATTCTGCGACCAGAATTCAATTCCCTGACGGATAGGGGTGTTTATCATAAAATACCACGAATGATTTCCAAATTATAGATAAATTCACAACTCACGAACTGAGGAGAGATTTTATTTACAGAATTTGAAATCAAGAGTGGCATTTGTTAGGACTATTTAACGAATAAAATTAAGCTGTTTACTCACAAATCATTATTTGAATATAAACCCTCAGGGGTCCTCATCTAGGGGATATGTGGATGGCGACCACAAGGTGCCCAAGCTGAGCAAAACATTTCTTCCACTTACTTGTGTTTTGCACTCTTTTAACTTTACTATCTAACCTCTCTTGGTTAACTCTTGTTTTTTTTCGACCCCGACGCTATTAGGGCATCCGAGGGCTAGGGAGTCTTTCCTTTCTTCCATTTCTTCTTTCCTTTATTTTCTTCTCCAGAAAAGCCTGACCAGAGGCTATAAGATGGCAGCCCCATCAGCCTTCCTTTGGCCAGCAACCAATCGAAGGGACTATTATTATGCTTTCAAGTCTTATACGAGAATTTCCCGGGGAGGGAAAATTTTCTATAGGATCGTAACAGGCCTTGGCCTAATACTTGGAAGGAAGAAGAAGAAGAAGTTATTTTAAAATATTTATATATTTAATGTAAACAGCGATGTTTGAAAACAAATGAGAAACTATTGGTACGCTTCATTTGCTTCTTTTGTTCGTCACTGCAACCAGATCATATTGTTTATTGCCAATGGAACGCAATATTGTAAGTATGCATTCTAGTGGAGAAAAAATGAAACACATCAAACTGTATATTAATTCATTTCTGATGTCCTATGATGTAAATATGACAATTATGTTTTTATGGGGAAAAATACATTTAAGAAAGTGCAAACAGTGGTTTCGTTTTTTGGTGGTGCAATCAATTGCTACAAATGTTTTTATATTAACTCCCGCATGCGGTATGTGTTGACATTCATGCACTATATATACAATCTGGTAGCCGTATTTCTTGGAGGGTCAGTCACTGCAAAATAATGCTATGTTAAAAAGGAGGTGCTTTCTTTATTATGATAAACTTTAGTTGGTAAATTCTAGGCGAAACACGACTGTGATTGGTTGTAAATAAAAAAAATCATTGTAATGTGATTGGTCATTGACTCCCATTTGGGGCATGATTTAAATAATCAATACAATCAAGTAACACAACAATAGAGTCAATAATAAGTAATTGCACGTGTCTTAAAAAAACTAAAAATCCATGACATGTTTATTTAACATACAAGGGAACTGTCAACTATTGCGTGTAGAAACCTAACTTGAAATTTCTCCGAGAGAACCGTTTTGACATATCAAGTCCGTGTCCAAAAAAAATATAGCTGCCGTTTTAACTGCAGGGTTTAGAATCCAGCAATGTCAATCCACATTATGGAGAAAATGGTGTCCCTGCATGAGTAAGAGCGGTGTAAAGTGAGGCGGGACGCAGCACGGACGGCACGTAGTTAGGGTTACCCAATCCACTAATTCAGTTGTATTACTTTCCCATAGTGTAAATGAGAGATCTGGCCCTGGATTTTAGTGCCTTGCAATTGAAAACGGCAGATTGTTTTTTGGATACGGCATTTGTACATAACATCGCTTCTCTGGAAAAAAATTCATAGTAGGTTTCTACAAGCAATGGTTGACAGTTTCCTTGTTAAAACATCCTTCAGGTGATTTTTCTCCCATCATTGGCTAACACTCACTGGTGTTTATATTATGAGTTGCCAGATTTTTTCCGTCTCAAATCGCGATTTTTAGATAGTAGAATTATTTTTATTTATATACAGAATTTTAATGTTTACACATCTTTCTGTGCCTAAAGTTTTATTTTTCTTATCCACTCGTCTCTCTCCATCCAATCCATGTCCTCCAGTCCCCTTGCTCACATTCCAGTGCTTATTTCCTGCATCCACGAGTTTCGAGGTCTTCCTCTCCTCCTTCTTCCAGGTGGACACCATTCCAATGTTTTCCTGGGTAATCTTTCTTCTTGCATTCGTCGTACGTGCCCATACCAATTTAATTGCTTATACTGTATATAATGCCTACTAATAAAGTTAATACATCATCAGCTGTTTTTCGCAAGCACAATAATAATATACAGATAAAACGATTCAAAGTAAAACCATGTTCGTTTCATAGTAATAAAAAAACATAACGTATCTGCCTTCTCACGCAGCGAGCCCGGGTTCGATCCCCGGTCGGGGCAGTTTTTCTGGGTGAGGTTTTTATCGGGGGTTTTTCTCACCTGTAAGACAAATGTCAGGAAAACTTTATGGCCCAACGGTCCCTGAAATCATATGGCTATCAACATCATCTTTATCATCATCATCATCATCATCATCATCGTCGTCGTCATCATCATCATCATCATCATCATCATCACCATCCTTCACCGGTGTGGAAAGCAAGGGAAGCTACCACACCTACAATTCCCTAGCAAAGCTGCAAGCATAACATGCAAATGCTATGATTGCAGTGAAGGACCTGCCTTCTGGCAGAATTACTATGGATGGATATATCGTATAAGATATACTGATAAAATATATATATGCTGGTCTTATTTTACTGGTTCTTCTGCTGGAATTTCAACCTCATCAATCCTTTCTTCTACTGTTCGTGTACTTTTTAATGTAACTTTCTCTTCCGTGAAAAACACTATAACACGAAAAACATACAGTGCAATGAACATTAATATAATATTTTCACTTTATCACTTTATTAAGAACAAATATTTTCTACAGCAATGCTTGTTAAATCAGATTTCAATTTTTGTTTCTCTCCAACCGGTAATGTCAACACAATACCTTATCTAGTTTCATTATCGTATGTTGAATCCATGTTTTAAAGTCTTTCACTTTACGGAAAATGTACAAAACTGTGAAGTACAAATTGAGATGTTAAAAACGATACCATATTGCCAATTAATGATAATTCGGGATTTTATACGATACCGATTGGTTTTAATTGGCATTCGGGATACCACCATGGAAATCGGAACAATTCCGACTAAATCGGGATGCATGGTAACCCAGCTGAGAATCCGATGTTGTGACACATTCGATTCTCTCAGGCGGTGCGGTGGTTTTATATATCTATGCATCAAAGTGTTCTGAGAAAGGATGTAAAAATGCATACTAATTTTTTTTTCTATGAACACTATTTAACCAAGCTGCCGGTAATTAAAAAATTAACTCACTGACACTCTCGAACACATAGGTCCATGACCGCGCGGGCATAAGCTCTCCATACATCCCTATCCTGAGCTAATGTTTTCCAATCATTCCCTGTATAATCTACTTACCTCAAATTATAGATAATGTTATTCTCCCACCTCATTCTTGGTCTACCAACTGGCCGTTTTCCCTCTCGTTTTCCTACAAGAAGCTTCCATGCACGTCTTTCATTACCCATTCGTGCCTCATGTCCAGCCCATCGCAGTCTAGGAGACTTAACAGTTCTTATTATATCTGGCTTCCTATATAGACCATGTAGTTCACTGATGTTGAGTGATTCCGGGTTCTGTGGCCGTGGTCCATAGTTGGTGTTGATACCAGACGTTTCGCCCTCAACTGCGGAGGGCATCTTCAGTGGCGAGTGCTTCTAGGCGTGTTTCCTGGTCGGAAGCTCTACTTAGAGCTCTAAGTAGAGCTTCCGACCAGGAAACACGCCTAGAAGCACTCGCCACTGAAGATGCCCTCCGCAGTTGAGGGCGAAACGTCTGGTATCAACACCAACTATGGACCACGGCCACAGAACCCGGAATCACTCAACATCATGATTACCGGCCGTGAAAGCCTGCATTCAACCATGTAGTTCACTGTTATGTGGTCTTCTCCATTCACCTGTCTGTTCATCTCTCTTTGGTCCAAAAAGTTTCCTAAGAACTTTATTCTCAAATACTCGTAATCCCCTTTCTTCCCTTCAAGTAAGAATCCATGTTTCACATCCATATAATATCACTGGTAGAATAATAATTTTATGTTTTCATTTTTACGTTTTTTGAAGGGAATTAGGAAGTAAAGTAAAGTAAAGTGATCCCACAACAGGCCCGGAGGCCCTTGGGGTAGTAGGAGGTTAAGGCTCCCACTTTTTCTAGACAATCGGCACTTTATGTCAGCCGGGTTGTCAGCCCTGCGTGACGGCCGCCTTTACCCCCCAACAAACGTCTGGTACTCATTTCCGTTAGAGGCTGAGTCGACCCCAGGGCCATAGTGCCGCCAGAGGGTTTTGGTCAGTTTAAAAATCCTGACCCCAACGGGACTTGAACCCTCGACCCTCCGACTTGTAGCTCAGTGCCTTAACCACTACGCTACGGCGTGCCCCATTGGGAAGTCAAGAGTCTCTGTAATGTATAATAGCGCGCAATTCCAGAATTGAGCCTATGATTAATTTCATTTTGCATCTCATTCCTATTTGTGATTATTGTTCCTAGGCATTTTAATTCAGCCAGTTCCTCAAAATTTCCCTCATTTTTCATTAGCAGTGCATTTCCTTTGTATAATGTATTTCTGTGTGTGACCATATATTTAGATTTATTGATATTTACTTCCAGTCCCAATTTATTAGTACCACTCAATAGTGTGTGCGTGTGGGCGTTTAGTATCTCCTCGCTATCACCCAAGAGTACTACATAATCAGCATAAACTAACAGCTTATTAATACCATTGAGTTGTAGGCCTTCTTCATCCTCTAAAGATTTGATGGCATGCTTTAGTACAAAATTAAATAGTAGAGGAGATAGTGCATCTCTTTGCTTCAACAATTGTGAATTTTAAAACTATCTGAAAACTGTTTTTCTAAACGCACCCTACTCTTTGTTTCATTTAGACACATTCATATAAATCTAGTGAACTTTTTATGAATTCTGAACTCTAGCAGGATACTATATAACTTCTCCCTCTAAATTGAATCGTCTGCCTTTTTGAGGTCTACGTATAGTTATTGTACAGTACCATTATATTCCCATTTATTTTCTAAAATCTGCCTTATACTAAAAATCCGTTATGCCAAGAATATAATTTTAAAATATTAAGAGAAAAGACAAAAATAATGGCGTATTGGAGAAATGAATATATAAGATCAAAAATCATAATAGACAGCAAGCAAGAGTCTGGTAAAAGATACAAATTTTAATTTTTTGGGTTGTAATTTTACTATAAGCACAAAAACTGGAAGAGACATAAATTAGAAACTATCGAAATTTCAAATGATATGCGGAACTATACATAAAACATTTAACAACATAACAAGAAGAGATACTAGATAAACGTTTTATAAAACACTGGCAATTCCTGCATTACTGTATGGGAGTGAAACTTGGGAGTGACCAAAATATTACAAAGTAGAATACAAAGCGTAGAAATGAACTTCCTTAGAAAAACAAAATACTATAAAAGATTGGATCGAATATAGATTGAAGATATAAGAAAGAGGTAAATATATATCCACTGAATGAAAACAAATCAAATGATGCAGAGATAAATTGTTTAGATATGTGGAAAGCATGAATGAAACAAGATTACCAAAGCAGAATTTAACTACAAGCCAAGAGGATCAAGGAATGTAGGAAGGCAGTGAAAAGATGGACAGAAGAATTTTGAGGCGGTATAGGCAGTTAGCCTATCCCGTGAAGTGAAGAACAAGAAGAAGAGAAGAAGAAGAAATATACAAGTATAGGACAGGAGTTTGAAATTTAATCCAGGCTTATGGTTCACAATCTATCGAATATAAAGTTTATACTATCTAATTTTGCAGTATTTTGCTGCCCTGATATTGAATTTCAAACCCCGTTGGGTATCGATCGAATCAGAATCCGTATCACTCATTACATTTTTCCCCTAATAATAACCTTTTACGAGTAATGCATTCCAAAGTTGAGATTATTAGTGTTATTAACCCTTAAATTGGCAAAACACTGACTGACTGACTGAATAAGGTGAAGTCCAGCTTCGCCCAGAGAGCTGCGTATGTTAGAACCGACTAGGGCTTTTTGGCAGCTAAGTAGACAGTGGCTATCGTTACGGGGTTTTAGTTCACTTAATCTGAGCCTACTTGGAGGCTCCAATATTTGCGTGCCGATGGTGATGAAAATTGGACAAAGATTTGGGATGTGATGACCTGAAGTAGGGCATCAGAATCCACACTGCCTTCAAGCCGAGAGTCGGAAATCCAGCAGTGTGGAATGAGCCACGCCACTCCAGGTGAGATCTCATCGCCAAATCTCTGGCTAGATTTAATGAGAGTTAAATTGGGTAAATAAATATATTTTTTTAATGTACAGCACGCCGCTGAGGCAAGCGTCCCGTACTGCGTACCATAGAATTTGCATGCAAAAATGCAAACGAATACATCTTGCTTACATTGTAGCCATTATCACCGATACACATATTCGCCAATTGTGACAGGAACAACAAGCGCTCCATTGGAGATTTAAAGCCAGCCAATGTAGGCTGGAAGGCTTGGAGTGCCTGTTGTGCCTGTTTGGTCATTTACAGGCTGCGTCGGTGCTCGAGCAGTGGTACGATCAATGCTATGTTGAGCTTGATTGCCAGAACTTATGACGTGACTGAAGGATAAGGTGGGATTTACTTTTACAGAAGTAAAAGTACGGAGTGTTGCCATTATGTGTTGGAGGTTTGGATTCTGGGGCTTTTATATAAGCTTGCTTAGCTGCCTCATAAGCTGGGCAGTTACGACAAGAGCCAGGGTGGCCTGTTGCACATTGTAGTTTAGAGGGATCAAGTTGTGCCTCAGCTTTTATGGGGCATTCTTTATGATTATGTGCCTTTGAATATATAATGCATCGTGGAGTCAAGTTGCACCCTGCGAAGGTGTGATTAAAGTTCTGGCAGTTAAAACACTGTTTGAGTCCAGAACGCGGCCTGTATGGTTCCACAGCGACAACTGTGTACAACAAGCGATCTAGATTGTAAATTTCTCGAGCTGCAGCTGTATTCTCCAGCTCGATGACAAATAAGGGAAGTAGGATGGTGTTTTCTCCGTCCTTTTTTGACATTTGCTTGATTGTTTTTTTGATAGGATATTCTAGCGCCAGTAGCTCACTATGTACGTCTTCAGTAGGGGTTGAGGATGGTAATCGCTTGCGTACAACCCTGAATGGAAGATCCTTCTTAAGTTAGTAAGTGTAAAATTGTTTGTTTACATTTCTGAAAAAAATTCTGTAACTCTTGAAAATCCTCCATTGAGGATGCATAGTATCGAAGACCGTCACAGGTGTTTACCACTTTGAGATCACTTTTGATTAGTTTTTGTTATTTTTCGATTAATTTTAAAAAGGTCCCCGTGTCCCATTGCAGTAATAGGTGGGGGGCCTTTCTAATTTAGGTTGATTTGGATTTGTTTCTTTGGTGGCGTTTTACCCATGAGGGTCCCGGAGCTGTTGTCACTGTGTCACGTCCTTTATTATTATTTGTTAAGGGGTCAGCAAAAGGGCTCCCTGCAGTTCATTTTTGACAAAATGTTAAATTTATTTTGAGTTTCCACTGTTGGCATCACAGTTTGTGGTTGGATCTTTTTTTCCCTGATGGTTGGACGACTTTATTTTTTCTACTTTATCTGGTTTTCTTTCCTTGGAATTATTAGGTTGTTCTTCATTTTCTTTATCTCTTGCTTTTTCAGCTACTTTACGACTTGTTTTTTCTTTTTCTATTTTAGGTTTTGGTAGTTCTTTACGCATGTTATCATTGATGAAGCAGGCAGCTTGTACTTCCACTGCAATAGCTTATATCCATGAGTAAGTCATGGTACATTATTGATTGGTCTGGTTCATTATTCATTAAGTCATTCAACCGATTGAGGGAATACATGGTGAGATGTCCCGAGCTGCATAAGTACGCTCGTACTCTAGGTATGCTTGTAGATAGTTATACACTATGAAAAGGATACTTTTAATTTTGTCAGTAATTTCAAAAAAAATTGCTACCTTCTTTAAAGTTTTTACTTTTGACATGAGCCTCAAATTTTACTAAGGCAATGCCCCAGAGATTGAGCGGCCTGTAGTCCTCCTCCTCGTCCATTTCCATCACCTCGACGTGCCCTTGGCAGCTGCCATGCTTGTTGATGCCAAGACTTAGTTTATGGGCACAAAAAACACTAATCACAAACACTAACACCAGCAAATAAAAGTTGAACACCAACACTATATAGTTTAGTAGAAGGTGCAGTGTCCACCCTCCGACTCGACTCGACTTTGTAATGGAAGTAGGATCACTTTTCAAACATGTATTCTCCTTCGGATCTCGTCAAGGAAACATCCAGTTTCTGGAAGCGTCCTCGACAGCTAGGAAGGGAATCAAATCTGCATCCATGAAACTAACTTCCAGCTATTTTAGGGTTTTCTATCCCTCTTTAGCTCTTGTGATATAGTTTCTCTCGTTGATGATGGTGAGTGAATTTTTCCATCGCCAGCGCTGATTAGACGCAGATCAGGAGGCAAAGTTCCAGTGGTCGGACATTAACAAGCCTTTCTGACACTGGTCGTCACTGATGAATCCTGATGATGATCTAGCCGACTCACTAAGCCGCCAGGAGGAAGACTGCCACCACCGCAGACGCCGCCAACCCTCAAAAGAGCAAGAGCGGGAAGCCAAGTCGACATTCCAATCAGAAACGGCTCTTTTCGGATTTAGCTGATCTAGTTATAATTTAGAATTTTGAAAATTTATTGGACTTTTATATTTTACTACTTCGAATCGAATAATATGGAGCCATTTGACTCCTAAGTAGATGAGGGTCTTATTTGTTGCCCTTTGCTACCTTCTTACTTTTAGTTGGAGTTTTACTTATGTTAGGTATTTAGGTTCGTTGTTTGTTTTTAACAAAATGTCTGGCGTGCAAAGGGAGGTCAGCAAGATTTAAAAGTCCAGTCCAATGCAGGCCATGCTGGATACCTGGCATTTTCGGGAGAGGTGATTGTGATTGACAGGATGGAGTGACGGGAGAGAAAAAAGCTTAAGCTACTCGATTAGGGTGTTCGTTTGAATGGCTGTCGTTTTTTATTGGAGATTTTTTAGGGTGGCTAGTATTGTATTTGGCGGAGTGTTGTGGATGAGTTCAGATAAAAGCTGTCTTTTTGATGCTTTTAGGTAATATTTGATATTTCTGTGAATTGATGTAATCTGATAATGGCTGAATGTTACTGTGTTCGTAAGTTATAGAATTCTTTTCTCTGTTTGAGAGTAAATATAAATCTCTTCTGTTAGTTATTTGAATGTGGCGGACCGCAGTGTAAACGGAATCTTGTGTATCTGTTATTAGGTAAACTGTTTAATTAGACACACATGTAAGTGTTATTTTTGTTCGTTTCCTTCTGATTTATTTAAAATATCATATTAATTAAACCAAATGGTGTATACAAAAGGATACATTACGAATTTAGGGGTTAAGTACTTATAGGTCAGGGTGCATATTGATGAGAGTAGCCATTGGGGCTTTAATGACACATTAAAGTTTAATGGCTTTTGTCTCGATACAAGATGAAACCTACGAGAAAATAAAAATTTGCGTATCAATGTGTCCACGATAAATGTTCTAACAATTTTTACATTTCAATCAAACTTAATATGTAAGAGCAACTGTTTCATAAACTAAATAACTAATTAACTGGCTCTACTTCATCCCTACTTAAGCTCTCCTTACATTCCTACCTTGTTTTCCAATCATTACCTGTATAATTTACCTCCCTCGTATCATGGTTTATGTTATTCTCCCTCTTAATTTTTGGCCTACCTACTGGGCTAATTCCTTCTGGTTTCCCTACAAGGCCTCTCCATGACCTCCCTTCATTCTCCATTTGTGCCAGTTGTCCTATCCATCGCAGTCTAGGAGACTTAACTGCTATTATTACATCTGCATTCCCATGAATATCATATAGCTCACTTGATTTTTGGTATATTTAGTAATCGTATAGCGCTGGTTCGAGTCTCCATGGTGAAATAAATTGTCTCATGTTATTTCGGCCAATAGAGGAGCGGTGCCCACCCAGCATCGTGAGGCATTTGGGTAGCTACAATAAGTAGCGGCTCCAGGATGAGAAAACCAGCTACAATTGCTGGGGTACTCGACATGCTGACCACATGTCACCCCTACACTGGCTGGATGATCATCTATCTCTGTGATTAACACATGTTGATGTGAGGCCGGCAACCGGCTGGTATGCTAAGGGCCTTCTAGGCTTGTCGCGCCAGGAGTTTTATAGATTCGAACATGCAAAATTAAACATAATAAAATAATAATCTTACTTTAATAGTAGGCCCCCTATTATTAACCAATAAATATCTGGGAAATATTAACTACTGTAGAAATGCTTACTGTGTATTAAGAACTATTGGAATAAGACTCAATATAATTAATTGAAAACAAGTTCGATGAAATGATAACAATATCAACACATGAATAACAATAAAGGAACAAAAATTGGTAGATATTACTTAAAATGGTCTGAAATAATAATAATAATAATAATAATAATAATAATAATAATAATAATAATAATAATAATAATAATAATAATAATAATAATAATAATAATATAATAATAATAATTTATTCTGGCAAAGTTAAGGCCATAAGACCTTCTCTTCCACTCAACCAGCACAAATTACAAGTACATATTTGACAATGTAGATTATTTATACAGTATACTAATTATAAAGGATTAAAATATATTAAATGTTGAAATGGAAATTTCATATACAAACAACATTTTATATGACGGTAATAATAACAATAATACTTATGATAATAATAATAATAGTATAAATATTGATAAATTATACGAGAAACACCAATCAATATAATTATGTACCTTACACTGGGTAATGACGAAGTCGAGGTTAGGGCAAATATAAATTTAGATTTCTTTTAAAAGATGCCAATGTCCATTATGTAAATCTGTAGTAACGTACTGTTATGCATGATTTATTTTCACTGCAGTCAGACACTTTTTAAATAAGCTGGTATCGGATATTGCATTTTTTTAAATTCAGCAAAGAAATATGTATTCGGTAAACCATAAATTTGACTTACTGAGTAATATGCTTAGTATATGTAGTTCCTGCGTGACGGACTTTTAAAATACAACCTGCATTATTTAATTTACTTTTCTTCTTCATAATTTGTAGGATTTTCATCTTATTAAATTTAATATGTTACATTTTTCACAGGAGTCCCATTTTAATATATCACAAGGTTTGTAACACGTAGGGCAACATATATTTTATTAGTATTGTTATAATCTTTTTCTAAATTGATATGGGCATGCACGAGGAATGCTAGAAGAAAGAAACAAACATTGGAATGATGTCCATCTGGAATAAGAAAGAAAGGAAGACCTCGAAACTCATAGATGCAAGAAATAAGAACTGGAGTAAAAATAAGAAGAATGGAGGACATGGATTGGATGGATATGACGAATGGAGAAGGAAAATAAAACTTTACGCAGAGAAAGATGCGTAAACACTGAAAATCTGAATATAAATTAATAATAATAATCATAATAGTAATAATAGTAATAGCATTATTATTAAATCATCAACTTCATCATCATCATCATCATCACGGTTTCTTGTGTAATCAGATTGATTGGCTAGCACTCTGATATTTTGAAACCACAATGCCCACCGCAGTGGTCTCGAGGTAGCGTGTTGCCTTGTCACGCAGCGGGCTCGGGTTCGATTCCCGGTCGGGAAAGGCTCTTGGGTGAGGTTTTTTCGGCGGGTTTTTCCTCATCTGTAAGGCAAATGTCAGGAAGCATAAGGCCCAACGGTTCCCGAAAATCATACGGCCATCATCCTTTTCATTATCATCATCAACCTTTAAAGCTGCAAAGCACAGCATGCAAGTGCTATGATTGCACTGAAAGACCTGTCCTCGGGCAGAATTACTGTGGATGGAATATGTAAAAAAATGTTATGTTTATGTGAAATTGGATTTAATTATGTATATTCGCATATATTATATTGTTTCAGATATAATGGTGTAGATTAGGCAGTGTGGGCAATTCACTTGGTCCAGAAAGTGTCGCAGGGTGTAATTTGGTAGCACCAGGGTTCGCTAATTACGCCCCGGACATGTTCTGAATTCCTCAGCTACTCGCCGGTCAACTTGCTTCTGTTCTTGCTAAATGAAAAACCTATCAAGTGATTTCAACCCCAACCTCCACCTTTGCCCTCCCTTTCCACTAACTTTCTGTGTTTTCACTGTTGCGATTCGAATGAAGGGCACATTAAAGTTTGTTCTCAAAGATAAAAGAGTCTCTCTTTGACAAATTAAAAAAAAAAAAAACTTAAGTAGATCTAATGGCTTCTCCTTCAAATGAATAAAGTACAACATTTTTATATTTTACATAACATTTCAGATAACGATCTGAGAAAATGAGCAACTAATTATATACTAAGTGAGAAACATAATAATATTAAAAACACTCTCTGAATCCAGGACACGGAAAAGTTATAATAATTTTTAACGGAGATTATACAACAACAAGAGCCGAAATATATTACGTGAGAGAGAGTTTCTTTTAGTAAGAAAATATATAACAAATATAGAGGTATTTCACCTTCCTGTTTACCTAAAAACCATTAATTATCTATAAGTCCCATTTGCGTTAACTCAGTATTAGAATGCAATAAATTGTAATGCAACGGACAATAAATATACTACACGTAGGCTTAATTAACTCACTGGCAACTACCAAATCTAGATGTTCAAGGCTTCCCTACTAACTATCGAGTTTGGGCGAGGAGAATGCTTCGAAAATGCTGTGCACTGTTTTGTTTTTTGGATTTGCGGGAAAGTTCACCAAATCATTTAAATAATTTCATCTTGATAGTCAAGAATTAATACCTGTAGAAATAATAATAAATTTAAGAACGCATTTTTAGAACTATTACCAACTTAAATTCAACCCCCCTTAAAATGGCCTCTTGTTTTGCTACAATAAATTTTCAACGACTCTTTCATTTCGTATTCGTGCCACATGTCCTACCCATCGCAGGATGCGCGAGGCTTAAACCATAAACAAATTAGATCAGCTATGAAATGAAGAGTCTAGTAAGAAAACCGGTCAAATCACAAATTTTACGAAATTGAGTTAAGGTTATCAATTGAAATTAGAAGTATAGCACTATCAGGTGAAACAAGAACATGCTTCAAAATCGTCCATGTTTTCATGCTACAGAGCACTGAATTCTAGATCGTGCAACAGAATGGGCCAAGTCGTGTAAGCAGTGAATTCATAACCGGCAATGTCAAGGAACGAGCAACAATCTTCAAATTGCAGCATTTTTTGTCTCGAATCTTGTGTCGTTAGATTACACAACAATGCATTACTCTTCCTGTCTCTAAAACAAAGGACATAAAAAAAAATCCTGCAGAACCAATTTGGCCCAACATAGCAAGATCTTCCGTCACTGCAGTTTTATGAAATATTGAAATATTGGCTAATGAAGCAGATTGCTCTAGTCATGAGAGTTTCAACACAGCCTCTGAAGTCTGCGTAATTTAAATGAGAGCAAACTGAATACTTACAAGAACAATATTACTTACAAGGGACACCTTTCACCTCGAACAATCGGATCCACACGAAAACAAGCTTAGAACAACAAGCGATCATTAAAACAACAGTGGTGTGTCATTTCCATGCAAAAAAATGCATTCTACCTCAATTGACATTTTAATAGAGATAAACAAAGTAACAAGATAGGGGAGAAATTTTACATAATTTAATGATGTCTGTGTATCATTACATTTTCAATGAAACAGTGCAAAACCTATCTCCTTAAACTACTTATAATAACGCAAAACACACATATACAGCAGTGATAGTGTTTACATTAGCCCTCAAAGTGCAGATGTGGGATTTCAATGAAGTCGTTAAAACAAAGTGGAAGAGAACAATGTGCACACCTCACTAAAGTCATGTCGTCACATTCCAAATCACTTTCGCATTAATGCAGTCCAATATCAAAAGTCACACTAATTACATTTTCAAATGAAGATGTTGGTGTGTCAGTGTCATAACCTGGCGTTTGCCAAGTATATTGCAATATAGGCTTATACGTAGATGCAGTAACGCGATTGTATATCAAAGAGTGAAGTTTAATGATGGAATAACGATCATATATCTTCACTTGTGATTTGTCACATTGTAGTCTTACAAAATCAGTAATCCTTCTGATGTAGAGCTTATATTGCCGAAGGAACTAAACATCAGGGGGTTAGGCAATATTTTGTTTCCTTCTGTGGTAATATCTTCAGCCTAATATCAACATCTTTGTTTGGAAAACTTGCAAATAGAAGGGTACGATCTGTATGACATGACCGGGATTCACACAACAATAGGTTATTTTTCATGCTATATGTTCGCCAAGGACTGAAGTTAGAAAACGTTTCATGCATTCTTTATTCATTTTCCCAGTTTTGCTTGCCTCCATTTGACTGTTTAGTGGATAGGTTTTTTCACTTTTCTTTGAAATATTTGGGCCGAAAGTGCCTTGCGTCTCTTGAAAAGAGAAGTACAACTTTTTTGTTAGTCTATCTGTCATTGATAAAAAACATCAATAGTGTAGTTCTGGGTAGAACTATGTACTGACTGCAACACAATAGGTGTTGTTTTCTCTCCCGGTGGGACAGTGTTGATGCCGAAGACATTTCATACTTGGAATTGACATTGGTCACTGTTCTAAACATTACTTTCCTCCGCACCCTCCTCTGTTAAAAACATGTTCACTTCCTTCACAAACTGTTGTGCCTTCTGACGAATACTATTATCGTTTTCAATGACCTTACGTGTAACAAATGTAGTAATATGCCTGGATGAAATGCCATATTCAGCCTTGAGATGGTCGATAAAGAAAATGGAAGCTTTGAAATTGTCCAAAGCAGTCATTTTAGCCGGTTGTATTGCCCAGATCTGCAGATGCCAAGAGTGAACCGTAGATCCATATCTCCTTGCACTCGCAAATTGCGATATTACATGTTCTTTTATAGTTTGTCTGTTTCCTTTGAAACGAGCTCCTGCTCGCAGTTTGCTAGACACATATTTTAGAATTAATGAGCAATTTGATATATTTTTAATGGACTTATAGCGCTTATTAGTTTGCTATAGGAATTGAAGACATCTTTGTAATAGTCTTCATAAATGTTCTCTAGTACGCTGTCATCATTATCTTCTAATGCATTGCACCTTGAAGTTTTGAGTGGAGAGAATTCGTACTCATTTTGACTTGAATTTGTCTGTTTCTCTGGAGACAAACGTGGTGTACAACTTGAAGAGCCACCTTCAGATTCAGGTTCCTCCTGTCCTTCAAAATCAATATAGCTGTCCATCGTAACGTCATGTATTTCTGTGTCATCCCCATTATATTTATGAATTATTATGTTATATAATATATCCGCGAACTCCATATCCTCGGCTCCGATGTCATTTCCATATTCAGCACGTCGCAACTTTGTCCCTAATATTTGGACAACATTCGTAGGATTAATTATCTTCATGACATCGCTACACTGTACACTTCCGAACACTCCAAGCTATACCATTCACTTACAGCTATACCATTCAGGAAACTGGAGCAATGGTTAGCGCAACTACAATATTCCACCGTCTAATGGCGCTAGCAGATAAGTGCGGAGCTTTACATGGAAATGACACATACCACTATTGTTATTTTAATGATCGCTTGTCATTCGAAGCATTTTTTGTGCGGATTCGATCGTCCGAGGTCAAAAGTGTTCCTTGTCAGTAAGTCAGTTCCCAATGTTGTGTGTTTAATGGCACCATATTTTTTCTAATGGTAGTATGTGAAAGTCAATATTAATAATGCTAGCAGTGTTGCAAGAATTAATGTAATGCATAGCAATCTTACAGATTGTGATGTTTGCAGTCTGCTCAATTTAACTTTACAAATAAGTATATTATAATTGTATGATGGGAGTCTATGTAGTTGAATTTATAAATTTGAATAAGCCTATTATTTAATATTTGAAGGAAGTATCACCAAGAGGTTTCTTTTAATTATTATGAGTTAGGGCTTTTGACTCACCTCATATTTTCAAAAATATAAAATCTTAGTTTTATTTAATAAAATCTGTGTTTGCTTTAAGTATTTCCTCACAATTCTCTAATTATACTTATCAATTCAGATAAATCACACAAGACTTATTTCCAGAAAATAAGTGAGAATTTGACGAAGTACAGAAGACACTTTCCATCATATAATTGCCGTCATCGAACTATGTACATAATTATTAGTAGATCGCCAAAATTTGCTTAATTATGCGGTTAGACCACGTGATATTATTTGAAGGCCGACCTATCACATTTCTACCTTATGTTGTCAAGTGAGTCAGACGATCGTATGCTCAGTTATGTCTATGCATATACACCATACGTCCCATTTGGGGACACGGATTTTCTCTAGCGCGAGTTTCTTAGCCAAGCTAATTTAGCTACCGATGTGAACGAGTTACATGTGGTTAGTACATGTCTAATTGAGGAATCTAGTAGACAACTAAGTTATTACTTGGATGGATGAAGGTCATTGAATTTTGCACAGAGGTTTTTTAATCAGACTTACGGTTCTTTTAGGAGCCTGAAAAACTTCAGACTCGGGACCCACGGCTTAAATTCCTTCCCAGAAAACTTATCCCTTGGATTGTCCACTCAAAACATCTATCAACTCCGGCTGGGATTGAACCCGCGACCATTGGGACTAGAGAAAAGGAACATAACCACTAGACCACCGCGGCGACATACTGAGTTGTGGTGAATGTTTATTAGCCTCTTGGATGCTGCGCCATCTATTTGAATGGATATAAATGGCACATGGAGTAGGGTACTAGTGGGCATATAATTCTAGATACTTCTGAAATTCACAATGGATTATATCCTATGCTATTCAATTTTTCGATAGAGCAACACTCAGGTTTTAGAGGACAAAAATAATGTAGAAGTCAGTGATATATAGCTGTTAGTATATGCCGATGATATATAATTAGGGAATTGTGAAGAAATACTAAATGCAAACACACAGAATTTATTAAACAACACTAAGTCACATGCAAATATACGTATATTAAGTATGAATGTACACTTAAGAAAGAAATTAATTTTGAAGTAATGACATTCAATAACCTAATAAGAATAATTATACACTCGAATATTGTTTAGAAAGAAATTAAGCCTAAATTTAACTTAGGATACCCATATTATTACGCACAAAGGGACTTATCCCATATTCCATATAAAAATTTTAAACTTAATATATAAAACTGTTATTCTAGCTGTTAAAATACACGAATGAGCCAGATACAATAAAACAATTAAGCCTCGTAAAGTGCGATGGGCAGGACATGTGGCATGAATGCGGAATGAAAGACGTGCATGGAATTTTATTGAATGAAAATCAGAGGGAAAGCGCCCAGTTGGTAGACCAAGAATAAGGTGGAAAAATAACATTATCTCTAATATTATATTTATTTAGATTTATTTATTTAGCCTGGTGGAGTTAAGGCCATGTGGCCTTCTCTTCCACTCACCAGGGCAAACATATATTACATCAGAATATAACAATCACAATGAAACTCTAATATTAAATACTAAATAAAAATTTGATCAAAAAGATAATATCTATTATATTACGATCTATAATGCAACTAGTTAACGTTAGTTAAAATTAAGACTAAAACTAATAATAAAATGTATACAATCAAGACATATTAAATTGTCCCTGTCTAATGTATATATAAAACAAAGAAAAATAATGAGATATAGAAAACTTTATCCATGATCTGAGGGAAGTAGATTATATAGAGGATGATTGAAAAACATTAGCTCAGTATAGGGGTGTATGGAGAGCTTATTACCCCACGGCCATGAACCTACGGGTTCGATAGAGCCAGTGAATGAGTTTAATTCTTAGATAGAGCAACATTCAGATTTTAGAGGACTAAAATAACGTAGAAGTCAGTGGTATATAGCTGTTAGTATATGCCGATGATATATAATTAGGGAATTATGGGGAAATGGTTGATAACAAAAGTAATTTGTAATCATGATAAAATTCGTCTGAAAAAGGTACAAAGTACTGAAACAGCTGTAACAAATCTATATTTTAATAAATATGAACATAATATAAAATGTTAACTGTTTTATTTTTCAGTGAGAGTAATTAATAACAATAATTACAAAGAAATAAACGTTATCTCAGTCAAAGCATAATTTTATTAAGTCGACGTTTCAATTTCCTTATGTGAGATAATTTTCAAGACATGGTTGTTTATAAATGATAAACAACCATGTCTTGAGATCTCACATAAGGAGACTAAAACGTAGACTTAATACATTTATATTTTGACTGAGATAACGTTTATTTGTAATTATGATTAGTTTTATTTTTATTTAATTATCATAAAATGTGTTAATGCACAAAACTACTTAACAGTGGAGTATATAATCTTTATGGTAAATCACATATAATAATATTAGTTAAATCTCGTAGAATACGATTAGCTGAACATATGTGAATGAAAGAGGGATATGAAAGTTTCTAATTAGTTAGTTAATTAGTACATATATACCACGTGTATGAATAACTGACTCAATTTAACGTACCATCAGCCCCATCAGCTGGTTTCACTCATTCCACTAAAGTTCATGATCATTAGCAAAAAGAAGAGGCATTTTGTACAAAACACAGTAGTGATCTCTGGGCGACCATCACAATGGCTTCACGTATTTTTCAACAAGAATAGCGAAGTATTTTTTTGTTTTGTACAATGAACAATTATATTGTTCAACTTATGAACATTTCTTATGCCACATATCCATTTACATAACAGTAGCCTAGATGTCAGTTCCATAACAATGATGTTAAAGAATATGAAAATATGCTTGTAAACAGGTTAGTTGTTTATATTTTGTTAAATAAGTTATTTATTATTACGTCTCAAATGTCATAGAGACATGGAATAACAATTTGAAGTGATAGGCTCATCAATAAACTTTTTTGCGCGATAATGCGTTTTGTCGTAACTTTTTACTTAGCAATGGTGATCTCTATGATTGAAATTTTCAGTTCCTACATTTCTGAGTGGCCAACCTAAATACCTATGACTGTAATATTACATTCTTTTATCTAAACCACGTTGTGGGTAGTAAAAACCCCTGTCCTCTAAGTATACGACGTACAACGTATATACAAAAAGATATCGAAAAGGTAGCGTTAAGTATACTATTATACGAAGCATATTACACTGCATTTTTAAAATAACTGAACATAATTTGAAACAACTATAACTCTATAATACGTACTTCCGTGCCATTTTATCAATGATTGGTGTGAATGACCTGTTGTAGTTTTCAACTAGTAAACACTGCCCACACGTTTAACGGTCGTCATTTAACATGAACGCAAAAATTTCCAACAAAAAATGTTATTATTTTACTATTAGTTATTATTTTCATTATACACATCTTACAAAAAATAATGTACAACGCACGTTTTGTGAATGTGTATTACAGAATCTCTGAAATTAAAAACCTAACTATCGCTCGGTTTTTGAACAATTTTCCTTCGATTCTCTGTAAACCACTTCCAACCTCGCAGCGTAAGATTACTTTTTCTAGTCCATTAACTTAATGTTATTACTGATTATTTTAAGTTATTTATTTATTATTATTATTATTATTATTATTATTATTATGATTATTGTTATTTGTCTCGGGATAGCATCGCTGTCCCTCGTTCGCAGCTGGCTGCTGTTTCGGGACATGATTCCTGGGTGATGGTTTTTACGTTGTTTTACCTCTTCTATAAGACAAATGTCAAGAAACATATGCCCAAAAAGGTCACCGAACATCATCTGGCCATTATAATCATCATTATTATATTCGCTATGTTTTGCATGAATGGTTGTGTGTGTAAATGGTGTGTTCTGTCTTAATGTCTCGGAGGAGGCCCTGACGTTCAGCTGATCCATCATTTGAGGAGGTCCTCCATGTCCTTGTGAGGTCAAAAAAGTACATATATGGTCCATAGTTAAAATCACTCTCCCGTCAGGTCTTGTCACTGTAACGCCTGGGTGGCGTGTGGCACTAAATGTTCCAATAAGGTGACAGGTTAAACTGTATCAATGGAATGAATGGAAGTATTATTATTTATTATTATTGTTATTATTTTAGGATCAATACATCTGCAGTGGTTTGAAGAATTAAAAACATTTCCAACAGACAATCTCATAAAGGAATCCATCCATAGTAATTCTGCCCGAAGGCAGGTCCTTCACTGCAATCATAGCATTTCATGCTATGCTTGCAGCTTTACTAGGGAATTGTGTAGGTGTGGTAGTTTCCCGTTGCTTTCCACACCTGTGAAGGATGATGATGATAATGATAAAGATGATCATGATGATGATGGCCATATGATTTCGGGGACCGTTTGGGCCTTAAAGTTTTCCTGATATTTGTCTTACAGGTGAGGAAAAACCCCGATAAAAACCTCACCCAGAAAAACTGCCCCGACCGGGGATCGAACCCGGGTCCGCTGCGTGACAAGGCAGCACGCTACATAAAGGAATAAAACAAACCAAATTCATACAGAAGTCTACAAGGACTACGTACAGGTATCGTATTTTTCAGAAAATATCAAAATGATGACGGTATTTTCTGACGAGGAGTTTGTCAAAGATTGCTTGTTGACAGCACCTGAGTAGCTTCCACCAAGTAAAATAAACGACTTTAAAACTCTTCACCACAGTTTATTATTATTATTTATGTATCTGTATAGTTAAACCACATTAACTAAAATACGTCTCTGGTTTGTAGAATACAGCCTGTTTGTCAACAAACAATGTGGAATGGGAAATTGCGCTACTCTCCCTGTCTTATTATTATCGAAGGAAGAACAATTACAAGCAAGAACGACAGACCGAAATACATTAAGATTTTAGGTTAAAATTAAACTAATAACCTTCAATGTTATAAATCGAGAAGCTTTTTTAAGTCTTCATCTCTTTATTTTCAATTGTTATGTTTAACAATTTTTAGGATTATTCCCATATGTTTTTACCAGCACCATACTTAAATCCACAAATGATATTATATTGTTAACCAACTTGAATCAAAATGTCCGCCGCTCTAGATAAGAAGGTAGCATGCCCGCTTCCTCACTAGAGGGCCCGAAATCAATACATGGCGGGGTTGAAAATGTTTACTGTCAAATAAATTTATTTGAACAATTTTCAATTTCAGGCCAGGAGAAGTGGCGTAGTAGAATTCGTAATCCCTAAATTGTGTACTATATTCCTGCATTAAATTTCAAATCCCTCCGCAGTATACTTGGACCAACGGATCTGTGCCCCTATAGCTCTGATATCGTTCTTAGAAAAGTACACGTCTATACTCACACCTTTTCATTGGACTCCCCTCCCACTACGTCAAACAGTAGCCATCGAATAGGGATGTTGCCAAACTTCCCCCCCCCCAGTGTCATTGCTCTTGAATATTGAATAATGCAAGGTTGGAGTTGAGTTGACAACACTGGAGTGCAAGTGCAAGAGAGAGATAGAAAAGAGAGAGACATAGGAATGCAGGGAGGGGAATTATTTTCCGAGGCAGAAAAGGAAGTAGGCTTTAGTTCGCATATCTTACGGGGGTACAGGTCCGTTGGACAGAGAATACATACGTTGAGAGGGCAAGTGGTACTATTGATAGCAATTCGTCCGTCGGATGGTGATGTTAAGCTTGACGACCCCTTCATGCTTTTTGATAGGAATAGGCTACGTGCCAACACACTTTTTACTTTCTCCCTTCTCTTCTTCGTTATCCCTCATACAGCCCACTTTACATTACACATAAACATATACTCACCCTATACTCGTATCTGTATATAATACAAATATACAGTATCTATGTAAAGTAGTCTATGAAAATAGTATTTAAATTGAAAATAGACCACACTAATGTCATCTGACCCGCCCAGTACGGAACCCGAAATACGTAAAGTGCAATGGGTGGTATTAGAAACACAATCACAAAACACACACACACACACACACACACTCCTGTAAAAAAATAATTAAGCTAAAAACACATAACAATGCGATTCTTCGGTTATATTACCTGGACACGAAACGTGGTATCTTACTTTTAAGAAAGGACAAAATATTACAAGTTTTTGCTTTAGAAAATATTTGGATCAAAGAGAGTTGAACAGACAGGTGAATGAAGAATTCTACTTAACAGCAGAGCTAAATTAACTTTTATCGGAAACCAGACCAGACGAGAAATTAACGATCTAAGTTTGTGATTTACAGGACATGTAGCACAAATGATGAATGTAAGTAAACGAAAGGGAAAAAGACCCAGCAAACATTCCATGAATGAGGTGGTTACAGGGAGGTAAATTATTCAGAGAATGAATGGAATATGTTAGTTTAGGTTTGAGATTTCTGCAGAAGTTCCGCGCGGCCATGAATATCAGGGGTTGTTAGTGCCAATGAATATAGGCCTATATATATATATATATATATATATATATATGTATAGGGCAATACAACATTACATTAAAAAGCTTAATCATATTTTAGTATCCTAGTTCAATTGCAGTTTTGCACTATATTAAATAATTTACAAACGAAATAACTTATACAATCAATTTATTTAGCGTTTCCTTGATAAAATCCATATTTATGTTAATTAAATAAAACTAAAGCTAAGTAATCAATTGAGTTGGTGTTTACTGGATGAAAATCCATTACTTATTTAATTAAATAAATATAAAAACTTACAGTTATATTTGATTTTAATTAAAAATAAAACTGTTAAAGTTTTGTATGATTTTCATATTTATTAAAATACAAATTCGTTACAGCTGTTTCAGTACTTTGTACCTTCTTCAGACAAATGTTATCATGATTAAAAATTAAAATAATAACAAAATTTATCTCTAATTATGATAAATTTCGTCTGAAGGAGGTACAAAGTACTGAAACAGCTGTAACGAAATTGTATTTTAATAAATATGAAAATCATATAAAGCTTTAACAGATTTATTTTCATTTAATTAACAGAAATAACTTATGCCCAAAAAGCTTAGCCAGTTACAATGTATAAGTTTGTTTCCTTGGTGTTAATGTAACAGAGTTCGAAAATAATGACGGAAAAAATTACCTGAACTCTTCAAGGAAAAAAACACACAAAGATTCATGAACATGTATAAAACATTTCAATAAAAATTTAATTGTTCGTTTAATTGAATGTAATCAAGTATTGCATGATCCAATAATTGATATTTTAAAAAGGAAATGTTGCTTCACAGCATTTATAAAACATTTGTAAATTATATTTTAGCGCGATAGTGCGTTTTGTCGTACTTACAGCAATGGCGACCATGATTGAAAGTTGAAATTCCTACATTTCACGGTTGCCAACCTAAATAACTATACTGTAACAAAGTAACTACAGTATACTGTAACATTACATATTACAGACCACGTGTGGGGAGTAAAACCACTGCCCTTTATGTATACTACATACAATGTACGCCTATATATAAAAATATATCCAAAAATTAGTCTCAGTATACATTATAGGAATAAAATCACTGCATTTTAAATGAACTGAACGTTATTTGAAACAATATAAAACAATAAATACGCACTTGCAGACATTTTATCACTAATATTGTCTCACGGCCTCCTGTGCATTCAACTAATAACCATTGCCCACACTGTTAACGTTAATAAGTTGTATATAATGAACGTAAATATTTCCAACAAATTTGTTATAATTTTACTATTATTTATTATTTTCAAAACACCATCTCGCAAAAAATAATGTACAACGCACGTTTGTGAAGTGTTTTACAGAATCTCGGAAATTAAAAACCGAGCGATACTTCCCAACCTCGCATCATAATATAGGCCTACTATTTCATCACATTGTAATTAATTTTTATTGTTACTTTTTTTTAGTTTTATTGTATTAGTTCTTGTTTCCTTAATTTTTTGTTTTAGTTTCATTCAGTTTTGTAAAACTATGTGTATCTTTAATTTTCTTGTATAGTTCAACTACAGCCCTAACATACATTTGTAAAATAGGGCTCGAAATCTTAGAGACATAATAAAAATATATAAATATACATTTTCTCAACTAATGTTGGTCGGTATCAAACACTGAGGTATCAGGTCTAGTTGAAAAATGACAGAAATTAAGCTAGTTTAATCCTGAATTGTTGTAAAATAAGTTTTACAGTAAACAACTTAGAATTTTAGTGGAAGATTCCAGCGCATAATTGTAGCATATTTTGAATGTAAAAATAAGATAAACAACTGGAGCAGCCACGTGCCGTTGTATTTCCCTCAGCGATTATCTTATTACGCTGTACACAAGCCGATTTGAAACGCATCGCAACCAATTTTCGCCACAGGAGGTTACTAGATGTCACTGGGGGCAATGCCCGTATGTGCCTCGTTAATCTGAACTTGGTAACATGATGCTTATCTCCAGACATCAGTTCGACATAAAACACCACATTTTGTGAGCACAATACGAAACATTTTAGTATCCTAGGCTATAAAAGTATTCATATTTAAAACGGCTTAAAACAGTCCCTGTTTTGTAAATAAAACTTTGAAGTGATTTATTATACTCTATTTTTTTATTTGACAAGATTATTAATATTATTATTAGAAAAAATATTTTGGTGATTAATAAACAACTTATCAGCTAAATGTTTAATTAAATTATTATTATTATTATTATTATTATTATTATTATTATTATTATTATTACTCCTTGCAAGATTGAAACTTTTTGAATCGTTCCGGCTTCAAGTATGATAGCTGCTGTGTCCATCTCTTTCGAGGGCGTCCCCGATCTTTTCTTCCTCCCTTTGGTTGATAGTTCAGACTTTTCCAAGGCAATCTGTTGGTATCCATTCTGCAGATATGTTCACACTATTTTCTCCTATACTATTCTATTTTATCTGTCAAACTGAATATTTGTAGTTCTTTACGGATATCTTCACTTCGTTTTTTATCCATTAAAGTATATCCTGCCACAAATCGTAAATATATCATTTCTGCGGCTTCTATTCTTTTAATTGACTGTTTATTCAGGGCCCATATTTCTGAGCCATAAAATATTGTAGGAACAGTCAATACTTTAAAAAATGTAAATGTGTTTCTTTTCTTACTATGTTTCCCAGTGTTCTTTTAAGGGTGCCACATGAATATTGAAATATTTGTAATATATTATTTATGTCATTTTCTCTATTACAAACTAAAGATACATCTAGATAATTGAAATAGTATTATTATTAAATGTTAATTTCAATAAAATACAATATTTATCATCTACAATGCAAATTGTGAAGTTTGGAGATTGAAAATGGGAAAATGAATGCATTTTACAAATTCAAATATTTGGGATCAAAATTAGAGTCAGAAAGAACAAGCAATTCTGAGATGAACTAAAGACTAACTCTTGGAAGGAAAAAAATTGGTTTGTTGAATTCGGTGCTATGGACGAGAAACATTCTGAACAACAAAACTAAATATATATATATATATATATATATATATATATATATTTATAGTTATTTGGTGGAGAGTACAATACTGTGTGGTGCGAAAACGTGGACATTAAGCAGAGAGCAAACACATGAACAATTGGTGGAGAGATGATCTTCTGGAGGAGAGCTTCTAGAAATTCAAGAAGAGACAAAATAAGAAATACTAATTAATATATGTTCAAAAAAATGTTCTACAAGTTATTGAAGAAAGAAAACTAAAATGGTTTGGTAACGTAAAGAGGATGTCAGATGACAGGGTAACAAGATTGATACTAAGTTTTGAAGAGGAGGGCAACAGAAAAAAAGGAGAGACCAATAGAACAGTAGTTTCAGGGAATGCAGAGGAGCATAGTGTCGGGAAGATTAAGAGAGATTGATGCAGAGAATAGGGATGTATGGTGGATTAAATTTAAAATGGGTAGTAGAAAAATTCCTAATACAAATTAATAATAATAATAATAATAATAATAATAATAATTATATTATTATTATTATTATTATTATTATTACAAATCCGCCAAAGCCTGTCCCAAGCCAGGTTAGAAAAGGGTGAGGGAGAAGAGTAACAACCTCGTTAAAAAACCAGGGTTCAGTACGCCCGCCTGATAGTACCCTGTGAGGGCCCCTTATCTAGGGTACAGATACTGCTGCCTTGCAGTTCGTCATTGGTTTGACAAAGGCTAGAGGAAGAAAACCTTGACCAAAACTTACCTGGTCCTGCAGGTTGGGGGTTGATGCATCAGGCCAGCTGCTTGTTCATCACAAGAAACATAACAATGGTAAAAAGCCTAAAGATTTAAAGCCGGACGGAAATAAACCAAGACAACAAAAGCAAATGAAAAGGACATTTCTTGTTGGAACATGGAATATTCGAGGTGTTCAAAATAAAATGGTTGACATCACAGAGGAAATGAAAATGCTTAATCAAGACATAATCGTGCTAACAGAAACAAAGAAGAAAGGAAAAGGTTCAGAAGTTAAATCAAATTATTATTATTATTATTATTATTATTATTACTATTATTATTATTATTATTATTATTATAGTCAGATCAGGATCACTGCTTAGCTACCATATTGAATCCAGTGATAAGTTGTATGGTGTGAGGATAACTTGGTAATTGGAAGCATTCATAATGAAAACATTCACTCATACGACGTCAAAGTTGAAAGGTAATATTCATGCATCTCTTAGAGGCATACTATTTAAATCGTGAATGGAAATGAATAATAATCATGAAGTTAGATGAGTTTTAAAATAACTCAATAAATAATCAATGCTTTTAAAATTCATGACGAAATACAGTTGAGGCCACTTGTATAATTTAAAACATAAAAATAGATACCTGAGATCTCAGTCTTCCTCAACTTTGGATGTAAGATGTGGAGTACTTTCGGAGCCTATGTTCCATCATCAGCTTGTGAATTGATGAAATTACAAGCCTGTGCTCCATCATCAGCTTGTAAATTGGTCAATTTACAAGCTGATGACAAAACATAGGCTCCGAAAGTACTCCACATCTCACATCTAAAGTTGAGGAAGACTAAGATCTCAGGTATCTATTTTTATATTTTGAACTCAATAAATAATACTATTAGGAATGCAATTACTTCTTGGTACTTACAAGACTTCGTTGGAAATACTCTGGCCTTTATTCACTTTCCTCTTCCTTCTAGGCTCCTTCACCTCCAGAACTTTTCGCAATTTATAATATTTCTATCAATTACACCATCCCCGTTACACTCTTTTATGAAATCTCCCCCTTGAAGTATTATCGTAGTTGCACACACCTTTTTCAGTCACCAACAGTCACATTATCAATACTTCATTCAACAGTGTCATATTACCGTAATCTCCAGTATAATGTATTATTATTATTTCAGCCATAAACCTTTTACTTGCGCCCATATCAACTCAACAGGGTTGTACTGGCAGTGGTGAGTAATCAAATCACCTGACGGCCATGCTTATTTGAAATGGCATCTATTTTTTATTCTTTATGAGGTACCCACTCGGTTGATGATATGTTTGGCAGAGCTTTATTTACTACCAGTGTGCATAAATATTTGAGGTATTCCTTATATCTTGTGTATACCTCAACTATTTTAAGTACGCGGGTGGTAAATCAAGCTGTGCCAAACATATCATTAACACTGGTCACCGAATGGACACAACAGAAAATACTCTAACGATAGTTTACAAAGAAAACATTCAAGAAAAGATAAACATATTTGAAGACTTTGAAATTATAAAATAAATAAACAACACCTTACTACTTAATGAGAACACACCCCAGTCGTACAACCCATTATACGAGATCGTTAAAAACAAGTCAGTTGCTACTAACGACACTTGGAGTCTACAACTTCGTAAACAACAACAACTAGTATTACAACCTCACTAAGGGCCAGTTTCACCAACAGAGGTAATATATAATACATAGCTTAAACTGGCGTAATACAGTTACCTCTGTTGGTGAAACTGGCCCTAAGATGGTTTTCCAGCGGCTCGCTTTGTTTCCCTGCAGCTATTATATATAATTAAGTACAAAGATGCCGACTACCGCCACTATAATAATTCCGCATGTTAATCACTGTCAAGCATTTGTCGCGCGGCACCCGCTTTTATATAAACGGACCACCATCATAGTGAGACCATAATAGCAGACATTCATCCTGCTGATGATGGAAGTTAACTTCCGGATGGCCTCCAGATAACATTTTAAATGTAATATTTTAACACGGTTGAGGACGACGGCACCTGCCAACAAGTATATATTTAGTTTTGTATATTTATGAGATGATAATATAATGAATGAATGAGTGTCAACAGCTGTGCTTCAGTGTGTGATGCATTTGTAGGAATATTATTACATTTCGGCCAATGTAGTATTACAGCCATTCTTGTGTCGGTTGAACGGAATTTATATAATTGGACTGAATGATAACTGGCATTGTCCATTGCTATTGTTGAACCTTCTTGTAGATAATTAATGAAATCTTTCTCGAAGTATCGTACGAACACAAAATAAAATCAATTTCGGAATCGTAACCAGTAATGCTGCTTTCAGCCTGAAATACCAATTTACTTTCAGGAATAAATCCAGTCCTGTCTGATCCAGCGCAATAAACTTTTCTCCTTTTCCAATTGGTACTCTCATCGCGCCCTGATCTTGTAGAATCCTGTCATATCTACTTCAAAGAGTAGCATTTATTAACACATGTTTCATCCACATAAAACATGGACCTAGTGTTGATAGATGATCTGATGATGTACGATTTATCATAAGTAATGCCACGAGTGATTTCCAAATTATCGATAAATTCACGACTCACGAAGTGAGGAGTGAATTTATGTAGAGAATTTGGAAATCAAGAGTGGCATTTGTTAGGACTATTTAACGAATAAAATTAAGCTGTTTACTCACAAATCATTATTTAAACATAGTTATTTTAAAATATGTATATATTTAATGTAAAGGCGATGTTTGAAAACAAATGAGAAACGATCGGTACGCTTCATTTGCTTCTTTTGTTCGTCACTACAACCAGATCATATTATTTATTGCCAAAGGAACGCAGTATTGTAAGAATGCACTCTAGTGGAGAAAAAATGAAACGCATCAAACTGTATATTAATTAATTTCTGATGTCCTATGATGTAAATATGACAATTATATTTTTCTGGAAAAAAATACATTTACGAAAGTGATTTCTTTTTTTGGTGGTATAATCAATTGCTATAAATGTGTTTATATTTACTCCCGCATGCGGTATGTGTTGACATTCATGCACTGTATATACAATCTGGTAGTCGTATTTCTTAGTGAGTCAATCACTGCAAAATAATGCTATGACCTATTCAGAATGTTAAAAAGAAGGTGCTTTCTTTATTATGATAAACTTTAGTTGGTAAATTCTAGGCGAAACACGACTGTGATTGGTTGTAAATAAAAAATCATCGTTACGTGATTGGTCATTGACTCCCATTTGGGGCATGAGTTAAATAGTCTTAAAAAATCGCCTTGGGGTTGTAATGTCTCTTCTTTCTATTAACAAATTTCTTCCGTCACGTCGTTGTATCTCCTATACTTAAATCCTAGATTATCGAATATCTTTAGAGATGACTCAAATTCTGAAAACCCACTTTTATCTGTAATGATCTTTAATAACACTGGTCAACATGATTTTTATCTCATGAGTACCAATAGTTGTACTTAATGCAGTTTTTTACCGTGTTTTCAAATATGTATTCAGAATTTCTCCATCACCCAGAGTTTATGTATTTCAATTTCAGTTAATGGATTTAAATAGTTATTTTCTTAATAAACTTTTTCGCCCATTTGTCCATCGTAAAATAAAACGGGGAACACTTCCATCAGGAGATTTCAGCTATGGAAAAGAGATATCAAGGCAAATGGAATCCAAATATGCTGGCGGATTATTGTTGGACCATCAAGAGGGATGCTCCACAGGCGAAATATAGCACAAAATCATCAATTATTACTTTCTAGATGAGTCCGAATGTTCGAATATTGTATAGTTACGAATGTAGAACATATTAAAGTGTTCCTGTATCTCGGAAACCTTGTGTGATGGAGAAAAACCGATATCATATTTGAATTCAAGAGAAATAATACTATCAGGATCACATTTTTTTTTCTGAGAAAAAAAAAGTTCCTATTTTGTTGCTCAGTGTTATTTGGATGCTGTTAGATACTCAACACGTGCCGTAAAATTAATGAATTTTACAGGGAAATACATCTTTATTAAAGTTGTCCAATTCTGTCACAGGGTTTTTTCGTTTGACTGCTTTACTGGCGAAGAAATTGTAGATAAATACTCAGTAGACTATAGTGCTTCGTAAAAAAAATATTTGTATGATTCGTGCCGTTATTACAAACCTTTTTCTATCAGTGTTTGTGTTTTTCTAATTTTTTGTGATTTCTGGAAGTTGATTTTTTTTTATCGAAAATCAGATTGTCTTAAACTATCAGGTCTGCCTTCACCTTCCATAGTATTACAATAAATAACTGTATTAATAATATTATGCATGGAAAATTGAAAGAAGGAGCAGAAAAGGAAGACCAAGAAGAACTTGGAAGAATAACATTCAACATTCAATGAGGAAATTTGGTGTAACAGATGAAGACACAGAGGACAGAGAACGATTGAGAACTTTAATTAAGGGAAATTTATGAATGTTTGTTGCAAACAGATAGTCTATAAGTCCGTAGTCACTTGTGTATTTTTTAAAATTCATGTTAATTACTAAAATTGGTAGGAGAGAACCCTCAATGACGAGGAAAATTAAAAAAAAAGTGTATTAAATGACGTAACCTTCAAAATGAATACTTATAATACGTATAACACTTGAAATAAATAAATACTGTATTCACTTAACTACCTTTTATAACGATGAGAAAATCACACAGACTCATGTTTTCTGCAAGCATGTAGAACAATTATAGTGCAAATGTCTTATACGCTTCACTTCTGAAGTTTTATAGATTGGAATTGAACTGAGTTTTAAGGCAAGAGGAGAAAGGGGATTGATATTCCAAAATTACCTTCATATGTTAAATGAAAATACTTAGACTATAAATACCCATCTCGAGGTAGCGTGCTGCCTTGTCACGCAGCGGGTCCGGATTCTATCCTCGGTCGGGACAATTTCCTGGGTGAGGTTTTTATCGGGGTTTTTCCTCATCTGTAAGACAAATGTCAGGAAACTTTAAGCCCCAACGGTCCCCGAACAAAATATGGCAATCGCAATCATCATTCATAATCATCTTAGGTTAAGCTTAGGATTAAGGACTCTCCTGGCGCACCACTACCATTATCATCACCCATCATATCATCGGGGCAACGTAAACCTGCCTTCCAGGCACCCCAACCTCACAAGTGGGTAATAATTACGCCAATGCCAGGAGAGAACACCAGAAATGTCCAAAAGGATAACTGGGGAATTAAAAATATTATTTATTCCATTCATTGAATTGTAGTCTCTTAATTGCGCTTAAGGATTTTTCTCGCTTTTTACGCAACATAATAATAATAATAAATAATAATAATAATAATAATAATAATAATATAATAATATATAATAATAATAATAATAATAATAATAATAATATAATAATAATAATTAATAATAATAATAATAATATAATAATAATAATAACAATAATAATAATAATAATCTTGGCACTATAAAGGAAAAAATTCCGTCGCGCAGAAACTGTATAAGCTAAGCGAACACCTCAGCAAGTCGAAATGATGGTCCCATTTTTCTGGCTTACGGAATAAATTGCAGATACTCAATATCTAATGCCAGCTTATTTAAAAGTCTGGGACTGAAGTGAAAAATAATCACGCAAAACCCAAAATTATTAGCTATTTGTAAATTAATGTACAGTTTGACAACAAATTAAATAATATCTACCGATTTACTTTCCATTACTTTATTAAAAATAGTAAATACATTAAAATAATATATCTTGTAGAATGCATTGTCAATTTAAGGTTAGATTAAATTGTATTGTATACATTGCGACGAACCAAACCCGGTTGTTCCTAGAGACAATTTTAATTTTGAGTTTTAGGTAAATATCACTTATAATGGACGAATTTCGCTGAGTTTTAGAGAACATCTTTGTCGCTCAATTTAATATCATATACTGAGTTTCATTGTGAAAGCTAAAAATTGCGGTCACTTTAGCGATTTTTAAATTTTTATTTCAAATGAATTCCTACGGCGTACACTTAATGGTCCGTTTTTACTTATTAACGAACTCAACCTTATTATTTTAATTAAATGCTATATGCCACGTTTGGTTTTGGTAGCTAGAGAGATGACGAATATATACTCGTATATTGGTCATGGTTATTTTTTTATGTCTACTAGATAGGATCGGTGACGATCTGAATCTTTTTTCAAAAATATTTTCTTGAAATCAACCTCAATAGCTTCAGTTGTTAGGAATTATTTTACAAGAATTGTGAATAGAATCTACATTGAAGTATAAATTATTCATTAAATACCAAAATATCTGGTACCGAGCGAGTTGGCTTAGGTGATAGTGTCTGACACTTGCATTTGATAGGTTCCGGGTTCAAATTCTATTGTCGACCAATCTGAATATTTTTATTGATTTTCCCAAACAAAACTGCGCTTAAATTTACCTGATATATTCTACCAGTCCTATAGAACAACAGTGCGCATGCGCCAGAGTTTATAGAGCCAGCGATAACCCATCATCGAACCACATATCGATTATTATCCTTGCCACATATCGATTATTATCGATATCGTACTAAAGTTCATACAGCTTATGCTACATGGCTGCACGTCGCTATGAAATTTAAATGACATATCTTTGCAATAAATTCCTAAATCTATGTTAAAGAAATGTATTAATAATATTAAAATTACCAAATATTTATTCAAAATGGGTGTACACTCACTTATCACTTCCTAACGCCGTTCCAACCAGCGATAACCCAAACCAGCGATTAAAAATCATTGACTAAGTAATATACTCTGTGGAGAAAATAGCAGTTAGCATCACAATAGTGTCTAACTGTCATAATTTTGCGATTTGCGTATTTAAATAAATACTTGAAAATTGTCTAATAATGTTATAAAAATTGTTTGAAAAAGTTTAAAATATTGAAAAAAATATTAGTAAATACAGAAGAAGAGCCATAGTTTACGACAACAAACTGAAAAATGAAGGTAAGTAGAAGTGCGGTTTAGTACTTCATCATACTCACTACTTGATAATATCATTTATCTTTCACAAGAACACATGACTACAATTAAAAACAAACCTTCTGGACGAAACCAAATATTGTAGACGAGATGTGACCTCAGAAGTTGAAATGTCTATAAATAAGACTGAAGAGAAGTCGACTGCTACCAAAATAACCTCACAAAACCCAGAATTTGTTTCCATAGATCAATTTCCATTTATAAGTCGTAAAGCAATAGATAACAAGGGAGTCCCGTGAACCGATGAATTGAAACAAATTTGTACATTGTAACCAGCCGTATGAATTAGTGGTCAGAGCTTCTGACTACAGTTCATGACGTCCCGGGTTCGATTCTCGGTTAGACCATAAGGATTTTTCCTTAAAGGGAATTATTCCCCCTCGACGGCTAGACCTTGTGGTAGTGGAGGGGCTCAGTACCTAATGACACAGATGACTAGATAAGGAAGTCTGGTTTTTAACTAGCTTCCCATCTAGTATGAGAAGAAAGGAAGCGAACTAGCTCAGACACGGGAACCTCAACGGCTTCAGAAGCGGTAGAAAAATATTGTTCTCAACGGTAAAGAAGGTGGAAGAGCAAACCTGCAAGGCAAGGGGTAGATGGACAAAAGCTGAAAGAAACATACATTTGAAACTGTAGACATTTCAAATGATATGCGGAATTATACATAAAACATTAAAAAACAAAATAAAAAAGAGATACTAGATTGAAGTTTTATAAAACATTGGCATTAGGCCTACTTTATGGGAGTGAAACTTGGGTAATGCCAAATAAATTACAAAGTAGAATACAAAGCGTAGGAATGAACTTCCTTAGAAGAACAAAAGGCTGCACAAGATTGGATCGGATAAAGAATGAAGACATAAGAACAGAGTTTAATATATATCCACTGAATGATAAAATCAAGGAATATAGAGACAAATGGTTTAGACATGTAGAAATAATTAATGTAACAAGATTACCAAGAGTAGTATTCAACTACAAGCTAAGAGGTTCAAGGAATGTAGGAAGGCCAGTGAAAAAATGGACAGAACAAGAGTGAGGCGGAACAGGCAATTTGCCTAGCCCGTGACGTGAAGAAGAAGAATAAGAAGAAGAAGGAAAATATTCCTGGGTTGCCCTTCAGTATAATTTATCATCCATCATATCATCGGGGTAACGTAACTCCAACCTTAAGAAATAGGTTACAATTTCGCCAAAGCCAGGGGAGAAAGCCAGATATGTCATAAAAGACAAACAGGTGGAAAGAAAAAGTGTATGTAATATCGTCGCCTAAGAGAAAGGTTTTCATATGATTGGTATCTGAAATCTGAAAAGTCCTGACTTCTGTCGCGAAATGAACATGACACGGATATTGGAATATTGAAGTGAAGATTTAGCATGAAATGCACCCCACAGGTCAGAATGACACAAACATTTTCACGTTCATTTAACACACGGGATTCCATTGATCCATTTGTCAGTGCATGTACGAATTATTTTCCAACTATGCTTTGAAGCGAATTTTTCTGGTTGACCGAAGTGCAACATGATATTACGTAACATTCAACTGCGCCTTCACATCGCGCTTTCAAATGAGCTTTTATCCAAAATTCTATTTCGCATACAATAATTACAAGGTATTTCCTAAAATATTTCTGTTAAATATTTAAATTAATCATCACATAATATAGTTTGTGCACAAAAATATTAGTACTAAATTATCACTCTAGTGTTCGACTGTACATTTGGGCAGCAATTTCAGTGGAGAATTAAGGAAATCCGGCGAAGAAAACAGACTAAGATTGAAGGATTGCGTCATGATATGTAACTGCATCTACTGTTATGTCCCATAAAGCCTCCTCGGTCAGCCTTTAGGTCTTCGAAATTGTCATACCAGCTCTATCGCCACCAACGCTGCAGCTACTGCTTCTATTATTGCTACTAGTACTACTACTATTATTATTATTATTATTATTATTATTATTATTATTATTATTATTATAGGGAAGTTTGGGTAATGTGAACCCTTCTGTTTGAGTGGATCCTGTTAATATCTTTTTTAATTGGATTCTGCCTTCGAACAGAACATATTTTAACTTCTTCCCCTCATAAACTTGAACGGGTTCAAGGTCACTTTCTTTTATTCTTTGTGCGAAGAAGGCTTTATTTGTGATATTTACGAAAGTGACCACTTTAAAAGTTTTTTAAGCTAAGAATCAATTCTTAATTTCTGCTATTGAATATTATAAATGTCGAAAAAACTCCTAAATATATTATACTAGCGTACCGGGCAGACGTTGTCCTGCCCGAACGTTGAATTCTCATGTCATGGGCGGACGATAAAGTTGTTTTGGCTGCTAACAAAAAGAGCTCAAATTCCTTTTTTACCATAAAATTCAGCAATTAGGACATAATTAGATATTATTAAATAAGTTCGCATGAAAACCTCTTACAGCCTTCTGTTGTGGCTCAAGAAGTGTGAATGATGACGTCACACAGTCATGAACATTAGAATTGTACCCTCCATTGTAGATAAGTTAAGAACCGTCATATAACAATTATATTAGAGCGGGGGGGAAACGATAAATTGATGAAAGTGAGTCAAAACAGTTTTTTGTTTTCCAAGCTAGATTTCATTTCTGACCCACTGTGCACCGGTCCCATACTGGCCGACATTCCATGAGAAAAATTGCTTCCCCCGTAGAGACTCGAAACAGCTTAAGTCTCGTAGTTCTGTGCCAAGACTTCTTGCCTTAACCACTCGGCTACGGCGCGAGACTCTTGGTATCAATGAAAGACAAAAATGATTATTGTGAGTTATCCGTAAGAGATAAGGGACTATTGGTATCAATGAAAGACAAAAATGTTTTTTGTGAGTTATCCGTAAGAGATAAACATATGCTGTTGCGGACTTTTTTGTAAAGCTTTTTGAGATATTCAATTCTGTGTACATTAATTTTGTGTATTTATTATGGTTTAGGCAGCGTAAGCCATTTAAGCGTCCAAAGAGCTATTTTTTTCACGTTTTCCACTACAAAGGGCGATTTTTAAGGGTGTAGGAGTTGAGTATCACAACTCTCTTATATCCTAAGTGTCACTTACGGAACCTCAGGGTTCGGGGAACACACTTTAATAAACGATGCTCTAGAAGAAATGAACCGAGTCGATTTGTTTAGTCTTGTGAATAAAATTTACACAGTATTATAAACAAGTTACTTTTTTCAGATGAGGTGGTATACTGCTAGCGAAAAGTTATAAACAATAAAATAATTGACTATATAACTGATTTTATATATTTAGGATGGAAGATGAAATATGGTCAAAAAATATATACCAATGGTCTTAATCTGTAAGGAATAAACTTGGCAGACCAAGATGGAAATGGAAAACTTACGTCAGAACTATTTGGATTATAGGAATTTGGAAGAAGAAGATTGGAATGATAGAGAGAAATGGAAACTCAAGACTGCAAACCCATAAGTGGAGGAAAGCCGAAGAAGAAGACGAAGGAGGGAAAAAAAATTAAAAAATCCCACTACATGTTTTCTAAGGAAGCTCTCGAGTATAGAAATGAGGGATGGACCCCTGTGTCAGCATGGTAAATCAAGAATAAATAGTTCTCAATGAGATTCCTGTCAACTTTAAGTGGAGTAACTTTAAGATACAAAACACGTAGTGAAGATCTACGAAATAAATGAAAGATGGAAGAGCTTGTAAAGACATTCACAAGTATCAGATTAAATGGAAACTGCAAGTTTTAAGAATGCCAGAGGACCGGTTACGATTGAAAGCACTACTTTACCAACCATGAGGTAGGATTAACCTGGGGAGACCCTGTAACAGATATAATGACCAATAATTGATATACAAAATGATACTTTTTTATATCTATACACATGGTCTTTTCATGGATGAGTGTAGATGTGTATTATTGTGTATGTACATTATATATATATATATATATATATATATATATATATATATATATAATCGTATTAATAATTTGTTATATATGCGTGTAGCCATGTAAGTATTTGTATATATTACGATTATTTTAAATTTTCATTCATGGACAATTAAACTACGTACGTCCAAGCAGGCGCGTGGGCAATGCAAATGCATATGTATTTCCCTTCTTTTGAAAAAAAAAAGGCAATAAATTCCATTTCATTCCAACTGGTGTAGTAGCAGAACAGGCACTTTGCTTACACCTGCAAAGGACAGAAGAAGAAGTGATCATATTTTAAGAAAACCCCAAGATACACATGTTATCTTTATTAATGAAACAGGCCTTCGTACAAGTACTCATTAATAAGGCTGGAGGTTTCGACATGAAAGTATTACATGGAGGTGGCGTGAATCATTCTGTGCGGCTGGTTTCGGACTCTCTACTTGTCCAGTCGTATAGTCTATGTTGTCCTAGTCTAGTGAGATGACACTTCGTTTCACCATACTTACATCGGCTTACGGCTAAACATCAAACGCCGCTAATCACGCGATGGTCAAGTGGTTAAACCCCAAACCGATAGCCACAAAGGTATTGGCCACCAGGTAGCCGAAACTGGTTACAAACGTGGCAAATCTGGGCAATGCTTCGATCATTGCCGCTTCTAAGTAGTAGTACTATCCTAGAATCACCAAGCTGTGTTGGTACCGACTTCGCGCAAAAAGGCGTAAACTTTTACCAATTACACGCGAATAGCTGTGCAATCAGTATACCAATTGCGCGGGAGCTTGAGGAAAGGTCATGGTTATGGCTTGGAATGTAGTTTAATAATCTCATAATTCAGTGTGTAATGAAATTTATTGACTTTTTTACCAAAAAAAGAAGATACATTTGATGTCATCCGTGTTGTCAGCTCTGCGTGACAGCCGACTTTACGCCAGAGCAAGCGTCTGATACTCATCCGTTAGAGGCTTAGTCGACCCCAGGGCAATTTTGCCATCAGAAGGTTTGGGTCAGTTTAGAAATCCTGGCTCCAGCGGACGAATCCTCGGCCTTCCGGTTTGTAGCGTATTGCATATTACATGTTTAACGTATGTATTTTTTCGCGCCTGTTGACTGATATTGGCACCATTGCCAAAAACTTGAGATGAAGGTTCATGGTGTCTGAATAATACGATGGAAAATGTATACTCCTTGCGCAAGAATGGACTAATCACAACATTGACTGCCGCACACAGTTAAACACTTAGGGTTGGTTTCACCAACAGAGGTAACTGTATTACAACAGTTTTCCCCGTGTATAATGCATAGCTTAAACTGGCGTAATACAGTTACCTCTGTTGGTGAAACCGAATCTTAGAGCAGATAGATTTTTTGCCCTTGGGCGCAATCGGCATTTTCCTACTACTGTACGTTAAAAACTAAACTAAACTCCATGGTGCGACAAGCCTAGAATGTCCTTGGCCTATCAGCCGGCTGCTGGCCTCATATCTACATGTGTTCATAACAGAGGTAGACGATCATGCATCCAGTGTAGGGTGGCATGTTTCCAGCATGTCGGGTCCCCAGACGTTATAGCTGATTTTCTCAACCTGGAGTAGCTACTTACTGTAGCTACCCAAATGCCTTACGATACTGGGTGGCCACCGGTCCGATACTGGCAGAAATTCCATGAGAAAATTTCTTCCCCTATGGGGACTCGAAATGCTATATAAATAATAATGTATATCACTGTACACTGTAACAAAGTCTTTGACATCTGAAATAGGATACATTTTGTTTATTAATATATGGAATTACGTTAATCGTGGAAGACTGAATTAACTATGTGATGATACATTTGTTTATTTCACCTAACTCTGCGAACCAGTGTTTTGATTCCGGTGTTACATGTACAGCGTTAGACAAAAAATGAGTCAGCCGCTAATTCTATCAATCGATCGGGGAACTTCGTGAGCGCTAGCAGAAGCCGTATTCATATCAACAAGTTTTCAGTAATTGTACTGGGTTCTTTGCTAGTTAACGCATTTCACACTCAAGCAACATTAAAGAGAGAGAGAGAGAGAGAGAGAGAGAGTTTGGCTTAGTGTGTTTCCGTGGTCGAGAAGTTTATTAGACATCGTCTGCGTTCGTAACCTCACGGGTTCGATTCCCGTTTTACCTTTTTTTGACTGAATGTTAGAATAGCATTTCGCCTGTAATGTAGTTTCATATTTAATTTTATACTTGAGTTTTATGGCTTTAATGCACACGCAAATACACAAAAACATATATTAAAACCTTCTTCTAATAAGTAAATGAGGAAAGAAAATAATATCTTCAAAAATGAAAACTGTAACAAAAACAAAATCAATATCGGGTGTATGAATCCTCAGCATCTATTATCGCCCTCAATCTGCGGGGCATTGATGCAATCAAATTTCTACACGCACGTGGACTATCGCCTGGAGCATCCCAGGCGTCTAGAATTTGTGCCCATGAGCCAACTTTTGTCTTTTGTGCACCTGCAGGCCAATTCGAGTTCATCTCTATTTTCATCTTAGGCCACGCATCTTCGATCGGATTCAAATCTGGTGAACAACGAAATTTGATTTGCCTTCTCCTTTAACAATCAAATCAAATTTCGCTAAACACATTTCAGAAAGCGGCCACAGTTTCAACAATATCGATAATGCAATGTCCATTATACACAGAGAAAACAACAGACACAAAATTAACATTTTAGAAGAAATCAAAATTATCAAGAAGGCCAAGAATACAAACATTCTCAACGAAAATATGCCTAATGAGCAAAACCATCTATTAGACATACAGTTAATTCAATACTACTACAACAACAACAAGTCCAGAAGATGAAGCATGTATCGAAAGGCCTAGAGTGAAATCAACGAAAATTTTAAATAGTTGAGGACGACGGTAAAATACAAGGTAAAAATATATATAATTTAACATTGTTATTACATCAATGGTTTAAAAAAATTATGAACTTAAAAAATGGATTAATTCAAATGTCGAAATAAAATGTATTTAATTCATAAAACGTTTTAATACAAATATCACGTAAAAAACTGCGTAACTGAAGACGAGAACCTACGATCTTCATTAACAGAAACAGTGATCGCATGCTTTACCGCTGATCTATCAGGTCACGTAGGAGAGTCTTCTGTCCATGCCACATAACACAGTAACTCAGGGACTGCACAATTATGACTAGTTTCCTAGTTTGTACCCAGCGCTGTGCCGAGTATGACTTAGAGGAAATGTGCGTTCAAGAGATGACTCTTTTTTTTTTTCGAAGGGTGTACATTAGTAAAACCTATTCCCCTCTCGGTTGTTGTAAACAACTCGCTATACTACGTGGTTCAAGATGCAGTTAACTTTATGCATTCGCTGTACACAAACCTCGGTTTACTCATTATACATTGTTGCAGTCTAAAATGTCACTGCATGAAAATCAACTTCATATTCATAATATTTCATGGAAGACTATATTTAGTCTATAGTCAGCCGCGGTAGTCTAGAGGATATGTAAATGTCTCCAGTCTCGAGGGTCGCGGGCTCGTACCCGGCAGTGGCCGTTGGATTTTTAAGATGGAAAATCTAAATAACAAGTTCTCCGGGAGAGACTTTTAACCGTGATTTTCAGGTTCTTAAATCAACCACAAGACTGAATAAAAAGGCATCAGTGCTAAATTTACCGAACATTCCCATCCTAATAATATATTGAATTCCTAGATATTACGAAAGGTAGAATTTGAATTGGAATAAATCTGATTTACAATTTGATAGATTGTATATTAAAGGCTGTGAGGCGGAATGCTGACCCTAGGCCACTCAATGACATCTATACGAAAAAAAAGTGTGATTCAGTTTCTCCCCCGAATGTAGAGAAATCCTAAATTTCACTGAGGGCATGCATCTACTACTACTACTACTACTACTACTACTACTACTACTACTACTACTACTACTCTACTGATACTACTATATTTCGTATAAAAAATTTAGCAGATTTTTCTAAGATTTTACATTGCTTAGCATCAGTTTTAATCTGTACCTTTATATCCATTAAATGACGAAGCACTTAAAACGCAACATATATTTTCCCATGATCAAAAACCAACTTTGACAGGATCTAAGATTGAAAACCGTTAATTGTAAAAGAAAATGCAAAAATGACAGGGAATTGTCATTTCGTGAATATAAAAGGAATATTGGCTTTTGGGGAGTTAAATGCCAAATTTGCGACTTTTAGCGAGCAAGGCTCATGCACTAAGAACAAAGAGTATTTCGCACTTAAGGGCTGGGTGTAAAACCTTTCAGCCGGTCGACGACTTCAACCACAAAGCATTATGACTAAAACATTAATGATAATATTTATGGTTTTATTAATAAATGTTGGAATATTCTGATGTTTTAACATTAAATTTAGGGGTGAAGCAATATTTAGATTCCCCAGCCGTAATAATTTAAATTTTATAAATTTAAACCAAAAATTGATATATATAAATGTATGTTCACTTAGCTGTATTTAAGGAAATCTCATATAGTAGTTTATCTTTATTATTTCATGCAACAGTTAGATACATGGGCAGATGTTATGTAAAGCTGTTGAACGTGTCGCCAATTTACTGTTTATGGCAGCAAATTCGATATGCCCCAAGTAACTTCTTATAAAAGGCCTTAAGTTAGATTCTTTATATTTTTCTCCTAAAAAGACGAGACTGTCGACTCGATATATTTAAGAGCGAGCATGTCTACTCGATAGAATTTTTATGTTTCTTTATTTTAACAAGTCATGAAGGCCAAGCAACTGTGTAACAATACCGATCCCTTTGGATAATACAGTACGACTTCCTTTGGGTCAAGTCCGGGACGAATTAGGGTAACTTGTTCGTGTAGTGCAGGCTTATTGTTTAGCAAAAACACCCCGAAGACGGGAAAGTAGGAACATCTCACCACCCAACCCAAAGAAAAGTGAAGAACGAGACAATGGAGTCTCTATCCTTACTCCAAAAACTTAAGAAAAGTAACGTTTCTTAAAGAATTAGAAAGTCAAACCTGAGAATAATGTAAACCGTCCTTTTCTTAGCCACGGGACGACCCTTATAAAAAAGTAAGAAAAAGCAAGGGCAGTTTATTGCTTCTAAATAAATCAACTAAGACCGGGACATCTTTTGATTGCCGATATCCGGCCTTTTGAAACTTTGTAATTTTGTAAGTGTTAAAAAATATATTACATAAAATCAAGTTGCGTGGAAAGCCCATGGAAGAGAAGGAGAACGTAGGTCATCCAGGATTTGTAACGCGAATTTCCCTCCAGATTGTTCTAGTTTCAAATATTAACTAGACATTTCATTAAATCTAGATAATACAGGTCAGTAATTTGAGATAAAAATGTAATATAGAGAAACATAACGAGTTTGGACTTTAGTTAATCAGAAGTCTATTAGAAATCCAATGATCATATTACTGAATCGATTTTATTAGCCGAGCGGTTAAGGTAGGAAGCCTTGGTGCAGAGCTACGGGATTTACGCTGGTTCGAGTCTCCATGGGGGAAGACATTTTCTCATGGTATTTCGGCCAGTATGGGACCGGTGCCCACCCAGCATCGTGAGGCAATTGGGTAGCTACAATGAGTAGCGGCTCCAGGTTGAGGAACCAGCTATAACGGCTGGGGACTCGACATGCTAACCACATGTCACCCCTACACTGGCTGTTGATCATCTACCTCTGTGATTGACACATGTGGATGTGAAGGGCCAGCAGCCGGCTGATAAAAGGGCAAAAGCTGAAAATTGGAAAGACCCTCAATCGGAATATAAAAGTTGATTTCCTCTTATTAAAAATTACTTATAAAACGCCTTTGGTTAAATTTGGGTTATGCCAATACAGTTGAAGCCAGAAAGTCTAGAAGTCATAGGGGATGACAAAGGTAGACCCAGATACCTGAATACTATAGATACCAAACCTTTGTCAATGAAAATGTGTCAGGACGTCTATTTGAAATGAGACTAAAATATCAGTCAAAATAATAATTATGAGTGGCAAGGGAAACATCACTATGTCAGGATGAAGTTTCAAATATTAATTTAGATACTTATCAGTTAAAATATAACTACGAACCACACATAAAAACTCAAAGGCCCAACTAGAAACAACTTGGCAACATTGTAGACAAGTGGCTCGAAAAGCCACACCTTTTTATATATCTGTAATATATGTGCTCATGTATTTAGACCAATAAGAAAAAAAATGTATCCCTTCTCCTGTAGCGATCTGACGATCGAAAGAATACTGAGTTTTTCAAGATATACCAAAGACGCGTGCAGTAATAGAAGTCTCCCAACTAGCCAAGGGAGAACATAAAAAGTTTCATTGTAATCGCGAGAAGCCTCCCAGATATCTAAGGGGAAAACATAGATCAAATTACATTGCGGATATTTATCCATAACTTTTATATTATTATTTTAATAATAATAATTCTTCAGTATTCTAATGCAAAATCAGATTGCTAACACAACGTACAATCAAGTGTTTTTCATTGTATCGAATAGAAGTATAGTGACTACGATTTAAATAAATCGAGTGATTTATAAACTACAATTATTGAAAATACTATTGCTGCCCGTACAGTTCCTTCGTTATTCCCTGAGATAAGTTTTCCTGATCGCTCATCGAACCCAACCTGACTAGACCGCGAGCATAAAATTCCCACATTACGGGGATTCCTTCTAATCAATCATTGTATTAAGCCCACACCCTGTGATAATCCATCACACTTCTATCCACCCCTAAATAACTCATTTGTTCCAGATTGTGATCATTGGACACGTCCAGTAAAGACCTTGAGCCAATGAGGAAGTAGTATTTAAGATCCCTTCAGGTATGATACAGTAAAATTTGGCAAAAGCCTCGGCAATTAAAATCCTGTTCAGCGATAAGGGGAGACTGTTGCGATGATACGCCCTGCCAGAGTAATGCCCAATAAGAGTGCATATTAAAATAAGTTGTAAGCCGGACAGAGAACGTTGCCGGATGTAGACCAAAATTTTGAGAAAGGAGTGTGTTAGAATCCAGGAGAATCATTGTGTGGAAAAATCAAGTTGGTGTAGGTCGTTAGTCAGCCGATAAGAGACATGTGGTCTCGGAGTGCGGTTAAGTGTTGGACTCTGTAAAAGTAGTGTTACCGGTCAAGCGTGGTACACATGTCGGTAGATATATATTTACTTCATAATCTGGTCCTACATAAACAAACATCTCCGCTGGCATATCAATAAAGATAGTACGGAGAGTGTAATCTACAAGTGTTATTGAAGAATAAAGAAGTGTGTCTACCCTGTGTAACATATATTCTGAGGTGCAGCTGTTTTGATATTCCTGGTGTCGCTCAACCTCCAACAATCCTCCGTTACACCTGAGATCAAGATTCTTTTACTCTCTTATAACAAGAATCCCTGAGAACCTTAGTCCGGTGCACCATTAACCAGCATTAAGGACCCCCCATCCTTAACATGGAAGCAGTTAACCCTGTAGCAGAGTAGCCGAAGAAGTATCCTGCAGCAAAGTGGAGCGACCCAATTATCACGCTTCAGGGGTGAATGATTGTCTATAAAAATTTCGGGTTTGTTTGTCAAGTACGAAAAAAGTCCCAGGCGTTTTTTTTTTGGACACTGACGTACATTTTAAATATATGGTTATTATGTAATTTTTATCTCAATCTCATATTAAAATTTGATTCTCATTTTCCTTCAATTTATGATCTGTAAAACATCGTACTCTAATTTAATATATTAAAGTCTAACAACGAAGAAGACTTGGGCGCTTCAAGATCACTGAAACAGCCTCCGAATTTCGTCCTCCGCGCTAGTTCAGATGGTAACTTGCCTGCGTCTTGAGTAGAGGGAATCGAGTTCGATCCCCTGGGAATTGGAAACTTTAGTTGTAAACATTTCTAAGACCGTCGCCATTGTGTAGTCAGTGGAGTCACCGTTGAAGATGGGATCTTCAATTACAGCGAGGGCTGGGAATTTAAAGCTTCACTTTGATTCTGTGTGTGTCCTGTCTTGAGTTTGTATCCGTAAAAAATAAACGAATGAAAAACAAAATGTGAAAGCAAGGGAGAAAAGTATACCATATAAAATTCAGATGTCGAAATATAATTTATTATGTCTTAAAAGAAAATAACTTGAAAATGTAACACTAATATAATCAATGTACACCCTTAGACAAAAAATGAGTCATCCGCATATTCTATCAACCGATCGGGGAACTTCGTAAGCGCTCGTAGAAACTGTATTCAAATTAACAGGTTTGCAGTAATTGTACTGGGTGTACGCTAGTTAACGCAGAGAACACTCAAGCAACATGGAAGAGACATCTTCGATTAGTGTGTTTTCGTGGTCGAGAGGTTTAGCAGGCATCATCTGCATTCTTAACTTCACGGGTTCGATTCCCGACGTTTTACTTTTTTTTAAACTGATTGTTAGAGTATCATTACGCCTGTAATATAGTTTCATATTTAATTTTATATTTGATTTTTATGGTTTTAATGCCACAAAGTACACAAAACATAAATTAAAAGCTTCTTCTTATAAATAAATGAGGAAAGAAAATAATATATTGTAAAATGAAAACATTGACAAAAACAAAATCAATATCGGGTGTATGAACCCTCAGCATCTATTACCGATCTCAATATGCGGGCATTGAGATTGCCTTGTGCCTATGTCCTTGTGTGTGCGCTGAGCTATGGTAAAACTCAATATAATTCATTATAAACAAACTTGTCAGAGGCTGTTGCTTTTGCGCAGACGTCTGCGCATCACAGTCTATTGAATGGAATACATTGAAATTACCTAGAACAAACCATGAATGTGGTAAATATACTTACTTACTACTTCCACTTTATAGCAGTTTGCTTTTGATTCCTGCTTTCCAGAGATTCCTATCTTCCCATTGTCCATTTTCCATACCCCTCTTCATCATGGCATCATATATTCCCTCATACCATACTCTTCTACTTCTCCCCCTCCTCCTTCTGCCTGGTACCATCCAATCCAACACCTGTGTAGGCCACTGGTCTTCCGACATCCGTTGTACATGTCCATACCATTGTAGAGCTCTCTTTGTTATCCTATCGATAACAGTTTCTTGTGCATCAATTTCTTGTCTGATATATGTATTTCGAATATGTTGTAGCCTGGATATTCTCATACTTCTCCGTAATCCATCCAGTTCTGTCGCCAAGATTCTTTTCTGCATCCTTTCATTTATTGTCCAGCTTTCTGATCCACATGTAAGTATATTTTCTATTATTGTCTGTATAATCCCTTTTTTTTGTTTTTCTGGTCAAATTTCTATTCCATAAAAGACCATTCAGGGATCTAATCGCCTTCCTTGCACAATTTACTCTGTTAATAATATCTTTTTCACAAGTACCAGATTTATCTATTATAGATCCAAGATATTTAAATTCTTCAACACGTTTAATTATCATATTACTGATGTGGTAAATATAATTGTTATAATAACGACATTAACATTGATTTTATTCAAATAAAGTGTTGTATTTATTTCATAAAACATTTTAATACAAATATCACAAAAAAAACTGCATATTGAGGACGCCAACCTGGGAAATTTTATTAACATAAACAGTGACTGCATGCTTTACCGCTTACCTAACAGGACACATAGGAGTGTCTTCAGTTCATGCCACATAACACAGTAGCTCAGGGACTGCACAATTATGACTAGTTTCCTGGTTTGAACCCAGCACTGTGCCGAGCAGAACTTAGAAGAATTGTGCGTTCAAGGGATGACTCATTGTTTTGGTCTAAGGGTGTATGTGTCTCTTGTATTATGATGAGCGCAGTAGGCTTGGTATACTGCTAACTTGAGATCCAGAGAAGTCTGCCATAATGGACCTGTCTGAGTCTGATCCAGAGTTCTTGCAATGTTTCATCAGGTGACGGTCCCAGGGTAATAACATTTCATTTCCACATGAGAGTAAGACCACTTAAGGAAGAAGAAGAAAAAAAGTAAATTTAATAGAGATTTTAATAGTATGATAATATGTAAATGAAAAAAATATATATATTGTACTAAACCATAAAGAGAAAATCTTAAAAGATATATTATATGAGGAATATATTTTAATCCGAGAGAATTTGGATATTAACATTTAGGAAGACCACAACTACGATGGAAGGACGTCACCATACCCCGGAATGAACACGCAACAAACTGTCAGCTTTCATGTGTAGAGGAATAAGAAAAATAACATTTAAATGGAAATGGAGCTCAATTTTTGAATCCACCGTACAGAGAAGGGGCTGAATTCGTGCCCTCTAGAAAACGAAGGGGCCTGTTTCCTTTAAAAAAATACCATAATATCGATAAAATGTCTAAACCTTGATTCAAACAAACGAGGCAGGGAAATAACTTAAACACATCTTTTCCCAAAAAGTAGTCACATTTTGAATTACACATAGTACCTTTTCTGATAATGCATGCTATATGCTTTACAGAGACTTTTGTCATTCCAAATTCCCTTAAAAAACGTTAAACTGAAAACAGTATATGAAACTGTAATTTTCTCAGTTCATTATATGGATTTAAACATTAATTTTTACTTTAGGGGAGGAGAAAAGATTCAAAGTATTAGAAAATAAAGCTAATAGGAACATTTTTGGCCCAAAGAGAGAGACCAGTAGGTAGGTCAAGAATGAGGTGGGAGAACAACAATAACCAATATAAGTAGATGATTGAAAAACATTAGCTCAGGATAGAGATGTAGGATAGCTTATGTCCATGCGGCCATGAACTACGGGTTCGATAGAGCCAGTGAGTTAGTTATGTTTGAAAAGAGTATAACATAAAATTTATCATACTATGTAGTCTAAGTCAACAGAGGGAGGGAGAGTTGTTTTGAAGAAGGACCCAGCTGAACTGTACCGTCTTGAGGGAGACTCTTGACGTTTAATGTATTTCCCTTGAGTGGTAAACCCCACACCTAACTCTACCCCACGAGATGAATCAAGCTAACGAACCTAGCAGTGAGCGCTGTTCATCTTGACCCCTAAATGCTTTCCTTCACTTATTGTTTGCATTTATATTCCTAATATTTAGCGTTCATACTTTAATTTCAATGCCAACATCTATTAATATCTTTATTAATAAATCTCGTAATATATCATCTAGATTTAACATGAATAAAACTTAAGATCTAACTAGCTCTACTCAAAGGCACTATCGAACCCGTAAGTTTGTGACTGCGCGCACATAAGCTCTCTATGCTTCATTATCTTAGCTAATATATTCCGATCTTCCCTGTATAATCCACTTTCCTCAAATCATGGTTAATGTTATTATCCCACCTCATTCTTGGTCTACCAACTGGGTGTTTTCCCTATGTTTTCCTTCAATAATCTTATATATAACTCTCTCATTCCCCATTTGTGTCACATGTCCTGCCCCACGGCAGTCTTCGAGACTTAATTGTTTTTATTATAACTGGGTTCCCTATAAATATCATGTAGCTTACTCTTATGTAATCTTCTCTATTCACCTGTCTGTTCATCTCTCTTTAGTCCAACATTTTTACTAAGAACTTTATTTTCAAATACTCGCAATCTCTTTTCCTCCCTTAATGTAACACTCCATGCTTCGCATCCATATAAGGTAACTGGGGGAATAACAGTTTTATATATTTTTAATTAAATTTTTTTTAATGAGTTGGGAAGACAAGAATCCTTGTAATGAAAATAGCAAGCATTTCGAGAATTGAGCCTATGTTTAATTTCTTTCTGCAGCTCATTCCAATTTGTAATTATTGTTCCTAGATATTTGAATTCAACCATTACTTCAAAATTTCTTAAATTTGTCATTAGCTATTCATTTCCATTATACGATGTAATTCTTTGTAAGACCATGTATTTCGTTTTATTGATGTTTACTTCGAGTCCTAACTTTTTGGTGTTACTCAATAGAGTGTGCGTGTTGGCCTTTAGTATCTCCTTGCTATCACTCGATAGTACATCCTCAGCATAAAGTAAAATTGAGTTGTAGTCTTTTTTCATCCTCTAAAATTTTGATGGAATGCTCTAGTACAAAATTGAATAAAAGAGGAGTTAGTGCATCTCCTTGCTTTAACCCATTGTGAATTTCAAAAGGATCCTAAAATTGTTCTCCTAGAACCACTCTATTCTTCGTGCCATTTAGACAAATTCGTATAAGTTAATTTTTTTAGAAATCCCGAACTCCAGCAGAAAAAAAAACAACTTAGTGTCACGCTGATAAACTTAGGTATCAATTTGCAATGTAGTTTTTGTTAGATTATATTGGTAAAGATGGGTTTGAGTTTTGAGACCTTGATACGGCAACCTTATTTTGCTTCATTGTATTACCTATATTTACTTTATGGAATGAATGAGATGAAATATACTCTACGGTTATATGTAGTGCGTTATGGTGATTCTGATTCGATACATAACAAGCAGTCACACTCATGACTCATAACGACATTTATTTGAGCTGGGATAAAGGCCTCCAGGAGGAACTAGAACCCGTCATTTGGTCCTATTCTGATTGATAGCTAATTGAACGATTATGATGAAAATTAGAAATTAAAATGTGCCTGTTGGCAAGTGCCGTCGTCTTCTACTTTGTTAAAATATTGTATATAAAATTAACTAGATCGCTTTCGGAAGTTATCTTCCATCTTCGGCAGGTTGAGCTTCTGCTACTCCTTGTTGTTGTGTACGGTGATGTATACTCCCAACTGTTTGTAGCAGCAACTGACTTGTTTTTGACGATCTCGTATAATGGGTTTGACTGGGGTGCGTTCTCATTAAGAAGTGAGGTGTTGTTTATTTCCTTTATAATTTCGAGGTCTTCAAATATATTTATCCTAGCTGGAATGTTTTTTCTCGGTGGATTATCGTGAGAGTATTTTCAATTGTGTTCATTCGATGACCTGCGGTTAATGAGATGTTAAGCATAGCTTGATTTATCATCCGGTGTATGAAATCTTTTAGGTGTTCTTTATATCTTGTATTGAAATTTCAGCTTGTCCTTCCAATATAAAATTTATTACAATCTTTTCATGTTAGTTTGTAGACTCCCTTGTTGTTTAATTAATATACAGTGACATAGAAGAACACAACAAATTCAACAACAAGGAAGTCTACAAACTAACATGTGAATATTGTAATCAATTTTATAATGTCAGGACAAGCAGAAATTTCAATACAAGGTATAAAGAACACCTAAAAGATTTCATAGGGTGATAAATCAAGCTATGCTAAACATCTCATTAAAGCAGGTCATCGAATGAACACAATTGAAAACACTCTCACGATAATCCACCGAGAAAACATTCCAGCTAGGATAAATGTATTTGAAGACCTCGAAATTATAAAGGAAACAAACAACACTTTACTTCTTAATGAGAACGCACCCCAGTCTAACCCATTATACGAAATCGTCAAAAACAAGTCAGTTGCTGCTAAAAACAGTTGGAGTATACTTCACCGTACACAACAACAACGAGTAGCAGAAGCTCAACCTGCCGAATATGGAAGATAACTTCCGAAAGCGCTCCAGTTAATTTTATATATAATATTTTAACAAAGTTGAGGACGACGGCACCTGCCAACAGGTACAATTTAATTTCTAACTTTCATCATATGACTATTCACCTCAACGTAATTTGATAAGAATTTTACTAGTATTGATTTAATTGAACGAAACACATACATTTCCCTCGTGTACTTCTCACGAGCCTTTTTTCTCACTCTACTTTAATCTGTAAGTAATATTTTTAAATTTTTATTTTTTAGTAAATGCCACCAGTTTATCATTGCGACATTTCTTGTATTCTTGTTACGCTGCCCAATGATATTATATATATATGAAATGGTGATGATGCTCCAGGAGAGGCTTTAAACTAATGAGGTAATAAGGAAGTGATGATAATGGTAGCCAGATGGTGATCGGTCACCGTTTGAGCCTTAACGTTTACTGACATTTGTCTCATAAGTGAAGAAAAATCCCGAAAAATACCTCACCCAGGAAACTTGTCCCGACCAAGGATAAAACTCGGGCCGGCTGATTCACAAGGCAGCAATGCTACCTCGATACCATAGCGATGGGCATAATTCTTTATTAAACATATATTATGATGTATTGTTGTGCTGGCTTTTTATTTTTGCAAGCATCAAGGAGGGTTGGGTCTCGCCTTGTATGGAAGAGAGAAATTGTTAGCTGATGACTAGAGTCCGGATGTTAGGCACTTAAACAATTCAAAATAGGCAGACAAAAAGGCACTAAAATCATTAATATAGGCACTAAAATTTTTAAATATGCTCTTACAAAAAATGGAAAACAACGTAACTTTCTATAGTATTATATTAAGAATATAAACACTGCTATCAATTGCATGCGAAGATATCAGAGATGCTTTTGGAATTTGTTTCGCCTTTTTGCAAAGAGCAGAACCGTCATTTGCAAATATTTCCGCACCAAATTCTTTCACGAAATTGGTCAGTTTGTCTTTTATTGTTGTCTGCTCTATAGGTATCTTGAAGAAACTGTTCTAAAAATAAAAAAGTCATATACACTTGCCGCACCACTTTGCCTTTGTAGCACCTCTCTGTGAATGAGGACTGCAGACTGAATTCAGTGTTACCAAGATTAGAAATAATATTGCCAGTCACCTAAAGATTTCAGGCACCAGGTGTGAGACAGAGAAAGGAAGCTTGAGCCATCTAGCCTCTTTGTTGCTCAGCAATGTTTGTATTGAAAAGAAGCAAAGAAATTTCTCCAAGCCTTAGAGCCGGAGCATAATACAATGGGACATGCATAGGGCTATTTCGCAAAATGAATGCAATGAGGTGGAAATATACAATATTTATCTAACTGGAGTGCATTGAGGGGGAAACCATCTACCTGCTATGTTATTGGGTTATTGCCTAAAGTATTCTAGGGGAATTTATAAAAAGAACACTTGAAAACTTCTATGAAAGAATTTGTGTCATGAAGTTTGTCCATTTCAACTGATTTCATTGAAATACTGAGTTAATTTCGAGAAAAAATTGCAAATAGGCATTTATAGGCATTATAAGTTGAAATAAGCATTTATAGGCATTATAAGCTGAAATAGGCATTTATATGCGAAATGAACTTCATGGAAAACAACTCTAGGTCCGTTGGATGAAAGTATATGAAGTCACTTTTACAATATATGTAATACACGCATTTTTCCTAACATCCGGTCTCTACTGATGACTCTCGAATACTTCAGCTCGCGGGGAAATTTCCATATGCGTCTATACCTCTACTCAGGTGAAGTTGGTTCAGGAGTCTTCGAACCAATAAATGTCTCTACTGGATTCCGGAAAGTTGCTTACTTCGCATTTATAAAAAAAAACGCAAATATTGGCCCAGCTAGTTGTGTCTGGGTTATGAACTAGTACATCGATCTCAAGAGTGAAGACAGGAGTAACTCTTTATGCTATCTGACGTACTTTTGTTTTCGCTCTTGAGATCGCTTCACTGATTCTCAACCCAGACACAACTGAATGGTTCGATCCTCGCATATTTTTAATTACGCAAGGGTAGAAACATTCGAAAATCCAGTAGAGTCACTTCTTGGGTCGAATACTCGAGAACCATACTTTTCAGAATGGAGGTATAGACGCAAATGGAAATTTCTCCGCGGGCTCACAGATTCGTGAGTCATTATCCAACGAATTCCCCTCCATCATACAAGGTTAGATCCAATTCTCGTCATCATTCGCGAAATCCAACAATCAGCTCAATAATGCGTCAAAATATTGTTTATCCAAACGGACCTGTGCCCCCGTAAGATATGCGAACTAAAGCCTACTTCCTTGTCTGCCTCGGCAAATCATTTCCCTCCCTGCATTCCAATCTCTCTCTTTTGTATCTCTCTCTTTTGTATCTCTCTCTTTTGTATCTCTCTCTTTTGTATCTCTCTCTTTTGTATCTCTCTCTTTTGTATCTCTCTCTTTTGTATCTCTCTCTTTTGTATCTCTCTCTTTTGTATCTCTCTCTTTTGTATCTCTCTCTTTTGTATCTCTCTCTTTTGTATCTCTCTCTTTTGTATCTCTCTCTTTTGTATCTCTCTCTTTTGTATATCTCTCTTTTGTATCTCTCTCTTTTGTATCTCTCTCTTTTGTATTATCTCTCTCTTTTGTATCTCTCTCTTTTGTATCTCTCTCTTTTGTATCTCTCTCTTTTGTATCTCTCTCTTTTGTATCTCTCTCTTTTGTATCTCTCTCTTTTGTATCTCTCTCTTTTGTATCTCTCTCTTTTGTATCTCTCTCTTTTGTATCTCTCTCTTTTGTATCTCTCTCTTGAACTTGCACTCCAGTGTTGAGTTGACAACTCCAACCTTGCATTATTCAATATTCAAGAGCCATGGCACCGGGGGAAGTTTGGCAAAATCACTACTCGATGGCTGCTGTTTGACGTAGTGGGAGGGGGGTGCGGTGAAATGATGTCAGTATAGGCATGTACTTTTCTAAGAACGATGTCAGAGCTCTAGGGATACAGATCCGTTGGTCCGAGTATATAACTGACCTCTTAGAACTTAAAGAGGGCAACTTTATTTAGCAGAATACATTGTAACGCAAATACGAAACATTATACTCCCCATTAATTTCAATACTAACTGCGATAATAATGTAGTCCTGGCAGAAAAGTAAGTTTAAAAATTCGTTAAAGTTGTATAGGAACAGACTCAGAGGCAGAGGGCGTGGAAAATGATGAATTCAGGTCATTGTACATGTAGCATTTATTTCTATAAATAAATACAGATTTTGTTGATAATCGGATTGCATCTCCGGTGAGAATTGAAGTTGGGTTCAAAGCTGTTTTGTGAAGCATGAACTGAGCTACAATATTATTAGAGATTACACAAACTCTGCGACACACGGGGGATTCCCCAACTCTCAATTCTAACACTTGCAAACAAAATTAAACCAGGAATGTTGGAATTAATGAATTAACAGTGTAACTGCAGGTCGGGTCAGTTTGTAAATGTTAAAATAATTCTTGGTGAATTCTATAACGCAAAAAATGAGTTGCTATAAAAAACTTATCTTAATGTTAGTTAGGAGTCAGATCATTTTAAATTGTGTAACAGAACCGAATGAAATGGATATCCGATAACGTACGAAAATTGAATTTGGCAATAGCCGGATTCAATCACAGATTGGGCCATATCGGTTAAAGATTTTCGTGTTTTTCATTACATATGGGTAATTTAAAACTGTTTGTAATTTCTATCCAGTTACAGAAAAAAATCCACAGGTTATAAAACATATAAGTTGTTTTTTTATTTCCTTTTTTTAGGGGAATCCGAATAAATTAATATATTGAGGTGGTGTTCATGAAAATATTTTTACAACATTTTTACAGAATTTCACCGACTCTATATAGTATAACAGACACTAAAATATGACCGTGATATATATATATATATATATATATATATATATATGATATGAAAAAAAAAAAAATACTTGAGTCGGGATTTGAACTCGAGTCTCTAAAGTATGTACTTTTAGCGCTCTAACCAACTGAGCTGCCCAAGAATTCCAAGACAAACATACAATTTTCTTATACATGTAGTAATCTCAATTCACACAAGAGGTAGCGGAAAGATCTTCCGACTGCCATCTAGCGGCTAACATAACAGTTAAGCAAATTATTAAAGAGAATATTTACTTTATAGCAGTAACGCTTGTATATATAATGCTTGTATATATATATATATATATATGTGACCTTTATTTATTTTTATTTATTTTAATTATTTATTTATTTATTTATTTTACCTGTTGCAGTTAAGACCGTAAGGTCTTCTCTTCCACTTCACCAGGGTTAAATTATATATACAATAAGAATTATGATAAATGATACATAATATATAATTATAAACTACACAATATAAAGCTGACAAAGGAAGAAAGAATAATAATAATAATAATAATAATAATAATAATAATAACAAAAATAATAACCTATGATTAGATTAAGTAAATGACTTGGTAAAGGAATTTAAAACATGAAGGAATAATAAACGTATGTATGTAACATGGTTATATATTATATTGTCTAAGGGAATATTAAGTGAGTTTCTTTTCTAACCGTTTTTGAGTCGGGCAGTCCTTGATATACGAGGGGAGGGAATTCCAGAGTCGTGTGGCTGAAACAAGGAAGAATGAGGAATAGTGAGATGTTCGATGTAAAGGGACAGCTAGGGTTATATTTTCTCTCGATCGTGTGTTTCAGTTATGATGAGAAGATAGCGAATGAAATCGAGTAGAAATATAAAGGGGTGATGAGGTGGACAAAGTGTTGTATAAGAAAGAGACGCAATGTCTTTCGCCTGTCTTCCAATCGGAGCCAAGACAACATTTCAAATGCAGGAGTTATGTGGTCTGATTTACGGAGGTTGCATGTATAACGTGCACAAGCATTATGAACTCGTTGCAGTCTTTGTCCGAATGTGGTACTCATGTCAGTTAAGAGTAAGTCACAATAATCGAAATGCAGCATAATCAAGGTTGCGTCAAGAATTTTTTTCAATGAAGAAAGAAGGACATTTTTCAAACGTTTTAGGGAATGGAAGATTGAATATATTTTTTTACAAGTCCTCTAGCGGCCGCAATTTTTGTTCGTTCAAACCAAACTCTTCATATAGCAATTAATTTATAAAAAGTAAACTCGAATTCGTTATCCAGATAAAGCAATTTCATAGCAATTCATCTCTAGCAGTAGCAATTTTCGATTTTTCATAACGAAACTCAGTATGCACTATTAAAATAAATCCAGGAAGGTATTTTTAAAAATCAGAGAAATACCACCATTAGAAGTGGGAATTTAGCTGAAAACTCGAAATTAAAAATGGACTAAAAATGGCCACGTTTGATTCGTTGCAATGTATACTATTTAGTTCACGAGTAAATTGGCAATGTATACTAAAATATACTTTGGTATAATGCATTTAAAATTTTAATATTGTATTGTATTGTATTGTAAGCCTACGTTTTCCCCTTACAGAGATTTAGGCGCTCTCCCCCTACAGGGAAGAATTTGAGCCATCTTAATTTAGTTACACTTGTTTTCGTATAGATGTCATTTTGAGTGGTCCGTGGTCAGCGTTCCGCCTCATACTGACAATCTAGGAAACCAAGTTAGTACTAGGACGGGAAAATTCGGTAAATTTTGCTTAGAGGCCTTTTCATTCAGGCTTAAGGATTTTTTACGAGCCTGAAAATCTTCAGTCTCGGGACCCACGGCTTAAAGTCCCTCCAGGAGGACTTGCTCCTTGGATTTTTCCGTCCTAAAAAATCCATCGACCCCGACCGGGTTTGAACCCGCGATCCTCGGGACCAGAGGCAAGGAGCATAACCACTAGTCCACCGCGGCCGATCAAAATTTTAATAAAATAAATGAAAAAATGAATCCGTGGATAATATTAAAATTGGTTTCAAATTGTAGGCTACACCAATGTGCAAATACGTAATATCTTACTGTTATGCTTGATTTTTTCCCAATACACTCCGACAATTTAAATGAGCTGGAGTCAGAAATTGAGTTTCTCCAATTTAAATATATATATATATATATATAATATATATATATATATCTGCCTTGTCACGCAGCGGGCCCGGGTTCGATCCCCGTTCGGGACAGTTTTTTCTGGGTGAGGTTTTTATCGGGGATTTTTCCTCACCTGTAAGACAAATGTCAGGAAAACTTTAAGGCCCAAACGGTCCCCGAAATCATATGGCCATCGCAATCATTATCATTCATATTCATCTTATCATCATCATCCTTCATCGGTGTGGAAAGCAACGGGAAGCTACCACACCTATAATTCCCTAGTAAAGCTGCAAAGCATAGCATGAAAATGCTATGATTGCAGTTAAAGACCTGCCTCAGGGCAGAATTACTATGGATGGATATATATATATATATATATTATATATTCCGTAAACTAGCAAACTGGTATCATAAATTTAACTTTCTGAGGCATGGGTAGGACACGTGTTGCGGATCGAGCAGGAAAGAAGTGCAAAAAATATTTTATCTTTACTTTATGGAATGAATGAGATGAAATGTATGTGCTCTACGGTGATTTTTTAGTCTGTTATGTTGTTCTTGTTCGACACACATCAAGTATTCACCGACAGAATTCATATTACCATTTTTTTTGCCTGGGCGCAAGGCCTCGAAGAGCAGCTTACAACCCTCCCTTTGACCTTATTCTGCCTTAAATTGACACACATACTTGGGGTCATGAAGAAGTACATAAGTGTGATCCATTTGATCACTACAACCACATAAACACAACGTGTTTTGCTAAACCACACTACTGTATTTTCTTATCTAACATGAGACGAGGTGATAGATGGTATAAAATGAATGAATGGAGATGAAATGATGACATGATGGTGGAAGGAAGAGGAATGGAGAGTGATGTTGAGATGAAATTCCGGCAATGAGAGAACCCCGAGAAAACCCCAAAAAATCTCGGTATGACCCACCGCCAATACCCCTCCGTAACCACCAGAATTCGGAAAACGAAAACTCACAGGAAATTTCCAGGAAAAGAAAAAGTTAAAAGATTACTGTACGTTTTAGAGTTTAAACGCTGTGTGGCAAGTAGGTTATACTTGTTTTGAAGAAACATACTGATGCAGATAAGCTGTTATATTCCAGAACATAATTAATCATTTTAGATTTGCCGTAAAAGTTTCCAATATTGTTAAGTCGTTTCAGAAGCTCCGTGGCAACGTATCGCTCTTTCCAGTTACTGTTTCTAATATCAGCACAGTGTTATCGTAGATGATTTTTAAACAACATCATTAATCATGACACGAAAGTATTTATGAAGATGTCTGATACAGAAATGTTAGTTAATTCAGACCGCAGATTCATTGTAAAAGTTCAGAAAAATAATCTTAAGCAAACTTTTCGTTACATTTCAAAACATTAGTGCTATATTTATTTAATATATGTACAGTATTGTCGGCCGCGGTGGATTAGTGCTTATGTTCCTTGCCTCTGAACTCGAGGGTGGCGGGTTCAAACCCGGTCGGGGTTCATTTATTTTATTAGGATGGAAAAATTCAAGGAGTAAGTATTCCGGGAGAGACTTTAAGCCGTGGGTCTCGAGTCTGAAGTTTTTCTGGCTCATAACTTCACAGGGATAATGAAAATAACTGGAACTATAACAAATTTTATAACATTATCACCCACCCTATAGGAACAAAACATCCTTAAGCCTGAATAAAGAGGCCTCTAACAGGTACCCGTTAAAATGCAGAAGATGAAACATTGTTTTTGAAAGGCCACCATACTGTAACTACTTGATGAAGTTTGGTTATTTAGCTGAGTATTACTGACTTATCAAGTACGTATTTGATATTTAATATCTTATTACATAACCTCAACGGTATTCTGATATCAATTTTAAAAGTGTTGGTAAAGTGAATATGGAAATTTTGTGTAAAAATCTGTGGAGTTAATTTAAAGAAATTCCATCTGTTTTAGTTTTCCTTCGAGTTAATTTATAATTTGTTTGTTGTAGCCGTTGATTTCTGCTATAAAACTTATCTACGGTAATGTAATTTATTGTTTATTATAATCTAAAGGGTGATTAATCAAACTAAATGAATTTACTTATTTTTTGTTCAAAATGATGTCTGGAATATTGTTTATGGAAAGTGTATTGCTCATAAGTTTTCGATAAATGCTTATTTATAATTTGTTTTTGTTATTGTTAAGTAAACATGATTTACAATGTTGCCTTATATTTCCTGGGTAAAAATTATGTTTTTATGCATGTTATTTAATTCGTGCATGTTATTTAATGCGAGATTACGTATTCTTTTCTATTTTCGCTATCATAAGTTACAAATACGTCATCGACAAAAATATCTTGCTATCAATTTTATGTTACATTTATTAACTTCTTGAAATGTCCATTTTTCAATTGTTGCAAGAAAATTTTTGCCAGAATTCAAGAAATGGGACTACCCATTGCGATTTCATCGTCTTGGATAAATAGTTCAATGTTGAATAAAATAGGTTTGTTGTTTTTTTTATTATTTTTTTTTAATTGGTTGGTTTAGTTTTTGTCAAGTTCGCTGTTTGTTGATTTTTGTTTTATTGTATATATTGTTTCATTTATTGGGATGTTTAAGCATATGTTTTAATGTAGAAATAGCTCATATGCGGCGTTCGCTGCTACGCCCTATTTTTGTTTCAGGTGAACTTTTACACCTAATGGTTTTATAGTGTAATTGATAGCTGCTAAACACTCACGTACCAGAAAAACGGTAGGTATGTACAAAAGCACACATTACAACGAATCTAACATGGCGGTTAATAGTCAATTTTTAGTTTAAATCCGAATTTCTAAACGTCGGATTTCTCTGATTTTTTGATAATACTTACCTCAGTTTATTTAAATAGACTATAATGAGTTTCATTGTGAAAAATAGAAAATGTGTACCGATCGAGCTATTTAAATTTTCGTTCCAGGTGACTCCTACATCTAATGGTTTTACAACATTATATATAGCATAAAAACCGTCTCCATAAAAAAAACATACATGTGTCAGCTTTCAAATCAATCGGTGAAGAACGTTCGGAGATTTTAGATTTTAAACAAACGAACATTTAGATTTTTACTTCTTTATGTAGAATGTTATGTTTATGCTTCTTTAATTCTCTTATATTATGTACTATTTACATTAAATCATGTGAATATTTTTATTGTGTATGTATTGATTTTCCAATTTAACACCTATTATTATCTTGGCGATTAATTAGGTAATCAATGTTGTAGTTAGGATATGTATGCAATTAATTAATTCATTTATTAATTAGTTAACACATTAAAAAACTTGATAAAATATAAACGTAACATATATATTTCCCTCCATGGTATCTTTACCTTGTCGAGGCGGAGTGGCTTGCGTGCTTAAATGATCCTGAGAGCTATGCCGGCGGTAGCATTGCTGCCGATAGGGTTACCCATGCCGGACTGGTCGAAGGTGATAAGCCAGACGAAAAAAGTACCTTGGTCGAAAGAGTGACGATCTTTCACCGTAAAAATACAACCGTCAAGAAATGCGGACATGGGTTCAACTGGGGTAAAATTTTCCGGAGGTCAAATAGTCCCCCATTCGGATCTCCGGGCTGGGACTACTTCAGGGAACCCATGCCAAAGGCTCAAACACAGGGACATGTTCCTAGGAACATGGAATGTTAGGACTTTATACAATAGCGGAGCACTAGAGATATTAACGCGGGAATTAGATAAGTGGGAGAATAACATTAACTATGATTTGAGGGAAGTAGATTACACAGGAAATGATTGGAAAGCATTTGCTCAGGATAGGGATGTATGGAGAGCTTATGTCCGTGCGGCCATGAACCTACGGGTTCGATAGTGCCAGTGAGTAAGTAAGTAAGTAAGTAAGTAAGTAACATATATATTTAGAAATAAATTAAGTAACATAATAAACAATACGCATTTAAGAAATAAATAATTCTAACAACAAGGTGGAACTATATAATTTTGTAATTTTTTTTTGATTGCGGATGAGCCCACTACGAAAAGTACTTAAAGGCGTTTCCTTTGAGCCCAAATTTCTTTCATTCAATTTTGTAATATATTATTATTACAGAAATCGTTTAATTATAACCTATCTCCTCTACTATTTAATTTTGTACTAGAGCATGCCATAAAATATCTAGAGGATGAAGAAGGCTTACAACTCAATGGTATTATTAAGCTGTTAGTTTATGCTGATGATGTGGTACTATTGGGTGACAGCGAGGAGATACTAAAGGACAACACGCACACACTATTTAATAACACTAAGAAATTAGGACCGGAAGTAAATATCACTAAAACTGAATATATGGCCACACGTAGAAATACATTACATAATGGGTATGTACAGCTAATGACAAATGAGGGGAATTTTGTGGAAGTGGCTGAATTCAAATACCTAGGAATAATCATCACAAATAGGAATGAGATGCACAGAGAAATTAAATTCTGGAAATGCGTGCTATTATGCATTACAGAGATTTTGATGACCCAACTCCTTTCAAAAAACGTTAATCTGAAAATATCCATCCACCCATCCATAGTAATTCTGCCTGAGGGCAGGTCTTTCACTGCAACCATAGCATTCCCATGCTATGCTTTGCAGCTTTACTGGGGAATTATATGTGTGGTAGCTTCCTGTTGCTTTCCACTCCGGTCAAGAATGATGATGATGAGGATGATGATAATGATAAGGATGATGATGGCCGGATGATTTTCGGGGACCGTTGAGCCCTATGCTTTCTGACATTCGTCTTACAGGTGAGGAAAAACGCCGATAAAAACCTCATCCAGGAGCCTGTCCTCTACCGGGAATCGAACCTCGGGCCGCTGCGTGACAAGGCAGTATGCCACCTTGAGACCACAGCGGTGGACACTGAAAATATATTCTATCAGTTATATTATATTGATGCGAAACAGGGACTCTTACTTTAAGAGGAGGAAAGGAGATTATGAGTATTTGAGAATAAAGTACTTAGGAAACTGTTTGGACCAAAGAGATGAACAGACAGGTGAATGGAGAATACCACATATCAATGAACTAGGCCTACATGGTCTTTATAGGAAGCCAGATATAATAAGAATAGGTAAATCTCGTAGACTGCGATGGGTAGGACATGTGGAACGAATTGGGAATGAAAGACGAGCATGGAAGCTTCTTGTAGGAAAACCAGAGGGAAAACGCCCAGTTGGTAGACCACGAATGATGTGTGAGAATAACATTAACTACGATTTGAAGGAAGTAGATTATACTGGGACTGATTGGAATGCATTAGCTCAAGATAGGGATATATGGAGAGCTTATGTCCACGCGGCCATGAACCTACGGGTTCGATAGTGCCTGTGAGTAAATAAGTATAACCTATCCATCCATCCATCCATAGTAATTCTGCCCGAGGGCATTTTCATGCTATGCAGCTTTATTAGGGAATTATAAGTGTGGTAGCTTCCCGTTGCTTTCCACACCGGTGAAGAATGATGATGATGATGATGTTAAGAATGATGATGATGGTCGAATGATTTTTGGGGGCCGGTGGGCCCTAAACGTCGTGACATTTGCCTTACAGGTGAGGAAAAATCCCCCCCCCAAAAAAAAACTCACCCAGGAGCCTGTCCCGACTGGGAATCGAACCCGAGCCCGCTATGTGACAAGGCAACACACTACCTAGCGACCACAGCGGTATACTTTCAAACTGTAACTTACGGTAGTTATGTTTTTAATGAATATTATTAAAATCATTATTTTGATAAAAATATTATATAAAGTAAGTAATAGGCCAACAGTCAAGAAAACTTAAGCACAAAGTTTCTATATGATATTATTCAGTATACTGTGAAATTAGATTTGTCATAAACATGGTTGTAAAAGAAAAGGAAGAATAGTTTTCTTAAATAAATGAGTGAGCTTAAACACGCTGGAATGTCAGTTATATTTCACTTTTGTTAAAGATATAAAAAATGCGAGTATATAATGTATACAAAACAAGTGAGGGTGTGTATGTTTCTGTCTGTGAAACTGACCCCCGTCCAGAGGGATGTGTCAGTCTTGATTAGCAGAGCTCCCAGCTGCCATGTTGTACGTTAAGAAGTGAAAATACAAACATAGGGGTGGGCACAACCGTGAAAATAAAAACTGTCACTTCAAACTGAGCCCTGAGTACATTTTCATCCTTTAACAATACGGTGCAATGACCTTGTCACTTTTCGAAGCTAACATTTTTGAATATCCATTTAAGTTGAATTGGATTGACATATTCATTATGGTTGATTTATCTTTTATAATTAAGAAAATCTCTTACATTTTCATCTCAAAGTGAAATCATGTAACTATTATACAAGACTTGATCAATTTAAATGCCAGAAAGTATAGATATTTCAAAGGTAGAAACATATACAGACTAACAGATTCATATCAACATAGGATGAAGGGCATGCAAGTTATTTAAAAAACAGGCAGACATAAAAAGACGGAGGACTGGTAGACAAACTATGCATTCAGACTCACAAAACCAATAAAACACATTATTACATACTTAGGAATATTTACGTACATTATGAAATTCGTAACTTTAAGTAAACTTAACTAAAATATATTTAATCAATTGAGTTGGTGTTTACTTGATGAAAATCCATATTTATTAATTAAATAAAAATAAAACATAGTTTTATTTGATTTTCATATTTATTATATAATTCAGTGACAGCTGTTTCGGTACACTGTACCTTCTTCAGACATGTTAACAAAATATGAATTGTGTTCCAACTGATCTAAGCAACAATACAACAATATTTAAATTTTTAAATTTAACAAATTAATAAAATATATTTTCTCTTCTTGCAAGGGTTAAATCTTTTTGGTTCATTCTGTCTCCAAGTATTATAGCTGCTGTGCCCATCTCTTTCGTGGGCGTCCCAGATCTCTTCTTCCTTCTCTTGGTTGATAGTTCAGACTTTTCCTAAGGCAATCTGTTGGTATCAATTCTGCAGACATGTTCATGACAACACTACACGCACCGAGAACATCAGTAAATGTAGCGAATAATGACCTGCTGAAAGTGGAATAGAGATTCTGAAAGACCTTCAAACAAAAAAGCATATATCTATTTTATAAGTTGAGGACGCCGGCTCTGACCTAAGAAGGTAGATTTTAACTTTATTTTATTTTATGACTATCCACCTCAACGGTTTTAAACAAGGAATTTTATTAGTATTAACAATACTCATGTTAAATGACACAGTAATATCACCAGTTTACATTACAAGTTCAAAGGTGTTCAACGTGACACACATTCAACCTGTAGGATAAATCTTCCCATACATTAATAAGCATGTCTGAATTGATGACAGCAACAGCTTCTCGAATCCTGTCTCTCAACTCTGGCAGGTTAGCAGGCAATAGAGGCACGTAGACTCTGTTCTTTACAAATCCCATAGAAAAAATCGCATGAGATGAGATCCGGTGATCCAAGAGGCCGCTGGAGATATGTCTTGCCATCTGGACCATGACCCCAATCCAATAATGACAGTGTGGAAGTCTTACCAAAACTCTTACATATGCATCTCTATCGTTTACAATAGCCTCCTGATTACGCTGACTTTGCCCTTGAAATATTACAGTAGCAACATTCTCCTCAGACACTCTTGGTCATCCCACACTTTTGCCTTTACAAAGACAACCGGTCGTTGCGAACTGATTATGCCATCGACGGGTGTTGTTGGCATTGCGGAGTTCACGATTAAACTGCCTACAAAACGTACGTTGAATTGTCACAATTGATTTACAACTCTCAAACTGGAAAATACAAGACGCTTTCTGTTTGAGGAGTTGCCATCTTTGTTATTATGTTTGCCATTGAAACAAACAAAAGAAAGATATCCGCTTACTCACACAACGAAAACTATATTCTTTCCTGTTTCATTTCAGTCTATACAGAACTTTCTACGCCTCATCTGAGTGATTATATTATTACTTGAAACTACTATATTATTTTATTACACACTGTATATAAAGCAGTTATATAAATAAGAATTAACATAAATAATTAGTAAATAATATACAAAACAGTGAAGCGCTCAATATTGATCTATGCTTCCGAAAGTAAAGCAGATACTGTTAAAACAAAACAAACTTTAGAAACAAATGAAATGAATATTCTGAGCAAGATTATACATAAATCAAAGGAAGATCGAATTAGAAATGAAGAAAGAAGAAGGCAGCTGATTATTCAGGCATTAGGTGAATGGGGGAAAAAAGATTTGAAGGTAATCAACAAATGTCCCACATGACACCAGATAGGATTGTACGTATATCAAGAGGTGAGGTGAAGAAGGAATAGGATGCGAAACAAACAACATCTCCTATCCAAATATCATCCTCACCTTCTCGTTGTCCACCCTATTTATACAAATGAGGAAATGTTGACCGAGTCATAGCGGTATAACTGCTTTATCAAATGCAGATGATATGCTGCATTACAAGACTGGCTAAAATGGCAGCCCTACTTCTGGACTATTTAACGATAAAGCTAGTAACCTATCTTACGGAAAACAACAGAAATATAAACCCAAAGGACATCGACGACTTCTTAAAAGAATGCTAGCTGGGGCCGAAGCTGGTCTATAAAGGCCTAATTTGTGACGGATGATGATGAGCAAGAGATAAGTTACCAGATGATGGGAAAATGACACATGAAAGATCAAAAAAAGAGATGGAGGGACTCTTAATTCTGGTTGGAACAGGTCGGTCATAGACCTAAAACAAAAATGAGAAGTAGAAAATGAGTAAATACACATATTAATTAGCATTGTTTTATTGTAAGATGAAAGATACACAAGAAAGATAAAGGCACGAATATCTGAGAAGGTAAGAACGCAAGCCTATATCCATGAAGTCGTTCGTCTTTTTTACAGCCCCCAGAGTTGATCCTAGCCAGCTGCCCGTCATACCATAAGCCGCTATAAATCTTGCATGTATATATATGAACACACTCATAAAAAAGTTCTGACCTCGATGGATTTTGTGAGTTTTCCCCCTACAAAGTTTTTATTGCAAAGCGATGGAATCAAATTATGAAGTTAGTGTCATGATACCAAATTATTCTGCATAAGCCCAGTAATCTATAATACTTTACTTAATAACACCTTTACGAGTTTTTGTATCCTAATATTTCAACTTGTAACAAAATACTATCGTTAGGACTAAAAATTATGATATCACTACTGCATATCTCAATACTTACTTCATTGCATTTGAAGCAGCCTATCCCGGATCGATTCCTTTTGATGGTTTACCTGAACTATGAGAATATTCGACCTATAACTTCCCCTAAAAATTACCGGTGCTAGAATAGTTATCAAATTATATATTTATAATATATTAAAGCAACAGTGCTATCTAGTTCATAAGAACAGAATTATATCATGATAGTTCTATTAAATCTAAATGATGGTGTCTGTGAATTTTGGTTTGTATTAAATTTTTACTCTAATAAAGCACCGCCACTACCAGTATTACTACAATTACTATAAGTGAGATTTGAATGTCCAACATAGAGATATATCCAAAAGATAAGTTCATTTCACAGATTTTGGAAAACGGTAGCTGCTAAAACGTTATATACTTCTCACTGACATCTGTGGAGGATGTTATGCAATGGGATTCTGAACATACGAATAGAGAAGGGTAATCTCGCTTCAAGAGTTCACGTCTTTTTAGCGAAATCCGAAAAAAATGAAGCTATTGTGGTTGTTGCTGTGAAAATATTTTTGGAACAAAAAAGGTCTGCGCAGATTTTATCTAGTGAACACCGAAAAATACCATGTACAAAATTATATATACATATATATTATATATGTTATAATTAAATGTTTAACATTGAGCAATGCAAGCTTAATATGGTATGATAAGAAAAATAAATGCCTGGACGGGATTCGAACCCGGAACTCTGAGTCTGTACCTCAGCGTGTTATCCGTTACACCACCAGGCAAATCCAATTCAAACATTTTTCTTATACATGTATTATATTCTCCATTATTACTAGATGTCGCGAGAACTCGGTCTTCACTGCCATCTAGTAGCTGACTATAACAAGTAAGCTAATTAAAGAGAATATTTTTACTTTATAGCAGTGACGCTTTATGGATGTTATAGTTCTCGCGACATTTAGTAATAATGGAGAATATAATGCATATATAAGAAAAATAAAGTGTTTGAATTGGATTCGCCTGGTGGTGTAACGGATAAAACGCTGAGGTACAGACTCTGAGTTCCGGGTGCGAATCCCGAACAGACATTTATTTTTCTTATCATACCACACACACACATATATATATATATATATATATATATATATATATATATATATATATATATATATAGCGTCTGTCGTTAACACACTAGCGGCAACAATTTTTTTTAATCGAAACAAAACTTCGATAATCCATCCATCCATAGTAATTCTGCCCGAGGGCAGGTCTTTCACTGCATCATAGCATTTTAATGCTATGATTTGCAGCTTTACTAGGGAATTGTAGGTGTGGTAGCTTCCCGTTGCTTTCCACGCCGTTGAAGGTAGAAGAATGATGATGATAATGATAAGGATGATGATGATGATGGCCATATGATTTCGATCGTTTGGGCCTTAAAGTTTTTCTGACATCACCCAGAAAAACTGCCCCGACCGGGGATCGAACCCGGGTCCGCTGCGTGACAAGGCAGCACGCTACCTCGAGACCACAGTGGTGGACCAACTTGGATAATAATTAAGTGAGTGAAGTAAGGTCGAGTTCCTTAACCAGCAAAATCGGACCATTGTGAGTGAGAGTTAAACCGAAACGAAATTTTAAAATTCGCTCTAGCGGTCGCAATTTTTATTGTTTTACATGAGTATATTTTTTATAAAAATAAACCGGGGAAGGAATTTTACAAAAATCAGCGAAATTCGACCATTCTAAATTGGGGTTTACCATAAGTTCCGAAACAGAAAATTAACTCTATCAATGCCATGTTTACTTCGTCGCAATGTATACCATAAAATTTATTGAACCCTTAATTAGGCAATGTATCCTGTAAAATACATTAGTTTAATATATTTTATATTTTTAATAACGTAATGGAAAAATGAATCGGTTGACATTATTTAAATTTGTGTGAATGTTACCTATACAACAATATCCAAATAACTTACGGCGATTCATGATTTGTTTTTACTGCAGTCGGATGTTTGAATAAGGTGGCAACAGAAGTTGAGTTTCTCCAATTTACTGAAAATAAATATATATTCCGCAAACCAGCAAAATGAGACCATAAATTAAAACTTTCTGAGGAATGTGTAGGAATGTCCTATAGATGGAGCATGAAAGAATTGCAAGAAGGACTTTGGAAGGGAAACCAGAAGCAAGAAGAAATATTGAAAGACAGAAGCTAAGATTGAGGAAGACGTAGCAACTGGAGATGAAGATGGAAACATATAGCTAGGAATAGAAAAGAATGGGTAGTTGTTATAAAGGAGGCCAAGGTTTCTTAGAGCGATGGGAAGAAGAAGATTAGGTATGCTTAGTTCACACAGTTCTTTTATGACATAACTTATTTTTGCTTCATAATATTTGTTGTTTATTGAGTTAAAATAATAAAGAAATTAATTTGCGATAAAATGTATTGTGATTGTTTGTCAAACATTTCTACTAATGCTGTTTTACAGGCGAAAAATACAATTGCTTTTGGTGGTTGCTCAGCACCACAAGTTTCCGATACTGTAATATTTATTCCGTGTGGTATTTTTATGGGTTATTCTGCTGTTATGGCCCATAAATTGTGCAATATAGTATTATGCATGGTTAGGTGATGCGCCGCGCCATAAACGACACACTTTCTGAAAACTCTGGGTGACAAATGACTTCATCAAACAATATGTCTCCTCCCCACTATAACCCTTCATAATCTCATGCAGTTATGACTAAACTTTTCAACAGCACTAATAAAAACGTTATAAAATACTTAAACTTTATATTAAACTTGATTTGCATAGGCAGTTTATAGATAAAGGTCATAACTAATATGTCTTTGATGAAAAATGTTCGTCACGTAGGAACAGCGTAAACTAAGCTATTTCCTCAGCAAGTCGAATTTATGGTTCCTTTTTGCAGGTTTACCCAATATATATTTATTTGTTAAATTGTAAAAACTTAATATCTGAAGCAGCTTATTTAAAACTGTCGGACGTCAATGAAAGCAAATCAAGCATAACATAAGTTATTGTCTGTTTGGATGTTATTGTATAATTTGACACGAATTTAAATGATATACATATCGATTTATTTTCCCTCACTTTATTAAAAACATTAAATCTATTGAAATTAACGTACCTTATAGGATACATTTTGCTAATTTAGGGCTTATTAAATTTTATGGTAGGGCCTAGATACTGAGACGAACTAAACATGGCTGTTGAGGGTGTCAAATAGTACTTACGATAACACCTACTTCTAAAGGTCATATTTCGTTGATTTTTGGGGAATATGTTCTTGGTTTATTTTATTAGCATATACTGAGTTTCGTTGTGGAACATTAAACATTTCAACAGCTTGAGCGTTTTTCTAATTTTCGTTTCGGGTGAACTCCTATACACAATTATCCGAATTTGTAGGTTAACGAACTCTACCATAAGTTTTAATTTCTCGGGGAAAGTAGTTTAATTTGGAAGTTCATCGGTCAGCCACCAGAGAGAATAGCAAGCAACCTACAGGATTGCCATTCACCAATTTAACAGTTAGATGGAGCTGAAGATGATAGGCAGAAGTATTGAAACATGTCTTCCAGGAATCTGCAATTATGAAGTGACGTGTTAAATTACACTGGGCAACACATTTTCACTTTTAGAACATTGCACAATCTTTGAAATATGTCCTAATATATTTCAGGTGTGCTGACACTGAATCTGCAAACGGTTTTCTTGTATCACGTCAGGATGTTTTGCAAAACAGAAATTAGTGTAACGCTCAATACACAAATGTAGTAGTTTTAAGACAAACTTCTTTTATGATGTTTGAAGTAAAATAATAATGCAGTCACTGTTAGAAATGACTAAATATTGCAATATTGTTAATTTAATTGACAACTTAATATGTATAGTGATAAAGAGTACAGTTAATAATTTGTTCTTGTTTTTTGCATGTGGAGCTTTTTTCGGTTGGCTTCCTTTTATAAACACTTCTAGGAGTTTCCCTCTTCATCATCCAACAGTAGTCTGCGAACTTTGTGGTGCTCCATCTTCCTTGGTATCTTGTTCCTAATTCCTTGAGATCTTGGTTGAATCTCTCCCCAAGTTCTTCACTGTAGTTCCCAAGATTCTCGGGGAAGTAGTCCAAGTGAGAATGTAGCATGTAGACCTTGAAACTCATGTTACATCCAAGTTCCTTCAATGCATTCAACACTTTGTTTACCAAGTTTTTGTAATCTGTGTCCTTTATATTACCTACAAACTTAGTAATAACATCTCGGAATGATTGTCATGCCAACAACTCTTTCGAATTCATTTTAGTTTCAAAAGTATCATCACATAGCAGCTTCCGGATATCCGGGACTGTAAATACTTTTGCATTACTTAAATCTGGTAATTTTTCACAAATGTACAAGAAGCAATACCCTTCCTTGTCCAAGGCCTTGAAAAATTGTTTCATGAGTCCTAACTTAATATGGAGAGGAGGTAAGAGAACAGCAGATGCCTCAATAAAACTCTTATGTTTTTTAACCAACATTCCAGTGTCTTCGGGGCCATTCCTTCTCAATCCAATGTTGTGTCTTTGTCCGACTGTCCCACTCGCAAATGAAACACGGATATTATGTATAACCTAACTGTTGACCCAACAAGAGTGAGATAACTTTGAAATCTCCACAAATTTGCAATTTATGTCCTCCATATTTTGTCTTGGTCAATAGTAGTTTTAGATTTTCATAAGACTATGTGAATCACTGAGTAACCAACTGGATATATATTCCCATTATGTAGGAGGACATCCTTCAAACTGCGTTTTGACGCATCAATAAAAAGTCTCCATTCAGTAGGGTCATAACTATAATTTCTGAGGAAATGTGATTTGATAGGATTTTTTCTGGATTCTGTAGGTAAGTTTCACCCTATAAACAAAATTGGACTTAAACATAAACATAAATTTGCAGGTATTGTGAAACAAGATTTTTCAGAAAATTACACATAATGGAAATTCGTAAACTATAATTTCTGAGAAAATGTGACGTGATATAATTTTTCTATGTTCAAATCTGGATTCTGTGGGTACGGTTTACCCTAGGAACGTTCAGGAATTCAATGCAATGAAATAATTGTTGCCCAGTGTTATTAATTACATCTACTGGTGATAGGTATCGTTGCTTCTTTCGGAACCAATTCTTCGTCTCTATGGAAATCTTCAAATTCGTTGAATTGTTACAATTATGGTACAAGCATGATTGAGCATTTGTTCATTTTGACCGCAGCGTTATGCGAAACCTATCTCGATTCTTTAATGATTGGTAGAGGAGGCCAGTACATTTGTCTAATTGTTCTACTTACTTTACCCCTTCTGATTTTTTTACTTTGAGACTATTTAAAAGGAATTATATTTCTAGTCCTCATACGTTATGTACATACACTACAAATATACATTTAATGCTTTACAGGTAATATGCAATATAAGGGATGTTCCAAAAGAATATGCGATTCCCTCATAGGAGGGCGGTACGTTGCATTGCAGTGTATGGAGATATTTATGAAGTGGATGAAAGAGTTCAAAGATAAAACTGCTGCTAGTTCAATATAAAGTGATTGTGGTGACAAGGAATCTACTATAACTCATAAAGAGATTAAACTCAGTATCTCTGTTTAGAGAAATACATATTTTTTTTTTGTATGCTACCTCCCCACTAAATGTTGGCCTTACTTTCAGGTAATCTCATATAGTAATAGGAAATACAGTGCGTCCCACTCGCTACGGAACCCGACATCAATTGTAATAATTCCAGTACTAATGGAGATATTGCAGTGAACTTTGAAGACTACTTACCTCATTCTATGAGAAATAAGATGACATCATAACAGATACTAGAAGTGTTCGCCATTTGCATCCAGGCAAGCTTGAATTCGCCGGACCAAATTATCGGATGTCTTCGCTAAGATGTCCGCGTTTACTGCCTGGATCTCTGTGCGGATGTTTTCTTTCAAAGCGTCTATGGTTCGTGGTTTGTTATCATAAACTGTCCCTTTCGGATGTCCACACAGAAAAAAATCAGGTATTGTCAGATCGGATGAGCGCGGTGGCCAAAGCCCTTTCGAAATGACGCGGTCACCGAAAAAGGATTGAATTTCAGCCATGCTGGCGTTTGATGTGTGGCATGTCGCACCGTCTTGTTGGAAATATCCCATGGAGAGTTCCTGGTCATCCAGTTGATTTACAAACGTATTGAATATTTCAAGGTATTCATTTGTTGCGACAGTTGTATTGAAGAAGATGGGACCAATTATTCGCCGCCCAGATATTGCACACCACACACCAATCTTTGCTGAATGAAGGGGCTCTTCGTGTATCATATGGGGGTTCTCGTTTGCCCAGACACGGGAATTTTGATTATTTATGTATCCCGACAAGTGAAACCATGCCTCGTCCGTGAATCTAGTATAGTCCAGAATAGTCGGATTATCTTGAAGGAATGTTTGAAAATTTAAACAGTACCTTACTCGTTTCACTTTGTCAGTTTCTTTTAATTCGTGCACCACAGTGTAACGATAAGCGTGAAGCTTCGCTTTTTGCGCAGCACGCTGACAACTGCTTTTTGACATTCCTGTTTCTTGTGAAAGTCGGCGAAGTGATTTAGAGGGAGAAGCCAGCAGCCTATCCTTCACATTAGTGATCGTATCCTGTGTCATTTGTTCTCTACCTCCTGCATGCCTGTCCAGTAAAGTTCCATGTGTTTCAAGTTTCTTCGCTAAGGCCCACATGGTGGACTTACTTGGTTGATGTCAGTTGTCTTCAAATCTCTCTACAAACTGCTCTTGACATGCCTGTATTGAGTCTGTCTTCCAATACACTCGAATAATAAACACACGCTGTTCTAGATTATACCGATTCATTTTCAACTGCAATACTTATCTTTCTAGTGTACGAACTGAACTTAACTCTTGTTTTCCAATGCAAACGAATATGAATAATGAATAAATATGATTAAACAATTACACACGCAACGCAATAATCACAAACAACATAGCAAATAAAACTCGTTGTCCGTGTTACCAAACGCAAATAAACACATTGTTGTTCGTGTTGCCATATTCTCGTAGAAAAGTCTTAAAAATTTCACGGCAATATCTCCATTAGTATTGGAATTATTACAATTATTACAATTGATGTCGGGTTCGTTAGCGAGTGGGACACACTGTACTTTACAACATGTTACGCGAAAAAGATTGCAAGTTCCAATCAAACACCATGCGCATGAACCAACAAACACGAAGCGGGTTACACTATGGAATTGCGGGGTGCAGTTAACATATACACGATATTTAAAGGAACCTAAAAGATAACCTAACTCAACGTAATCACTCTAACCTGTGAAAGAATGTAACACTAAAAAATAAACAAAGTTCTGAAATTCTGAAATATATGTTTACAGTTAATTAGTACGATATGTGGGCTGCACTGGAACACAGTGGAAAATATTCGCTAAAATCAATATGGCTGCCACGTCTTCATGCTAAGTATGTAGTTAAGTATCATACAAAAATACATTTTAAAAAATCTACAAAAATGTAAAAATCTTTGTAAATGATCGGAAATAATTTTCAAAATTAATCTCTAAGAATAAAATTTCACAGGAGTTTATGAAGAAATTAAAAACGTCACGTCACAGGTTGTATAGTTTATATTGAATAACTAATAAAAAAATCACTTTACTCTCAATAGAATTAAACTATTTCTCCCAATATCAGAAATTAAGAATTCTGAATAATTAATGAATAATCTTACCTTAATTAATTTCTTTAAAAAGCCACATAATTCTGAAAAAAACTATCTTCATTATAGATCGCCGCATGAAGCCTTATTTCTCATTTTGTGATCAATTTTTTTATTATTAGTCACAAAATGAGATACGAGGCTTATTATTATAAGAGCGGCAAATTTTTTCTTACGTTCTTCTGTAGAACGTTTATTGATTTCATAGATTTTTAAATAGTATTTCATACATACCGGATTCTTCATTTATAACTTAACGGGCACACGGCACTTCGCCTATCTTGCTAGATTCCCCCACTACCGGCTGCCTTTGAGCGAGCTCATCTGCTAGCAGCGGCACTCGACAGTACTGTATCGTCTAGCAATATGAACAGGCGATTGAGTCTAGAGCAACGCATTTCTGTGTGTAAAAGTTATGTTCATTGTGAATCACCAAGCCGTATTCGCACAGCGTATATTCAAAAGTTCCCTGGTGAAGTGCCTCCTTCCAGATTTACAATTCACGAGATTGTGAAGACATTCGAAACCACTGGGGCCGTGTTAAACAAAAAAAAAAAAAAGAAAGCGTAAACGTACAGTTTTAACAGAGGAAACATTAGAAGAAATGAGTGCAAAGTTTGAACGTAAACCAACAAAATCCATACCAAAATAAGCACAACAGGCAAATTTCAGAGTTTTATGCACATAGATCAACTAAATTATTAAAATTAAAACCTTATAAGCGTACACGTGTCCATTGTTTAAAACAAGGTCCCAGTATCACGAATGCATTATTGTGAATGGCTTCTTTCATCAGCGAATGACGGTTTAATTGATCAACAGCTTCTGTTATTTTCCGACGAGGATTAGTGCTGGTGTATGGCCCTCTCGCTCCTCTGATCTAACAGTGTGTGATGTTTACTTCTGGGGTAACCTGAAAGACAAAGTTTACGAGACAAATCCTGATACATTGAAATAACTAAAACAAAATATTAGAAATGAAATCGAAAACATTACAGTGTCCCAACTTAATCAAGTGAATCAGAATGTGTTTTCCGATACAATGCCTGTTTAGCCGAAAGTGGACGACATTTCCAGCATCTTCTATATGCTAAGATTTTTATACATTCTTTACACGCGGAGTTTATGTAGGAGCAGAGCTGGCTGTGGCACACCCAACCGCGCATAGGCAAAATGCCGTGCGTACGCTAGGTTATAAATGAAGAAACCGGTATAAGCAATGAACTTTGCAACTATTGTTTCAAAGTCAGAATGCAAGTGAATAACTAGATTCTAAAATCATCACCTATTTGACCTATTATCAATTCTTTTCAAATTTATATTCACAATTATTAACGTGCTATATATAATTTATAAACGGTGAATGAACATCTTCACTCGAATCTGGTTTCATCGGATTACAAAAAAAATGCGTACAGTAAAGTCTACAGTAATGGATTTTATGTTAATGAAGTTAATACACACACACACACACACACACACACACACACACACACACACACAAACACACACACACACAAACACACACACACACACACACACACACACAAACACACAGTGTTTCAGAGTAAGTATAGCAGAATTATAGGAATTGTAGAGGGAACTTGGTAGACAAAGTTTTGATAAGGAACCCATGTCCGGAAACGTGCAATTTCTATGAAAATAGGTTTGAAGGTCGAAACACAATGCACTGATATAGTGCGCCTTTTGTTTCAGAATAAGTATTACAGACTTCTAGGGGTTTACTATAAGCGTGGTTCCACGTGGCGACCCTGTTGTTCGTTGCACAAAGTGTACTCGCGACGCATGTTTTCATACACACGCCCCACAAGACCTGATATGTATTCAATAATTTCTGCTGCCGCGCCGCTAGAATTCGTGCAAAAAGATCTTCCTCCGACTCGAAAAGTGTAGTACAATCCCCTAGAAGTCTGTAATATATATTTTGAAACATAAGACAGACGATATCGGCCCACTGTGTTGGATCTTCAAACTTATTTTACATCGAAATGGTACGTTTTCGGACATGGGTTCCTCATCAACGCATTATCTGCTAAGTTCTCTAGAACTCCTAGAAGTCTATAACACTTGTGTTGAAACACCCTGTATAACTCAATATATCGAATGTGTGTGTGTTTGTTGTCTCTAATAAAAATAATAATAATAATAATAATAATAATAATAATAATAAAAATAATAGCATTAGGGTAGTAGCATGACTTTATTTGACTAATATATATATATATATATATTTTCTGCCGAGGGCAGGTCTTTCATTGCAATCATAGCATTTTCAAGCAATGCTTTGCAGCTTTACTAGGGAATTATAATAATAATAATAATAATAATAATAATAATAATAATAATAATAATAATAATAGCTTTATTTTACCTGGCAGAGTTAAGCCCTTAAGGCCTTGTCTACCACTCAACCAGGTTAAAAAAAATACAAACAAAAAAATAGTCTTAAATCTAAATTACAATATATATATATATATATATATATATATATATATATATATATATATATACAAACGATTACAAGTTATGAATACAATACAATTTATATTTATAATGTATTTTGATTTACTCTAAATTTAACGAATTAAATATATATAATATGTACAATATATATAAAAAAAACGAGGAAAAGATTAATGACATAGTATACAATTAAATAAATAGAGAAAAATTAAAGGCCTGGTACTTCCCGCTGCTTTCAATACAGGTGAAGGATGATGATGATTGATAATGATAAGGATGATTATGATGGCCGGATGATTTTCGGGGAGTGTTGGACCCTATGCTTCCTGACATTTGTCTTACAGATGAGGAAAAACCCCGAAAGAAATATCACCCAGGAGCCTGTCCCGACCGGGAATCGAACCCGGGCCCGTTGCGTGACAAGTCAGCACACTACCTCGAGACCACAGCTGTGGACTATATATATATATATATATATATATATATATATATATATATTATTTACAAATGTTTCGGACAAGCAGCTAGCAGTGTCGAAAAACTAATGACTAGTAAACGTCGTTATCGAAATATTAATGTGAAGTTAAAATATATAAAAAAAACAATAGATAATATTTTATTATATGTAAAGATGATGAAGAAATTTAATCTTCTCAGTTCAATCTTTCGACACAATGCTCAATTTTTCAAGCAGAATTATTTGCTATAAAAGACGCTATATCAGATGGTACTCAAACATACAACAAAGTGTATAAGTGACTCCAAATCAACTCTACTAACTATTGCTGACAAATTTAATTTGGATCCTATTGCCTTCGAAATAAGGAACTTGCTTCAGAAGAATTCTGCACATATTTGTTTGTCCCGGATTCGAGGACACTCCGGAGATACTGGGAATGAACGAGCAGACAGTCTGGCAAAGTCAGCCGCCAGTTCAAATTTGCCAATAAAATTAGCTATGACTTGTGTCCTCTTTTGTTAAGTGGAAAATCAAACAGTACATTATTGCTGAATGGGGTATATTCTGGTAAAATACCAACAATGATATGACAACTAGAGAATTATTTTTCCCAACAATCATGACAGACTTAAATGCCCAAATATAGTTCCCAGTTTCAAATTGACTCATTTTTTTTAACCGGACATGGAACATTTCAAGCATATTTATATGAATTTACAATATCATCAAATGAAATTTGAAAACATGGATAAGATATTCTAAAAGTCAAACATGTTCTATTCAGTTGTTCAATGTTGTGGTTTGAACGTTACAAACTTGAAACAAATTTGAATTTTAATGAAAAGGATTATTCCAGTCCACTTTACCATATTCTTAACATCAGAAAATGTTATAATTACTTATTTTCTTTTATAAATAGCGTTTATTCTAAACTATAATTTAATTTTACTCTGTTTATCTGTGTTATAATAGTTATGTAATTGTCTTTTGTTCTACTGTTTTATGTTAATTTACTTCTTAATGTTAAATAATTATAACCTTCATATACCGTAAGGTAAAGAAGGGTTTCCTATATTGAATATAATAAAAAAATAGATAACATTGAAATTACATTACAAATTTAACATTTAACTAAGTATTTAGTATTAGTAATTACATATTTTTTACATATAGGCCTATATTTATTCACGATGAGATTTGTTCTCATTAGTTGCGTCTTATTCAGTAATCTGTCCACCTTTATCCAATTTTCTGTGTTTACCATTAACTAGCAGCGTGTCAATGTATCATGTTTTTCTTTTTAATTTAGATATCTTTCCTGAACAACTCACGCCTCCAATATTGAAAATTATTAAAATTTATAGTTTATGTATTTCTTCTTCTGAGCTCCCGACGTTGGACATAATCGCGTATCATACTTGTAGGTAATTTTTAGAAATTTCTATGACCCAAACAAAACCAAGCGAACCCTGATCTCTCTCTCAAGCCTAGACTCTATATATACATTTTTTTAAATTATAGTGTTCTGCCCAATGGCAGGTCTTTCAATGCAACTATAGCAATTCCACGCTATGCTTTGCAGCTTTACTAGAGAACTATAGGTGTGGCAGCTTCTCGTTACTTTCCACACCGAGGGATGATGATGATGGCCAAATGATGTTCGGGGACCGTTTGTGTCGCAAAGCTTCCTGAAATTTCTCTTGCAGGTGAGGAAAAACTGCGAAAAATCCCCACCCAGGAAGCTTGTCCCTAACGAGAATCGAATCCAGGCCCGCTGCGTGACAAGGCAGCAGGCTACCTCGAGACCACACCGGTGGACATATATACATGTATTTTCATTTTTTTTATTCATGGAAAAACAATGCACGTACGGCGAAGCAGACCTGTGCGCAATGTAAATGCAAATGTATTTTCTTTCTTTTGAATTAAAAAGGGGCAATAAATTCCATTCAATTATACACAGTGAAAAAAAAACCCTACGGACAAATATATTGACTTAGGCTTTCACGACCGGAGTTACTATGATGATCTTGTACAAGATTTCCGGGCTGTTGGCCGTGGTCTTGAGGCTTGTAGTTCCCCAACGTTTCCCCAGAGACTGCGTCCGGCATCCTCAAGGGTCTCAAGACAACCCTTGAGGATGCCGGACGCAGTCTCTGGCGAAACGTTGGGGAACTACAAGCCTCAAGACCACGGCCAACAGCCCGGAAATCTTTTACAAGATCATCATTCTTACGGACAAACTTTCACAAGTTGTTTAAGGTATTATTTTCTGAGTGATATAAAGAACCCATGGTCTCCGAAAGGGCTCATTATCCAGTAACTTCATTGTTTTCGTCTTTGTGCGAAGTGCTCCTAGCCATTGATAATTCGCAGGCGTAGGCCTATGTGGTATCAACAGGATAAGGATCAAGGCATTTTGCTGTGAATATTAGACAATACCTTGATAAACCATTCGATCAAAAATTGATTGGGAGTGGTGGCCCTGTTTCATTGCCAACTCGGTCACCAATAATAGAATATTTCTTCTGGACAATTTCTCAAGACATGTAACGTGACATCTGGATACGTTCATGAATGTGGTTGATAGGAGTGAAGCAGCCGCATCAATCTCCTGGGATTCTGGAGCGTATTTGAGTGTCCAATTGGCGTAAGTGTATTGTGTGACGTGATCACGGTGGTGGACATTTTAAACAAGTACTTTAAAGATTGTAATAGTTAATTTGGAAATAATTATATTTCGAGTAAACATATATAAAAGCGATTGGATTTTACAAAACGAATAAAATTAACTTATTTGGTAATGAGCCACCGGAAACCATGGATTCCTTATATCAAAATACTCAATAAACATCCCAAATCGACTTGTGAAGATTTGAGATACAGTTTGGATTCACCCTGATTTTATTTCCTCCCCAAAACTGTTTTGGGTCTCTATGCAAGCACAGTGAACGTTTTCCGTACATCTGCCAGAATATCTTGTTGATTTATATCCAGGTACGTTCTCCTGATTTTTCTCCATACATTCTTGCTATTTTCGCTCCCAGTTTTCCATACTTAACACTTCCCAATCTTTTCGAGGCCCCTTTTAACCTAGTCTGCCTAGAATTTCGCATCTGTGTGTCATAATTTGATGGTCATAGGAGATTGTTGTGACTGTTCCACATATAGACCTATTGCAATAGAGCAGCAAAATCAATAAATACTGATATTAGATTTATAGCTTAAACGTGCCTACATTATCGATATTAATCTGTAAATATGCCAGATGGATGTAGACCTACGTACTTTAAATCGAGTTTTGATGAATTTATAATTTCGTCAATAGCTCAGTACTGCATATATTCATTTTCTGAGTAGGATGTACGCTGTTTTAATATTCAAATTATCGTAATATTAGATCTGTAATGATCTACATAATACAATTAGCATAATAAAAAAGTACAATTGAATTAAGCTTTTAATATTTATTTTGACTATAAAATGAGTCCAGCCTGCGAAAAATGTGATAAAACTTTTAAATAAATTCATGTAATCAACCAATATAAAAATATATAGGCCTATAATTACATAAGTTTTTTTAAGTTACTTGGAAAGGGGCATGCCCTAGCGTAAATGGTCAGGGCAATACGAACAAGCCGGAAGGTCTGGGGTTCGAATCTCGGTGGAGTCAGGTTTTTTAAACTGGCCAAAATATTCTGGCGGAACCGTGGTCCTGGAGTAGACTCAACCTCTAACGGAAATGAGTATAAGACCATTTTCTGAAGGTAAATGCTGGCGTTACACAAGGCTAACAAGCCGGAAAATATCCGTTACCGATTGCCTATAAAGGTGGGCGCCTTAACCTCCTTCTACTCCAACAGACTCCTTAGGCCTTTATTGAGAACAGTCTAGCTAAATAAGTTGATGAATGTAAGCAAGTTCGTTAAAAGAAACTATGCATGTGGAAGAATATGGGCCTACACATATGCACACACAAACATGTTATAATCCTGTTTCGTTAACAATTAAGTTGAGTGGAGTAAGGTTGAATTCCACTTGAACTACGTTTCGAGGAAATGGAAGATTTAAAAAGCTTATTCATTTAATAAATCATATATATATATATATATATATATAGGGCCTATATATAGTTCTACCATATGAAATAGATACTTAGCCTACAAATCCCACATAGGGTACACTAAGCTATAAAATATTAACTTACTCATCATCATCATGAACAAATTCGTTTTAGGTCATGTGGCCTGTACGGTAAACCTAGCGAAGATGGTCTTGATCTTTCCACCGATGTTTTGGTCTTCCTTGGTCCCAATGTCCAGTTGGGGTATATTGGAATGCCAATTTTGGAAGTCTATTTCTTGCCATTCTTCTCAGATGATTTTTCCATTCTTGTTGGTATCTTTGTATATCTTCATTTAAACTTGTTACTCCAAGTTTTCCTCTGATAGTAGTGTTCCTTTGGTGATCCAGTCTATTAACTCCTAACAATGATCGTAAGACGCGCATTTGGCTTACTTGAAGTTTATGAGAGTTTCTTTTATTTAAAATCCAAATTTCACTTCCATATTTTAGGGCAGCTTTTGATGTGATATTATGTAATCTTAGTTTTGTCTCTGTACTCATCTGTTTACCAAAATGTCTTCGTATTACCCCATTCATTTTATTATATTTTTGTATTTTTTTTTGTTGTAATTTTGAATCAATGTCACTATTAACTTACTTATATAAGCTAAATGACGCTGCTGCCAAAATTAACGAGGATCTTGACTCACTAATGACTTGGACAGTTAAATATGGACTGCAATTAAATCGTAGATAGCCACAATCAGTCATTATGGGTCATCAGAGACTATTATCTACAATTAACCTAAACACTTTCTCGCATGTGTCACTTATTGCAGTTCAAATCCCTTATAGTGAGACAGTAAAAATTCTAGTAGTATTTATTGACAACAACTTCAATTGGAATACACAAATAAACCATACATGCAAAACAGCCTTCTCAATAATACATTCATTCATTGAATCGCGTAAGAAATTGTCTGCCATTCGCTCTTAGGAAAATGCTAGCAGAAACACTTGCAATGCCCCATTTAGATTATTGTGACACTCTTTTTACAGACTTAAATATTATTTTCACTCATAGACTTCAACGTGTTCAGAATTCTTGCGCACGTTTTATTTGTGGTATTCGCAAATTTGACCTGGTTACACCGTCCCTGGAACAATTATCGTGGCTTCGTCTAAGATGTCGTAGAACTGTCCATTCCCAATCCCTTCTCTGTAAAATACTTCACACACCATCGCCTAATTATTTATCACGACGCTTCAACAGACTATCCGACACACATAATCTTGACTCAAGCACATTGTCCTTTATATCCCTCCTCATCACGCTGTGTATTCTTCATTATCTTTTATGGTCTCACTTTGCCAATACATGGAATTCCCTTCCGACCTATGTCAGAGACTGTCAAACTATAACATCCTTCAAAAACAAACCAAAGAATTATTTAATAACAAACTAACTTATACATCTCACTGATAGTATTCATTCAACAATTAATAAATTAAATTATTTATAAAATATTAAGATTAACAAATATTTTCATTTGTTTTGTTTTAAATATTTTATAATCGTAAAATCAGTTTTCTATATCTCATTATTTTTCTTTGTTTTTTATATACATTAAACAGGGACAATTTAATGTGCCTTGCTTGTATACATTTTATTATTAGTTTTAGTCTTAATTTTAACTAACATTAACTGGTTACATTATAGATCGTAATATATATTATATTATTGATAAAATTGTTATATAGTATTTAATATTAGAGTTAATTCAGATAGTTATATTGTGATGTAATATATGGTTGTCCTGGTGAGCGGAAGATAAGGCCACATGACCTTAACTCCGCTAGGCTAAATAAATATAAACAAACATTGAGTTGACTCAAGGAATGAAAGAAATTGATAAGGAGCCGTAAAATAAAATAAAAATTATTAAGTTATACATTTAATTGCCTCTTACTTGAAATTCACAATGGGATAAAACAAGGAGAAGCACTGTCGCCTCTATTATTCAATTTTGTACTAGAGCATGTAATGAAATCATTAGGGGATGAAAAAGGTCTACAACTCAATGGTATTAATAGACTAAACTCTTAGTATATTATAATGATTGAGTACAGGAAGTAACCAAATATGGTATTGTATCCCAAGTATGGAATACTCGAGAACAAACATCCACAGAATCGGGACAACTTCTTCGTCACATAAAATGAATTATCATAAAATATTAAAAGCACGGAAAAGGAGAGTATTTACAAAATAGCGTAAGAATAAAACTGTAGGCAAAAGCAAAGAGAACTTACAAAAGAAGTACAAGGAAACGACTGATGATCATTCGGGGACTGATAATAGCAAATTTAACCTTGATACAGAGAGTGAACCTGATGTTCCAATAGATCAAAATTGCCCTGATTTACAGATGCAATAAGTAAAATTAACACTGTTTGAAGGGCATTGTTGTGCCTTATTCTCGTAGTCCATATTTGTGTATTTATTCTATATGTGACATGTTAAGAGAAATAAATGCCCGGACGGGACTACTTGAACCCGGACCTCTGGCTACTAGATGGCAGTGGAGACCGAGTGAAACTACATCTCGTAATAATGAGAGAGTATATATACATGTATATAAGAAATATGAATATTTGTACTAGACTTGCTCGGTTGCGTAATTGGTAGCGCACTGTGGTAGGAATCTAAAGGTCCAGGCTCAACTCCCGTCCGAGCATTTATTTTTCTTATCATCTCACATTAACCTAGCATTGCTCAAAGCCAAAAAAATAATCATAACACACACACACACACACACACATATATATATATATATATATATATATATATATATATATAAGTAAAGTAAAGTAAAAAGTAAAGTAATCCCACTACAGGCCTCAGGAGGCCTTTGGGGTAGTAGGAGGTTAAGGCTCCCACTATTTCTGAACAATCGGCACTTGATGTCAGCCGGGTTGTCAGCCCTGCGTGACGGCCGCCTTACCCCCAGAACAAGCGTCTGGTACTCATTTCCGTTAGAGGCTGAGTCGACCCCAGGGCCATAGTGCCGCCAGAAGGTTTGGGTCAGTTTAAAAATCCTGACCTACCGGGACTTGAACCCTCGACCTTTCGGCTTGTAGCTCAGTGCCTTAACCACTACGCTACGGCGTGCCCCATATATATATATATATATATATATATATATATTACGCGTACGGAGGAGTGTGATATTTGACATAATTAAAGTTCATATAGAGAAGGACTGCAGAAAAATTAAATTTTGAAAAATTTTATGTGCAAGGCAATGCTTATAGAAAGTCTACATAGTGGACGAGTTAAATTTCTTCCAGAGAAGCACGTGATGTACAAAGGAAATGTCGAAAAAATTATGTCGTTTTTAACTGCAAGGCATTAAAATCTAGCGCCAAAGCTCCGATTTAAACTATGGGGAAGTAATACATGTACACAACAGTCAACTAGTTTTTCCTCCTCTCTTTGTCAACCAATTATTTTAGTAGCTATTAAGGTGTAGTGTTAAATAAATAAAATTTGGAAACAATTATTTCTGCCGTTTTTTAAGTACAAGGCAGTGTTTATGGAAAATCTCCATTGTGCAAGAGTTAAATTTCTTCCATAGAAGCATGTAATGTACAAAGGCAATGTCCAAGAAAGTATGTTTTTTAACTGCAAGGCACTAAAATCCAGCCCCAAAGCTCCCATTAAATTACAGGGAAATAGTACATGTACAAGTGTTAATCTCAGAGGTAGACAGTCATCCTGCCAGTATAGGGGTGACATCTGGTCAGCATGTTCGATCCGCCAGCCGTTATAGCTATGTTTGTCAAGTAGAGCTGCTATTGTAGCTACCACAAATTCTTCACGATACTGGGTGCTAATTTAGAATACTATCACCCCCCATCATCAGTTACACTCCAACATAAATGTATATATTTTGTGAGGATAAAAATTTCTGATTCAATTATGATTATAGTCAATTACACCGTTTTTAATAGCTATTGATGATATTTAGTGTTATCAATAAAAGAAATGGAATCGTATTTTCCCTACCTTCGACACAAAACAATTAAGTACTTCTTTCTCCTCTTGTATGTCAATCGATCTTTTATATATATATATATATATTATATATATATATATATATATATAATATATATATAAATAAAACGTCCAGTACAGTGTCAAATAAAATAAAATACATTTTAAAACTAATATTATCTATATTATATAAAGTGAGATAAGTGCTGTGACGTATTATTTGTGTTCGAATTTGGACCATTGGGCGAACACTTGTTAGTAACAAATGTTTTACTGCAATAAACAAAACGGTATTCAATATTTAGAAACTTTCCTCTATTAATAAGCGATAGCGAGGAGATGCTAAGGGCTAAAACGAACACTGTATTGAGTAACACTAAGAAATTAGGGCTGGACGTTAACATCAATAAAACTAAATATTATGGTCACACAAAGGATTTCAATATATAATGGAAATTGGCAGTTAGTGAGAAATGAGGGAAATTTTTAAGAACCGGTAGAATTCAATGCCTAGGAACAATAATTACAAATAAGAATGCACCAGCGGCAACCACGCTCAATGCTAGCAGAAATTGCACCGTATAGGTGCTGGATCAAACCGTTATTGTTGATAACTATTTTGATTGGAAAGCATAGATTGTTCAATTGTGACATCTTTGCCCGGGCCCATAGAGGCAAAGAGGTATTCAACTTTCTTTACTCAATTCTCCCAATATGTAATGCTTACTGACTTATAAAATACAATCGTGAAAGCTTTGGGATAAAGGAACTAATACCCGCTTGAGTAAGCTTTTGGAATTTGACTTAGACATGGTACTAAAGCTAACTACTGAATGAATAGGCCTCAGTAAAACAAACAACTAAAGCTTTTAATGCGAGTCAAAATTTAGTCAGATATGATATAAAGATAAATAAATAAATATTCGCTTTACAAAGAAAAAAATCATAGTTGATCATCTATACAAAAAGAAAATATGATATAAATCAACTTACATACACACATACATGATCAACCACTCAAGTCCAGCCTCGGGTTGGGGGAAATACTGTCCTGGCGTCCCCACCCTGGCTTACTGGACTAAACAAACATAATCAGCTCTCCTGAGCTGTTCCGACCAGACGCCAACGGTGACTACCTACTGACTGACTGACTGAGTGCTTGGCAATGTCTTGCATCGCCCGGGGTGCTGTTCTGGGGCTGATTTGAGTCCCTTGACAGCCAAATTCCCTTGTGGTTATCTATTTAGAGTTTATTCGCTTGTTCAATCCCATTTGAGACTTTAGCGTTTTTCAAAATTTTTTCTAGATGTTGATTTATATGTTAGTTAGAGATGAGGTGATTCACTAACCCAGATAGGGCATCATAAAATCATGCCGCTGGACAAGCAGAGAGTCCGAAAGCCAGCGACACGATAGTGAGCCACACTACCTGGGCAGTTTCACAACACTCATCTCCGAGGTCTGATGCATGGTTGAGGAAATATATTTCGGTGAACATCACGTTGCTGTAACGCTTGTCCTATATTACGAACAATTGGATTGTCATGATGCTGTATGACATGAAACATGTTCTTTGACCTTTCTTTCAATTGTAGTCGCAATATAGGGCATACGCGTTAGGTCGTGAAGCCTGGTGATTCGTGTGCGCGGAGGAGCCGACAAGATAATTTTTAAGCATTTGTTTTGTATGACTTGCAATGTCTGTTTGTGAGAAGCGGCTAACACGCTCCAGGCCTCACTTCCATACAGCAACATGCTGCGGATCACAGCTTGATAAATTGTAAGCTTGATCCGAATAGATAGATTTTTCGACTTGATAAATGGATATAAAAGTGCAATTGCAGCATTTGCTTGTTGTTTTAGTTTCTGAATGTGAATTTTGAACGTAAGCCTGGAGTCCAAATGGACTCCAAGATACTTAACTGAAGTCTCTGGTCGAATTGGAGTTCCCAGAGTGAGCCGGATGGGAGTACATCTGTAGGTTCTCCTAAATAAGACAACTTGTGTCTTATTTGCATTGGCTTGGATATTCCACAGATGTAGCCAGGTATGAATGGTATTGAGGGCTCTTTGGATAATGCGGATACATTTAAGTATACCGCGGAGAGAACCTGATAATACAAACAAGTATCATCAGCGAAGGAAGCTATATGGATATTGGGTAAGGAAGGAAAGTCAGACACATATAATGTGTATAGGATAGGTGAGAGGACTGCACCCTGTGGGACTCCAGCCCGCAGAGGCATACAGTCGGAATTATACCCATTAACCGACACATAAAAGTCTCGGTTACTGAGGTATTTTGCAAGTAGTTTAACTAAGTCAGCCGAAATATTGAATTTGATTAGTTTGTAGATAAGTCCACTTATCCAAGTCGTATCGAAAGCTTTCTCAATATCGAGGAATATTGCCAAAGTGCATTTCTTAGCATTGAAACCCGTGACAATCTGGTCAACCAGTCTTGCTAGCTGGAGCGGAGTACTGTGCGATTTTCTAAAGCCAAATTGATGGTTAGGTATAAGATTAAGTGTTGAAATTTCATTTTTTAGACGTGCCAAAATAAGTTTCTCCATTATTTTGCCCAGCACAGGCAGCAGACTGATTGGTCTAAGATTGTCTGGAACGGTAGGATCTTTCCCAGGCTTGGGGATAGTTATAACTTTGGCCCTCTTCCATACTTCAGGGAAGTAATGGAATCGGAAACAAAGCTTAACTATCTGGAGAAAAAGGAGTAAGGCTTTTGGCGGTAAATATTTTACCGGCCAGGTTTGGTATACCGTCGTAACCGGGGGCGCTTTGGGTGGGGCGAGACTGGATAACGGCTTTCAGTTCTGAAAGCCGTATGTCAGGAAGGTGATGTGGGATAGGGGACGCGTCAACAAACGCCCATAACAGTACGGTGTACGTCATTATCATGAGCTGGTTGTTGTGAGCTCATGTAGTTTACTAAACCTATCTTCCAAGTTTTCAGCTAGAAGGCTGGGCCTTCTCCCTAGGGAGATAGGCCCTTTTTCCATTGTAGTGTATTGCCTGAAGGGGAGCCGAAGCTCTACTCCTTCGCATACGTTTAAGAATAACCCAAGGTGGGGTTTTGCTATCCGTGAAATGCTGAAGGGATTTCTCCCAGTCAGCATTTCTTAAAACCTGAAGACGGGCTTTCACCAGATGAGCATAGTGATTGTATAACTGTTTGTGTTGGTGACTTCCGAAATCGCGGTACCATTTTAGGTACCGCCTTTTTTGAATTAAATAATTTTGAAGTGTGGGATCTGTGCTTTTTGTCTGTGCAGTTTGATTGGTTCGTGTTGTTGCTAGTCTTATGGCCGTTTTAATACTGGCCTGTAATTCAAGGACGCTGTGTTCAATTTGTTGTGTAGACTCGGCAGAGAGTGTTGGCTTAACCCATTGGTTAAGCAGTGTAGAGTAAGTCTGCCAGTCTGTGTGATCATGTTGTAGTTTAAGCGGGGGGGACAATAAAAATGTGGGTGAGATTTTAAAAAGTATAGGAGTGTGGTCAGAGTTAATGTGTCTGTTGCTGTAGTGACGTGTGGATAAATAGGAACATTCTTCGATAGCACTATGTCGAGAATATCAGATCGAATACCATAAGCTGTGTGTCGGAAGAATGTATGTTCCCTTGGTGCAGAGATTTCTATGTTCGATGCTGGCAATAATTTTGCAATGTTACACCAGCTGCATTTTGGACACGACAATTCCAGAAGAGGTGTTTTTGCATTAAAATCTCCCGCTAACAAATAGTTAGGGGAGACTGATGTAAGAATATTGAGGTCGTGTCTCGTTAGCAGTCTGGTGGGAGATCTATAGATTGATGCTATGAAAATATTTTCGCGGTTTGAGATTGGTAGAAAGAGCCTGTGGCTTCCATAAATTGGAGCCTTGGAATAGTGACCACTCTGTGGCCGAGGGAGCGCTTTATGCAAATAGCTGTGCCACCAAGGGGACCGTTAATTCGGTCATTTCTGTATGTATAATAGTTCGGAATTTGGAAATTTTTGTGCGGTTTTAAGTGAGTTTCATTTATTAGAAGAATGTCGATATTTCTTTCTTGTAAAAAAGTAATTAGCTCCGATTTCTGAGTAGCTATACCATTGGCATTAAAAGCCACGACATTGAGATAGCTTCCGTGGGTGAATCTATCCATCTCCGAAACATAAATTTGCCAGCTGGGCCATGAACATCATGCGCTCCATGGGAGAGCCAAAGCTTGCAAGAGCTGCCTTAACTTCCCTGAGCAACTGTTGTCCATGCCCAGAAGGTTGCATTGCCCTACCAAGGCGGGCCTGAGCAGTACTTATAGGACTTGCATTTGGAGTTATGTGAGGTGTCAAGGCTTGCCTGAAAGATACATTAGGCCTAATAGGTTTAGACTGAAAACTCCTGGGAGTTTGTACATTAGATACAGGTACCGTGTTCCTTGATTTGAGGTAAGCTTCCTGGGCAGCCTTATACACCTCACATCCTCTGAAGGAGGGCAGGATGTTCTCCATTGCAATTTGCACAATTTAATAAGGACCGATCAGTCAAGGCAGCAGCCTTGACTGGGCAGTCCTTATGATTGTGGGCGCCAGCACAAACCACACATCTTGGGTCCCTATGACAGGCCGAAAAAGTGTGATTAAAGTGCTGGCATCTAAAGCACTGCTTTAGCCCAGCTCTCGGTCGGTAAGGTACAACCTCGACTACTGTGTAGAGGATCGGTTTAGGTTAAAATTTCCTTACCAGCATCACTGTTGTCCAATTCCAGGATGAACAGAGGCAAAGGTGTTTCATTATCGTTTTCTTTTTTAATTATCTGTTTGATGGATTTTAAGGGATAACCATACTCTTAAGTTCTTGTTCTATGTCCTGGACTGGAGTGACTGCTGGTAGTCTCCTCAACACAGCCCGAAGTGGCAGATCTTTCTTCATAACAAAAGTGTAATATTGCTTATTTGCAGTTTTGAAGAAAGTTTGCAACATTTCAAAGTCGCCACTTTGGAGGCGTAGTAGCGCAGACCTTCACGAGTGTTAACGACCTTTAAATCACCGGTTAATTTTGATTTAATTTCTGTATTCATTTTAAATAATCCGGCGTGCCCAATAATACTGTTATGGGTGGCGGTCGCGATTCCTTAGGAATATTTTGGTCATTTGAAGTATTACTTTTCCCAGATTCAGTATTATTAGAATTAGTTGTTTTTCCATTTGATTGCTTAGGTCTGCGCTGCGCCGTAGTCGCAGGCAAATTCCTCTCTTTATTTATTGCATCAGGTTCCTTAGCAGTAGAAGGAGCAGATGGCTCAGCAGTGTCCATGCTATCTGCTAATAGAGCAAATCTATTTTGAGTGGGCACTGCTGGTGCCATCGCTGTATGAGACTGACTCGTCATTTTCTTTTTTCTTTCTGTTCTACCGGAGCCATCTTGCTGCGATGGTCTCTCAGTAGTCCCAGAAAGTTTTTGCCTTTTGATTGTTGTTTTTGGAGATGAAGGCTCATCAGCGGCTACCTCAAAGAAAGCTGCGGTATGAATATCCATTACGAATCTTTTTAGTTCTGCAAGTAGGCCTCTAAGATAGCTTATAAGGCCATTAGAATTACTATATACTTCGTCAACTGTTAATGAATATTGACGAGTCAGTTCGTAAGCATACTCTGTCCGCTCGAAGTCCTGGTACGTTTGGAGTAAACCCGTAACAAGTAAGTATGTACCTCTGATAGTTTCTGCTAATTTTCCTGGTTCAGAGTCAGCTCTTATATTTTGTTGTTCAATATAACTTTCAAATTTTGAGCAGATCTCTTCCCAGTCTTCAAGCGTACTAGAGTCTACTTCTTCTACATCTACACTAACATTAGACAAATTTGAATAACCATAATTTGGTACTTACCAATCACTATGTAAAGAAAAAGCACTAACACAAACACAAAAGAAAAACGAAAAATAGGATTGAACTTTATAACCAAAGCACTCACAGTTTAGAGTTGTTTTGGATTACGATATAAACTCAAAAAGAAAACCACTAAGAGAACTTTTCCACTTAGGGCGTGGCCCCGTGTGGTGGTGCGCGCACCACGCACACTTCTGATTGGCTGCCAAGCCTCGCCGATTTATTGATATTTTTTTTCACAGCACCCAAAAGACACAAAACACTATACCACCACACTCAGTAGACAGTAGCTCTTAATAGCCGATCGCTGGGCTGCAGTCGGAGCTGGAGCACCTGGTAACCTGCAGAAAATTTACTTTTTATTATATCAAATTTTCGCGTTGTTAGACTGCTCTCAGAAACGACGTGCACTGAATACAAGCTCGCTCATGAATCATGTGACTACCTAGATGATCCCCCGAAGTTACAAAGCACAACTATTTATGAGAGTTCACCGGGAGAAGGGGGAATGCGCGAAGCACAGGGTGCGCACTGAAGAAAGGAAGGGATAGATAGGAAAGCATTTGACACTGTTTATAAAGATGACACTCGAGATGGAGACGCGATGACGTATAGTTTGCGCAGTAAGACGTAATCCTGTATCGAAATGTCCATTTCGGTACAAGAATGAGGTGTAGAAAAAAAATTAAACGAATGCTCAATTCGGGAAATACATAATAACGAGGCATTACAAGTACTCTCTTATAATACCAACTTCTCTTAAAAACGTCATCCTCTTATTCATAATTTGTAGGATTTTCATTCTGTTTGTTTCCAAAATCACTCCTCGGAGGAAGACGTATTAGATTTGCATCTACTGTTTATCCATATCTTGGCTGGTCTTCCTCTTGTTCTTCTCCCGTCCATTGATCTATCTCCTTTAGCTCATTTTACAAGTTGGTTGTCTTCCATTCTTTCTATACGACCTGTCCAATATTTTCCTCTATCTATAATGAATTTGGTTTATTTCTTGAATATGACATTTGACCCTAATTTTTGTGTTGTGTATCTTATCAAATAATGTTTTCCCCCGAATAGTTCTTAAGATATTCATTTCACGAGCGCTTATTATTTGTTTATTTTTTGTTGTAACAGCCCTAGTTTCTCCTCCATATACGATAACTGGTAGAACTATAATTTTGTTATGCGGATTTTGCTTTGTATTGACATATGTTTGTTGGGCCAAATTAAATATTTCAATATCCTTGTGTTTGTGCCGCTTAATCAGCTTGTTTTTTAACTTATTTTATTACATTTTTAGAGTTCGTTATTAATACACCTAAATAATTAAATTGTGATAGTTGTTCTATAATTTTTCTTTCCATTTCTAATTTGCATATTACCGGTTCGTTTGATATTGTTAAGAATTTAGTCTTCTTCGTATTAATATCCATATTGTATTTTCTGGCATTTATATTAAATTGATGTAAAGATATTTGTAAATATCTCTTAAAAACGTTAGGCTAAAAGTATATAAAACTTATTCTTCAAGTTACATTATATGGACTATTTAACTTATGCTCTAAATGGGAGTCAATGACAAATCACATTTCAATGAATTTTGATTTGCAACCAATCACAGTCGTTTTTCACCTCGATTTTATCAGTTTAATTTTATCATATTAAAATCAAGCTCCTCCTTTTTAACATTCTGAATACGTTAGAGCATTATTTTTCAGTGACTAACTCTCCAAGAAATACGGCTACCAAATTGTATATATAGTGCACGAATGTAAACAGATACTGCTTGCGGGATATAATAGAACAACATTCATAGTAATTGAATATACCACAATAAAAAGAAACCACTGTTTGCACTTTCTTTAACGTATTATTTCCCAGAAATGTATGTTCCAGAAAAATATAATTTACATCTTAAGACATCAGAAATGAATTAATGACCTATAATGTTGGTTATAAACAGTTTGATGTGTTAAATTTTTTCTCCACTAGGGTCCATTCTTACAATATTGCGATCCTTTGGCAATAAATAATATAATCTGGTTGCAGTGATGAAGAAATGAAGCATAACAAACTTTTCTCATTTGTTTACAAACATCGCCGTTTACATTAAATATATAAATATTTAAAATAACTATATTTGCGTAATGATTTGTAAGTAAACAGCTTAATATTATTCGTTAAATAGTCCTAACAAATGCCTCCCTTGATTACCATATTCTCTACATAAATTCACTCCTCACTTCGTGAGTCGTGAATTTATCGATAATTTGGAAATCACTCGTGGCGTTACTTATGATGAAAACATAGATTTTTACTTTAAAGGGAGGAGAAAATATTACTGGTATTTGAGAATAAAGTTAGTTATACCGGTAAATAAAATATGTTAAATTATTTTTGTTTTTATAGCGCATACTGCTTTAAACACTCTCTTGGAAAGTGATGTATAATGTTAACTAGACACAAGAACAGAATACCTGCAACTGTGTAATAAAGATCTTGCACATGTAGACATTCATCTTTGAATTCACACGGTATCCCCTCAGGAAAACAATATCTGCAGTGGAAAATTAAACTCATATCGGGGTCACAAGAACGTGTTAAAGCAGATATCTCTTATATCCGACTACATCTGCATATCACGAAATACGTAATTCATTTCTTTACAATCGTGCAGATTTGTAAAATTATAAAATTATGACTATATGCCCCAAATGGTAGTCAATGACTAATCACCTTTCAATTAATTTAGTTTTACAACCAATCACAGTCGTGTTTCACCTCGCTCATTATCGATTTCTCTTTATCAACTTCATTTTTTCTGAACAGCTGAGAGCATTATTTTTCTCTAACAAATATATTGAATATAGCATATAATGAACAGGTTCCTTGATTTTACCGAGTTGTTTACTAAAAAATAAATTAACAACCTATAATGTTGATTATAGTCCACCGCTGTGATCTCGAGGTAGCGTGCTGCCTTGTCACGCAGCGAGCCCGGGTTCGATCCCCGGTCGGGGCAGTTTTTCTGGTTGAGGTTTTTATCGGAGTTTTTCCTCACCTGTAAGACAAATGTCAGGAAGACTTTAAGGCCCAAATGGTCCCCGACATCATATGGCCATCATCATCATCATCCTTATCCTTATCATCATCATCATCGTCCTTCACCGGTGTGGAAAGCAACGGGAAGCTACCACACCTACAATTCCCAAGTAAAGCGGCAAGCATAGCATGAAAATGCTATGATTGCAGTGAAGGAGCTGCCTTCGGGCAGAATTACTATGGATGGACGGAATGTTGATTATAATATACAGTTTGATGTGTTTCATCATTTTTCCATTAGGGTGCATCCTTAGAATATTGCGATCCTATTTGGAAATAAATAATATGATCAAGTTGCAGTGATGAATAAATGAAACATAACCAAACATTTCTCATTTGTTCTGAAACATCGCCGTTTACATTGAATATATAAATATTTTAAAATAACTGTATTTAAATAATGATTTGTGAGTAAATAGCTTAATTTTATTCGTTAAATAGTCGTAACAAATGCCACTCTTGATTCCCAAATCCTCTAGATAAATTGGAAACTACTCGTGGCATTACTTACAACAATAGTCTGTATGAAAGAACGTTTTACCGTAATGGAGGGGAAAATCTGTACTGGTACAGCGTTCTCTTTTAGATTCTCCAATATACTATCTTACTTCTTAACTTTATACTATAATATAATATGTACACTGAAGGCGGTCAAACTCTTACTCCCGCTCGCTTTCGTAAGCGAGACCGGCTGAAAGGGAGTCCGGGCACAAGAGTCTCGCGTACCGGTAAACAAGAGCTCGATAATAGGAAGTATTGAGATTTTCGCAGTGATTAGAAAAGGAAAAAGTCACGCAGAGTGTCGTGCCACAAAAATATTTATTGCATGTATGAATCCTTACGATTCTCAATGGACCAAAAAATTCTTTATTGTATGAGTAATTAATAATAATAATAATAATAATAATAATAATAATAATAATAATAATAATAATAATAACAATAATAATAATAACAACAATAATAATAACAACAATAATAATAATTCCATTCCATTTCGAGAATTTTCCTTACCATTGAGGCTATCTCCAAACAATCTTAGTAATTGACATGAATTAAAAAAATACATAAATGACTACGGACTTATAGACTATCAGTATGCAACAAACATTCACAAATTTCCCTTAATTAAAGTTCTCCATAGTTCTCTGTCCTCTTGTGTCTTCATCTGTTATACCAAATTTCCTCATTGAATTTTGAATGTTATTCTTCCACGTTGTTTTTCGTCTTCCTTTTCTGCTCCTTCTTTCAATTTTCTATTCATAGACAGCCTTCGGTAGTCTTCCATCCCGCATTCTTCTTACGTGTCATTACCATTTTAGCCTTCTATGTTAAATCTCATCTATTATACATAATAATAATAATAATTCCAACCATTTCATATAATAATAATTATAATAATAATTATTATTATTCTTTTAATATTACTGAAATATGAATCTATAAAACATTTAAGAGTCATTCCGATATGAAATTGGTAAAACATATAAAACTGAACTAGGATTTTTAAAAGTTAACATTTTTTTATAGTGTAACATTAAGTTTTACTGAAAATCTAAAATGTTCAGGTCTGAGTTTGATCTACTGTAGTTAAAGAACAACATATCTGTCAATTTATCGTATTTTTAAAAAGAAGCCTTTTGTTTTAAATAAATTTCTCAAAATGTACCTACTCCCTGAACTTGAAAATAGAGTCACATTATACATTATATAGTTGAATGCACTATCACTTGATAATTAGTAATCTCATATTTACATACCGTATTTCTAAACAGTGTAAATTCAATTAATAGGCCTATACAATTGACAATTTTAACAATTTTATATAAATAAGTAATAACAAATCATTCCTTACTAACCAACGATTGTTTGATGTTTTTATGTATTTGTAGATGAAAAGAAACCTCATAATATAACATTTTCTTAACAATTGGAAAACATTAACTCAGGATAGGGATGTATGGAGAGCTTATGTTTATGTCTGCGCGGTCATAAACCTACGGATTCGATAGTGTCAGTGAGTTAGTTAGATAATCATACATTAATTAAAAAATTAAAGTCGAATTCGTTAATGAGCAAAAAATGAAAATGGTATATGACTTCACTTCAAACTAAAATATAAAAATCGCTCTAGCTCCCGTCATTTTGATACTTCACAACAAACCTCAATATATGCTATTTACATAAATCAAGGAAGGTATTATCTGAAGATCAGCGAAATTAAAATATTAGAAGTGAGAGTTTTCCTGAAAGCCGAAATGAACAATTGACTCTAGCAACCGCCATGTTTGGTTTGTCGGAATGTATACAAGTTAATGTACCCTTCAATTGACAATATAACCTGTTACACATATTTAGTTTAATTTATTTAGTATTTTAATAAATTAACGGAAAAATTAATCGGTTGATATTACTAAGTTAATGTAAAATTACATTGGTTAACATGATTTTTGTCTCATGAGTACCAATAGCTGTATTTAATACAGTTTTGTATCGTGTTTTTAAATATGTATTCGGAATGTCTTCACCACCCAAAGTTTTTTATTTCTTCTTCTTCTCCTTCTTAAACATAATTTGTAGGATTTTCATCCTGTTTATTTCCAAAATCACTTCTCGGAGGAAGACGTATTGGATATGCATTCACTGTCTATCCATCTCTTGGCTGGTCTGCCTCTTGTTCCTCTCCCGTCCACTGGTCTATCTTCTTTAGCTCTTTTTGCAAGTCGGTTTTCTTCCATTATTTCTATATGACTCTTCCAATATTTTCCTCTACCTATAATAAATTCGGTTATATCTTGAATATGACATTTGTTCCTAATTTTTGTGTTGTGTATTTTATCAAATAATGTTTTCCCCTGAATAGTTCTTAAGATTTTCATTTCACATGTTTTTATTATTTGTTTAGTTTTTGTTGTATCAGCCCTAGTTTCTGCTCCATATACGATTAATGGTCGAACTATCGTTTTGTATATGCGGGTTTTGCTTTCTATTGACCCGCCATGGACTGTCCCAAGCCGGGTTGAAAAAGGGTGAGGGGAGGAGTAATACCTCGTAAAAATAAGCTTGGTTCAGCTTGCCAGCTGATAGTACCTTGTGAGTGCCCCTAGCCAGGATTACGGTGAAGACCTCAACGGCAGATACAGCGGAGAAGGAGTCCTTCGGTACGGTGTACCTGATGGAAGAAGCAATTCTACATCTACTGCCTTGTAGATTGACAAACGGGCGGATGGGGTTCGTTAGTCCTGCAAGACAACTCATCTAGGAGAGACAACTCCGAAATAAAACGGGGCAGGCTGAGCTCTGGAATTGGGTGAAGGCAATCGACCTAGAGAGGAAACCCCTAATAATAAACCCGCCATGAAAACGGGCTAGCAACCCACTTCAAGGTGTATTTTATACATTGCTCGCAGTCCCAAGGATCAAGCCTCGGATCAAAGAACGCAGATAACGTCGTTCTGCTTTCAGAATCTGAAGATAATTTACTAAGATCTTTACATCAATTTAATATAAATGCCAGAAAATACAATATGGAAATTAACACGGCATTTTATTTCAATTTCAACTAATGGATTTAAATACTTATTTTTTAATAAACATTTCTTGTCCATTTGTCCATAGTAAAATAAAACCAAATGAGCTTACCCAAATGATCTCAGCTATGGAATAGAGATGTCAAGGCAAATAGAATCCTAATTTGCTGGCCGATTATTGTTGGACCATCAAGAGGGATGCTCCACAGGCGAAATATAGTAGAAAATCGTCATTTATTACTTTCTAGGTGAGTCCGAATGTTCGAATTTTGTGTAGTTACGAATGTAGAAAATATTAAAGTGTTTGAAATTATAAATTCCTGTCTCTTGGAAATCTTGTGTGATGGAGAAAAACCGATATTATATTTGAATTCAGGAGAAAAAATGCTATCCGAATCACATATTTTTCTTCATGAGACAAAAAAAAGGTTTATTTTTTGTTGCTCAGTGTTATATAATATTATGCAAATAGGAAATAACTTAGGTTATGTTTGATTTCTTTTTACTCTAGTCCGACACTTTTAAATAAGCTGGGACCAGAAAATGAGTTTCTCCAGTTTCAGAAAAATATATGAACGGCGTTATGCATCAACCGGCTATGCTCCATTATGTAAGTTTCGAGAAAAATACGTTTAAAGTTTAAGTCAATTTTCACTATTTATTATAGCGCCAAACTAACAATACTGGCTATTGCAAGTTCTTACCCTTGTTTGAAAGTTATGCATCAAGAATCTAAGAACGGAAATATTTGGCGCTTAGCTGCATGATGCAAATTTTTGATTAGCACTTATAAATATTTTTTTCATAGCCGTTTGTTACAAAGCATGTAATCTGTGATAGGCATGTAATCTGTGATAGGAATGAAGGCTTTTACATTTTCCTTTAATGTCAATGCTACATTTAAAAAAAATTGACGCTAGAATTGTGGGTACACTTACTTCATTAACCAGTGCAACATATTGCATCAAAATCTCAATTTTGTTTAAAATGGCGCTCAGCTGATTGATTCATAACATAATCTTTATATATATTCCGTAAACCAGCAAAATGTGTCAATAAATTCTGTTTGTTGAGAAATTCGTTTAGTTTACGCAGTTTCTGCCTGTCGAACTTTTTATACTATTTTTACTTTTAGGAGAGAAAATATTATGGCAAATTATTAATGAACAATATCCAGAAATGTATTTAAACATATGTTACCAATATACTGGTTAAGTCTTTCACGGCTATCGTCATGTAGTACCGGTAATACCTTTTTCGGGATTCTTGACCGTGTCTTATAGTGTTGTCTTCGACGTTTCATCACCTTCTGACACCCACAGGAGGTTATGAAATGTTGAGAAGGTAACACTACATGGCCAAGAATCCCGAAAAGGTATTTTTAATATACATACGTTACCAAATTATTCGTTAATATAATTTATACTTTATAACGAATCTAGTATAAACTTCGTAGTAGATGAACAAAAAAAAATGAAATGAATTTACTTATTACACGCTTTATATTAGCTTGACCTGTATCTGTCTATGTAACGGAAACTTTTAACATGATTTTCACCCACTTAAAAACATTGAATCGGCTTGAAATTGTGTATACTTGTAAAGGACCAATAACAATACAATAATTTCATAAATTGTTTCCAATATCCTGGCCAGAATCATCAGGACATCAAAAAAATGAAGACCGATATAATAGGTTGCGGCCTTATCGACTTTTTCCTCCATCATTGTAAGCAATTAACATTATATCCTCTGGTAGCTCAGTTGGTAGAACGGTTGACTGTAGTGGTATATAATTTCAATAATCCATAGATCGCTGGTTCAAATCCGGCCCGGAGGATTTTTAGAAGAGTATTACTTTTAGCTCATACTACATTAGTATCGAATTTAAAGATATTTACATTTTTATCTGTCCTCCGCTGTGGTCTCGGGGAAGCGTGCTGCCTTGTCACGCAGCGAGCCCGGGTTCGATCCCCGCTCGGGGCAGTTTTTCTGAGTGAGGTTTTTATCGGGGTTTTTCCTCACCTGTAAGACAAATGTCAGGAAAACTTTAAGGCCCAAACGGTCCCCGAAATCATATGGCCATCGCAATCATCATCATTCATCTAAGGTTAAGCTTAGGATTAGGGACTCTCCTGGCGCACCATCATCATCATCATCACCCATCATATCATCGGGGCAACGTAACCCCGCCTTCCAGGCGCCCCAACCTCAGAAGTGGGTTACAAGTACGCCATGCCTGGAGAGAAATCAGGAATGTCGAAAGACAAACCTGGGGCATTTGGAAAAAAAAAAATTATCTTATTCTGTAAAATATTAATGACAATTTTATAAACTTACCACATTGTAATTTATCCAAAAAATATGAGAAGGATAGATTTACTGTAACTATGTATCTATTAAATATTCAAAAATATTATAATAATGTTATATATTAATAATTTAGAATAATATATAATTATATTCGTGCCTAGACACTAAAAATATTGTAAGCAATTACATTTTCATGAGATCCGGTTTATGACAATCAAACTAAAAATTAAAAAATAAACAATAGTTTAAAAAGCTAAAAAACACGCTTTATTAGAAAACCGAACTAAAAAATGAAAAATAATTTTAATTGTGAACACGATTAGGATAAAATTAAAATGGTCAACAGAAAAATCATCTCTAACACATCTAGAATAGAACTAGATTTATCTACAAAAATAAATAATTTTACCATCAAAAGCGTAGGGTGCTTTTCATGGTTTTTACGTTTTCTTCTTAGAGACTTTACTTTTACCAATATCTGTTTATTATCAAATATATTAATAGATATAGAGCACCCCACGCTTTTGATGGTAAAATTATTTTTTTTGTAGATAACTAAGTTTTTTTTTTTTGGATGGCATCCTAACAGAAAGAAGAAAGAGGAAGACCAAGGTTAACATGGAAGGAAAACATGAAGACAGTAATGCAAGCTAGAGGGCTAAGCATCGAAGATGCCCAAGACCGTAGGCTTTGGAGGTTTGGCACGGGAAGACGGCAGCAGCTGTAAAAACCCGAAGATAGATAGATAGATAACTAAGTTTTATTCTAGATGTGTTGGAGATGATTTTTTTGTTGACCACTTTAATTTTATCCCAAGTGTGTTGGATATTAAAATTATTTTTCATTTTTTAGTTCGGTTTTGTAATAAAGCGCGTTGTTTTATTTTTTTAAAATTAAATGAATTGAGTGTTTACTATTTTACGTGTTACCATTCTCGACTTTAGTAGACAAACTAATTCCATCATAGCTCGAGAAGAAAGTAGAATAGCCTACATATATTTCAATTGAATGAGACAAAAGGAAACATTGCTGTGACTATAGTATTGATTTTATTTTACAATTAAAAGTATAGCATGAATGGATGTCTCTCCATGTTTCAGTTTGGAACAATGAAAACAAATTTCGCCGATACTGTTTACAGGAATTATTAATCAAAATTGTGGTTTAAATGATGTAAAAGTCATGTTCAGACTTCATTTTTCAGAAGGTCTGTGCACCGCCACATTGGCACTTACGTAGTCATCTTAAAGAGCATCTTCCACAACGCTGGATTGGCCGTGTTGGTTTGAATGATGTGTCACTGATGTCGTAGCTAAAGTTATTTTCCGAAAAAAAAGTTTTAATACATCCATACATAGTGTTCTGCATATAAACGGACAACCATCTAGTGAGGCGATACTAATAGAGATAGAATTCTGGAGGAGGGCTTCTAGAAATACCAAGAAGATACAGAAATAGGAATACTAAAATCAGAGATATGATGGATGTTCAAAAATATGTTCTATTAAGTTATTGCAGAAATAAGACAGAATTACTTTGGTCACGTAAAGAGGATGTCAGACGATAGGATACCTAAGATGATACTAATTTTTAAAGCGGAAGGCAATAGAAGAAAGGAGAAACCATAATAACTGTGGGTTCAAGGAGTGCATAGAAGTATGGTGTCGAGAGAGTGAAGCAGAGAATAGGAATTTATGGAGGAGTAAAATTTAAAATGGGTTGGGTAGTAGGAAAACGTGTGTATTGTAGAGGAATTCCCAATATACTTACTTCATTGCCTATATGCCAGACTTTGAAGGTAAGTAAACTCGTTACTAACTAACTTTCTAATTCACTGGCTCTATCGAACCCGTAGGTTCATGGCCGCACGAATATAAGCTCTCCCATGCATCCATATCCTGACCTAATGTTTTCCAATAATCACCTGTATAATCATTTTTTTTAAATGCCCCAGGTTGTCTTTCGACATTCCTGGTGATCTCTCTTTGCATGGCGTACTTGTAACCCACTTCTGAGGTTGGGGCGCCTAGAAGGCGGGGTTACGTTGTCCCGATGATATGATGGGTGATGATGATGATAGTGGTGCGCCAGGAGAGTCCCTAATCCTAATCCCCTGTATAATCTATTTCCCTCAAATCATGTATATTGTTATTCTTCCACCTCATTCTTGGTCTACCAACTGGGCGTTTTTCTCTCTGGTTTTCATTCAAGAAGCTTCCATGCACCTCATCCATCCCCCATTCGAGCCACATGTCCTGCCCTTTACAGTCTATGAGAATTCACTGTTATAATTATATCTGGTTTCCTAAATAAATATAATGTAGCTCACTGTTATGCAGTTTTCTCCATTCACCCGTCTGTTCATCTATCTTTGATCTAAAAATTTTCGTAAGTACTTTATTCTCAAATACTCGTAATTTTCTTCCCTCCTTTAAAGTAAGAGTCCATGTTTCGAGTCCGTATAATATAACTGGGAGGATATCTGTTTTATAAATTAGCAGTTTAACGATTTTTTAGAGGAGTTTAAATGACTGTTTCAAACTTCTAGAAGATAGTCCTTTCCATGGAGAATCTAATGGTATCTCAAACTCGATTTCGACAAAACGACTTTCTAGTTATTTCCATGGTCCGTTCATTTCTAAAATTAATTAAATTTGGTAGTATTAGGAATGTTCCTTTTTTGTCCCATTCATTTTGAATATTATTAGTTTATTTGTCAATAAGAACTCGTATAACGTTATAACGTTGTCAAGACGAATATAGATAGTGCATTCCTTGCCAGGCTGGGTTGTCTTGACAGTTAATAGTAAGCCTTAACTATCAATTCAGCGGCCATACCATGTTGAAAACATAGGTTCTCGTCCGATCACTGAAGTTAATCAGCACTGGGCATGGTTAGTACTTGGATAGATATCGTGCTGCCTTGTCACGCAGCGGGTGCGGGTTCGATCCCCGGTCGGGGCAGTTTTTCTGGGTGAGGTTTTTATCGAGGTTTTTCCTCACCTATAATACAAATGTCAGGAAAATGTTAAGGCCCAAACGGCCCCCGAAATCATATGGCCATCATCATCATCCTTCACTGGTGTGGAAAGCAACGGGAAGCTTGCACACCTATAATTCCCTAATAAAGCTGCAAGCATAGCATGAACATGCTATGATTGCAGTAAAGGACCTGCCTTCTGGCAGAATTACGATGGATGGATATGAAAGATTGTGTTGCTTAATGACGTCAAAATCTGGCATTTTCACGAAAGTATTTTTATGTCCAGGTCTTTCGTTTCAATAATATTCTTTCATTTGTATATTTGTATTACGTACTTTCACGATTTATTAGGATATCCACGGCTTTCACCTAGGGTTAACACTGATATCTGGAATGCATCGTGCTAGGGACTGCAGCGAGGAAACTGATTCATATGCAATTCAAGGATTAAACCCATATTCAATTATCTTATAAAATATATTTAATGTTATCACATTTAAATTTTATCAGAATTATATCATGATTGTAATCAATTTAACTCTGAGATTGAGAGTCTTCTTAATAGAAGCGACTCTTGTAATGTGAATACATGTTTTCCAAAAAGGGTATACGAGAATTGCATATAAAATTAGTGTATTTTCTTGGTTTTCCTTAGTAAAAGATGAATCCAATATTTCAAATTACCGAAATGAGGAGTGATTATTTTTTCAGTACTACACCACTTGAAAAGGAAACAGTAAATCGTAAAATTTAATAGATATTCGCAAAGTTTAATGGTTGAAAACATCGTGGAACAGAATTAAAAATTACTACACAAAAATTATCAAAATGAAACTGATTAACGATACTAAGTCACCAATTTCCAAACACGGACTTGATCAGAAGAGGGAAGGGAAGAACAAACTTCTTTGGAAATATCCTGTTACCTTTGTTATATCCAGAAGGTTGGACTCTTTCAAAGGAAAAATATAAATAATTGCAAGATTTATGTCAATATATCCCTCCTATTGATCTTTCTTTTTATATGAATCTGCAGAATTATAATGAAGACATTCCTCTAGAATAAAATTACATTCTTAAAAATGCATTTATTTTTTCAATAGGGGAACTTATTTTGTCACTGGACTGAATTCAAAATGAACTATACACTTTAGTTAAGCAAGAAGTCACTATAATTTTCCAAGCTAAATTGCAAAGAACAAGAAATTGAAACAAATATATTTTTTGCGCGATATTGCGTTTTGTCGTACTTACAGCAATGACGACCATGATTGAAAGTTCAACTTCCTACATTTCGGGGTTGCCAATCTAAATAACTATACTGTAATAAAATAACTATACTGTAATACTACATATTACAAAACCGCGTGAGGGAAGTAAAACCACTGCCCTCTATGTATACTACACACAATTTATATACAAAAAATATGCAAAAAGTAGTGTTAATATACATTATACGAAACAAATCACTGCATTTTAAATGAACTTAACTATATTTGAAACAATATAAAGCAATAAATATGTACTTCCCGCCATTTTGTCACTATGTTGGTCTAACGGCCTCCTGCAGTTTCAACTAATATACATTGCCCACACTGTTAACGTTAGTCAATTGTTTATCCATCCATAGTAATTCTGCCCGAAGGCAGGTCTTTCACTGCAATCATAGCATTTTCATGCTATGCTTGCAGCTTTACTAGGGAATTATAGGTGTGGTAGCTTCCCGTTGCTCTCCAATGAACCCAAATATTTTTAACAAAGCTGTTAATATTTTACTATTATATATTATTTTGAAAACACCATCGCGCAAAAAAAATGTACAACATACGTTTGTGAAGTGTTTTACAAAATCTCGAAAATTAAAAACCCCGCTATCGCTCGGTTTTTAAACATTTTCCTCGCTTCTGTAAAACCACTTCTCAATCTCGCATCGTAATATAGTATTATACTATTCTTCATAAAATTTGTGTAACTTTGAATATTGTTAATTAGAGTTTCATTATTTAATTATCCTTGATTAACTTAGCACAGCGACATCTCAAAATTCAGTACTTTGGCTTGAGAAGGAACAATAATTTTTGTTAAGCCAGAAGTGACTATAATTTTCATAGCTGAAAAACTAAGGACGAGGAATGAAATATTATATTTTGTTATTCGTAAATGTTTTGTAACTTTTTTAAGATTGTTAATTATACTTGTTTCTTGCTGGACAGTTTCATTACTTATTTATTTATTTATTCATGTTTAATTTTGCACTTCATTAACTGTCCTAAAACTCTTCATACAAAAGGATAATTATTTAATGAAACATCTTCCTCGAGTTCGAATGCAACTAAAACCATATATAAACTTCCAAATAACCTGGAATAATTGTTACCTTCAGATTAAAAAGTAGACCCTATTCGTGAAGCAACTACCTGCTGTAAAAGCAGATATGTTGAAGAAATCGAGGAAACAAATTGAATATAGATGGAATATGGAAACTGTTCTTTATGGTTCATCATTAGAGATGATTTATTAACGAATTCCGAAGGGATGAAGCTATTGAGGTTTTCTAATGAAAAGATGTTTTAAACATTTTTACAGATTTTACTGATCCTATCTATTAAACACTGAAAATGGTCCTGAACAACATTTATATATACCTATTTGTATGTTAACGCTCTAGCGGCCGACATTTTTTATTCATAGAAACCAAACCTTGGCATGCAGCAATTCATTAAAATAATCAGGTCGAGCTCGTTAACCAATAAAATCGGTCCGTTTGGTGTAGGAATTCATCTGAAAAAAAAGAAAATTGTTCTAACAGGACAATTTTTTATATTTAATAACGAAACTCAGTATACGCTAATAAAATAAATCTAAAAAAAAAGCAGCAAAGTCCAACAATCGGAAGTGGAGGTTTACCAGATTTCCAAAATTAAAAATTGACTCTTGTAACGGCTATGTTTGTTTTTTGGCAAAGTAAACCATATGATTTAGGCATATACTTTTCTCTTCAAATTTAATTTGTTATTGAGTGAGAAGAAATAAATTTAATATTAAATAGCCAACAATTTAATTAACTCTTGAGTTGGTGATAAATCCTTTAAGATACATTAGTTTAATTTATTTAATATTTTAAATAAATTAAAGGAAAATTAATCAGTTGATATTATTTTAATTGGTATGAAATTATACAACAATATATAAATAAGTAATAAGGTTGAGAACAATTTGTTTTCTCTACAGTCCGATACTTTTAAATTATATTGCGTATGTGAGCATAAATTTGACTTGCTGAGGGTTTTCTTTTAACTGCTCAGTTCTTGCGTGACGGACTTTTTATTATCGAGACAATGAAAAAGTTATTTAAATTTTCTGCATCTCCCTTATAACTTTATTAAATATGGAAGGTTTGAAAGAATCGCCTTGTATATAGATAAAAAGAAATCTGAGTACGTAACGCGAGATTTTGCAGTCTTCTCTCCATGAGGTAAAGTTAATTAAAACGTCGCAATGATAAAAACATGAAAAGTGTCTTCTTCTCCCTTAATCCTGGTAGCTGACGTTGTAATGTACGAGGTAGCATCAAAATAGTGTCAAATTTTACAAAAAATTATTACATTAAAACCCGATGTCTCCCCATATATGTGACAATGTAGTGCTACTTCTTTATATTATCACGCTCTTAGTTACCTGGCGTCCAGATTTCAGTAATTATTTTTTCACTTTTCACTATAATTTTGACACTATACTAATTCCGAGCTAAGTTCCTGATATAATGTAAACAAAGCAGATGTATAACTGCAATTTCATTAGTCGAAAAACGAATTTCCCTTTGAGCGTGTATGAAAATGTAATTCCCTCTCTAATACTCGAAATAAAGAAAATAATAATAATTAAAATATGTATTATGCAGTACTTATTTAGGATAACACAGTGTAAACTAAAAATAGAATCGCACAAACAAAACTAGCAACAAATGCTTCAAACTCCTACCAGGGAAATGAAAAGAATTTTAAGTACAGAAATGGATGTTTTAAGAAGATCAGCTGGAAAATCTAGAATGGATAGAATACGAAATATGGAAATAAGGAAATTATGGGTGTGCAAGAGGAGACGGACATCATAGACATTATAGAACAGAAAATATTACAGTGATATGGCCATGTCAAAAGAACGCCAGGGAAAAGCTTCATTAAAATTGTTATGGAATGGATCCCAATGGAAAGGAGGAAGACCGAAGAAAACGTGGATACTAGGGGAACAAGCTGCTATGAATATCAGAGGATTGGAGGACAATGGATGGACAGAGAGGAATGGCGTTAGGTTTCCGGAAGACGGCAGCAGTTGCCACGATACCCGATGATGATCTGGTACATGTCTATATAATATAAGTTAAATAGGAGAAACAATTTTAATATATTAAATAGTTTTAATAGATTACATAAACATTTAAGTTTTATTCTTATGCATGCTCAACGCAGAATACATAGGAATTTCAGTTAATAAAATGGCCGCTTCTGTATAATTATAAGACATTAAAAAAATTGAAATTCGGAGAGAAACAAATTATTTTTAATATTTTCTATCAGTTTAGAGAAAATATCCTACATCAACCATTGACGATGTAAAAACATATGTCTGAGAGCCGGACCTAGATCGATCTTCCCTTACTTTGAAGATTTGTGATTTTTGTCAATTGTAATACACGTTGTCAGAACTTCCAGACAAGCATTTCGTGTATGGTAAAGCAAATGGTAATGCACGCGAAGCTCAACGCTTGTACAGCGCACAATATTCGAACAGACGTCAACCACATCTTCGAACGTTTCAAAACGTTCACCACCGACTCGGGGAAACAAGTTCCTTGCGTTCATGGCATCAATTAGGCTGGGCACGTAATATTCGAACAGTCGCTGTGGAACAGGAAGTTCTTGTTCACGTGGAAGAACATGCCTGTATTCAATGTGGTGGTAGGCATTTTGAACACCAAGTGTTGTAAAACCAAATTGGTGAATAAATTTATATTTGCTTAAGTGTGAGCAAAAAATACGTTCCTGTCCATCCAGATATTTCAGGGCTTATACTGACCCAGGATTATTTTCCAGACCATAAGTTACTAAACAAAAGTTGTTGTATTTCGATCCCTCTATAAGCTCACGAAATTTGTGCGCAACCTTTTGAATCATCCTGTATATAATGTTAAGAACTTGATATATGTTTTAAGAAACTACTAGAAAATAAATCTAATGTGGTGAGTGCGGCCTAAATCATATGTCTATGTTTCCTTTAAATTAACAATATTTAGACAGAACAGGTACAGACTCTATTTTATTAAGATAAATAATTATATATATAGAAATTCTATCTATAATCAACAGAACATTCTACAATAGCTATGGTATAATTTTAAAACATTTACATAGTTTATTAGGATAGTATATTATCATCATGTCTTCACTAGTCAAATATATAAAATTGAAAATTTGCAGGTACATCTGTGGTTTCAAAACACTATAGTAAGAGAAGTACGTGAGGGCACTATGGATTGTGCGAAGGGTGCACCTAGATGTGCGATTCTTCCCCTATCTGCAGCCAGATGGCGCTAATGCCTGTCAGCGCTGTGACGTCTCAACTGCGCTCTAGTTAACTTCACGTGTCCACCAGCTGCCAATCATCGCCCGCCATTACATCTTACATCCTACTTCTCTTTTTCAATCTGCAACTAGCTTCGTTACAGTATCCTAAACTAAACCAAGGCATTTGTCGTAATTGTCTACATCCGAGTATAAAAACACCTAACCAATTTATCAACTAAATTATTCAAAATATGAATACGTATTCACTTACGAGAAGTTAAAGCAGAATTAGATAAAAAAATAATTGAACAATTTCTGAATTTAATTACCCCGGTCACCTAATATCTGATATAAGAAATGACATAGAGACAATGTTACAGAAATATAATGTAATAAATAGAATCATAAAAATATATTTTGGTAAACAAATGTCAACAGAACTTCTTTTGATTTTGCTGAAGGTGAATCAGAATTGGTATGTGGATTTAATGTTGAATAGAAAGGAATGGAATATGCATTAATTTTTTTTGGCAGAATATGCAAGAATCCTTAATGTAATAAATGGAGTCATAAAAAGGAAATTTCGGTAAACAAAATGTAATTGTATCAAAATTGAGATCACACAATGTAACTTCAAAATAAGGACTGAAATATAGCAGCGATAATGGGATAATAAATTCTAAAATCAAATCAAAATTGTTAGCTTCACAGATCAGATTTCTAGGTCCACTCACAGGTTTGACAAAATGAACACAGACATAAGCGAAAAATTAAAAGTTTTCAACGCAATTAGTACAACATGTCCTAAAATGGACACATCTCGTTTTCCTAAATTAGCATTGAACTATCAACCAAATGAACGTCTTTATTAGTACAGTGAAAGTCTGCGGATCCGCAATACATTTTATAAACTTAAAACTGTATCAAAGGAATATTTATAAAATACTAGCTAATGCCCGGCGTGCGCTGCTGCGTCTAAATAAATGAAAATTAATGTGCTTTCATGTTTAGTTGAATAAGTGTAAGGAAAAATAATTATAAATTTATGTTTTTAGATATCCCGTACTGATTACCCGGTGTTGCCCGGGAATCTACTTATCCCGCTCTTCTTGACATAAATGAGCTGAAATACGAAAATAAATGTGTTTTATGTTTAATTAAATAAGTAAATGGAAAAAAAATATATCGTAATTATTTTTAGATACCTCTTGCTGTTTACCCGGCGATGTCCGGGAATCTAATCATCCCGATCTTCTTAGCATAAATGAGATGAAATACAAAAATTAATGTACTTCTTATGATTAGTTGAAGAAGTAAAATTAAAAATAATTATAAATGTATGTCGTAATTATTTTAAGATTCCCCGTACTGATTATCCGGCGTTTCCTGGGAATCTACGTATCTCGATCTTCTTGGCATAAATGAAAGAAAAAAATGGTTATTGTGCTTTATCCTTAAGAGATAAATACCGTACATGCTGTCGCGGACGTTTTTGTAGAGCTTTTTGAGATATTCAATTCTGTTTACATTAATTTTGTGTATTTAGAATGGTTTAGGCAGCGTAAGCCATTCAAGCGTCCAAAGAGCTACATTTTCCACTACAAAGGGCGATGTTTAAGGGTGTAGGAGTTGAGTATTACAACTCTCTTATAGCCTATGTTCATCACGGGAATCTCCTGAACATTTTGCAAAAAGCCCCATCACAATCTGATTAACGGTGTGGCCGCGCATAAAGTACGAACAAACAAACAAACCAACAAACAAACATTAATTTTTATGTATAAGATTATGGTTCATTTAAATTTTCACATATTTGCTCTGTGTTTTGATCATATTCCTGACTATGCGATAAAGGAAGACCAACTATAAGATGGTCACATCTTGAAATTCCATAGGAACAGGCTCTGACGATCTGAATCTAAATAAGATCAGGATGATGATGATAAAAAACTTACCGAAAATGATGAACCGTTAGGATACAGTATCTCCATATGACTTATCCATCTACAGGTTGGTACCTTATAATGGGGAAATTTTATTCTATTCGATTTCTTCAAAAACGCATCAGGACAGATTTAATTGGAAACGGCCCCAGCAAGCATATCAGTGGGTAGGCCGACAAAACGATGGCGAACATACTAGAAGACAGAACAGGCAATACAATGACTACATCTAGATGTGATGAAAATTATGATGATGAATAAGTATTGATGGATAGTAGATGCAAATAAGTAACTAACTCACTGGCTCTATCGAACCAATACTTTTTATTACCACGCGAATATAAGCTCTCCATATATTCCTATACTGAGTTTTAATGTTTTCAAATCATCGCCTGTATAATTTACTTCCCTTAAACCATGGTTAAAGTTATTCTTCCACCTCATTCTTGGTCTACAACTGGGCGATTTCCCTCTGGTTTTCCTTCAAGAAGCTTCCGTGTAACTCTTTCATTCCCCTTCGTGCCACTTGTCCCGCCCATCGCAGTCTATGAGACTTAACTATTCTTATTATAAAGTATGTAGTCAATGTATCCATTTCACCAACTAAAAATTAAAAGAGCCAACATGTTACAACAGCGAAGCTGTCGTTTTCAAGACTAAATATCTAGTCCTGAAAATGACAGCTTCGCTGTTGAAACATGTTGACTCTTATAATTTTTAATTGGTGAAATGGGCACGCTGACTACATATTTTACGATTTTATCACCAAGTAGATCATTAGTTTATTAAATGTTGTTATTATATCTGTTTTCCTATAAACATCATGTAGCTCACTGTTAAGGAGTCTTCTCCATTCATCTGTCTGTCCATCTTTCTTTTGTCCAAAATTTTTCGTAAGAACTTTATTCTCAAATACTCGTACTTTCCTTTCCTCCCTTAAAGTACCAACTAAATATGGAAATTAATTTTTGTACTATCTATGCAAAAACATACACAAAACTGTCCATAATACAGAAACTGCGTAAACAAAGTAAATTCCTTATCAAATCGAATATATGGTCCCATTTTTCTGGTTTATGGATATATATTTATTTTTTTAAATTGGATAAATTCAATATTTTATACCAGCTTATTTGTAAGTTTGGGACTAACGTAAAAACCAATCATGCATAACAACGGTTACTACCTATTAATACCTTAAATTTAAGGAATAGTGATGTGGGATTAGCAGCCGGCTCGTTAGGACATTGTATTTGAACATCGATATAGATCTGTCGCACCTTAAGATTTATTTTATGTCTTGACTGACACTTTTACATTGCATTAAGATATTGAACACGTCTAAATTAAATTATATAGCAAATAAATTCAATATGACAATCTCTGAAAGTAAATCGAAAATAATGACATTCAATGGGAAAGACCATATGAGGTAGAAATCAGCATTAATAACAGTACAATATAACAAGTGTACAATTTCAATTATTTAGGATGCAATGTATCTTACTGCCAGAAGGGGATATTGATATATTTAAATTAATATCGGGAAGTAAACATTATGAGGTTATATCATTAATAGCGAGTGCAGAACATATTTTAATCGACTCACCTCATACATTTTAAAACTTCTCTGATACCGACGGTTTCAGACAATATCATGTTCTCCTTCAGTCATGGCTTCCACTGATGAAATTCCGTGATTGTTGATTTCTTTAGTGACATCACCTCTTGTGCTGTCATCTTACGTTGGGATTATAAACTTTGTAATTAAATTTTTATCCACCGGAATATCGAAATTCATAGATCGATATTTATTCTTCTGAATGAATATCATTTCCCAAATTGTCAATTCCAACGGTTTATCCAATTGTTTCAAAAAATTTTCTTCTTTTTCAATTTCATGATGTTCTAGTAAACTATGTGCAGCAATTGCTGATTTTTCAATTTCACAATTTTTAATATTTTAAAAGTGTTCTTTAGTGTGTGTTTCAAAATAAAAGAAGTTTGAAAATGTATGAGGTGAGTCGATAAAAATATAATCTCCCTCACTATGGGGATATTGATATTAAATTAAATACGTTATACATAGAATGTATGACCCTATCAAACAGACACTGAAAAATAAAACTTTGAGGAAAACACAATTAAAATTTTATAAAATTATGGCAGTGTCTGTCTTAACATATGCAAGTGAAAACTGGACTCTTAACCGTTCGGACAGAAGAAAAATAAAAACTGCAAAAACGAAGTTTTTACGTTCAGTAGCAGGTGTGACAATTTTGGACAGAAAAATAAATGAAGATATTAGAAAATACTTAAATATTTTTAATTTATCAAATAGAATTGACAATATGAGAAACAACTTGTACGAACATGTTAAAAGAATGCCTACAGATAGAATACCCCAGCTTTACAAACAAATAGGACATGAAGTGCTGGACGCCCATTTACTAGATGGGAAGATTCATTAAATCCCACTTGATGTGAAAACAGGTTAGAAGGCCTAATTTCATGAAGTAGAAGAATAAGAACACTTTTTTTTTTGCAATCTACCAGTGACACAGGTGAGAAAGTCATAAAAACACATCTATAACCTGACAAGTATTTGACTATTACACGAACTATGAAATGAAATATGTAAGTTAATAACTTTGTGTCGACAAGCGAGACGGATTTCCAGCGATAAAAATTCGAGTCAGAATTTCTTCAGGTGTTGCGACAAACCCTATTCCACACGTATGTGATTTCCAACTCATTACACTCAACCACGTCCCTTCACTTTTTTTTTCTCCTTTCAACTATAAAAACTCTTCCCTCTTCTTTCCAAGCTATTTGCCTCCTTTTATATTCACGCCCCATCGCATCGGTCTGCTTCAGACAACTTGCAGTTTGTATTGTCGCAAACTGTCCTCCAATTTCCTAAATCATCAATTTAAAAAAAAAACTATTTTAAGTATAAACAATATATTTATTCATTTAGCAGGATTCACAATGTTTCACATCTTACTGTGCCCAATTAACTAGTGTCATTCCCCTCTCTGTCATTCCAATCTTCATAGTTCAATCCTTTTTATATCATGCTACTCAAACACTATCAATCTATTTTATTTTTGGCCGTCCTCTTCTACTTCTACCAAGTGGCACCCATACTAGTATTTTTCTTGCTAATCTGACTTGTGTCATTCTTTTTTACATGACCATACCATTTTAATTGTCTTTGTTTTTTTATGAAATACACAGTTGAAGTTTGAACGTTTGTATTTTCTTTAATTACGCTGTTTCGTATTTTATCTCTTCTAGAAATTCTAGCTGAACGCCTTCAAAAATCCATTTAAGCAGAATTTAATTTACTTATTGTTCTAGAATTTAATTCCAGTGTTTCTGCACTCTATGCCTTTGCAATCCTCATTATAGTAATAAAAATGTTTGTTTTAGTTTTATAACTTATATTATCATCCATAAAACACCATTTTATTTTGATATTGCATATTTGTCCTTCTTTATCCTCTCATTAATTTCAGCATCATGACTTCCATCTGCACTAATTTTTAGCCCCAAATATATATATTCGTTAAATGATTTTATTTTCCATGTTCGCCTAATAAAGCCAGATTTTTCTTATCTCATATTACCATATACTTCGTATTGTCCAAATTTATCTTTAATCGCCATTTTTTCATATTACTTCTTTCAGTTTTCTCGTCAGTTACTCTGAATCCCCAGTGTGTTAAACAATATATACATACTATAATTTATATAATTAAGCAAAAAAAGAAATATATCCACCGTTGTGGTCTCGAGGTAGCGTGCTGCCTTGTCACGCAGCGGGCCCGGATTAGATTCCCGTTCGGGGCAGGCACCTGGGTGAGGTTTTTCGGGGTTTTTGCTCACATGTAGGACAAATGTCAGGAAGATTAGGGCCCAACGGTTCCCGAAAATCATCCGGCCATCATCATCGTCCTTATCATTATCATCAATACTTCACAGGTGTGGAAAGCAATGGGAAGCTACCACACCTATAATTCCCTAGTAAATCTACAAATCATAGCATGAAAATGCTACGATTGCAGTGAAAGACCTGCCCTCGGGCAGAATTAATATTGATGGATGATACATATATATATATATATATATATATATATATATATATATATATATATATATATAAATTAAAACACATATAGCATAATTAAATAAAGAAGAAGAATATATATATATATATATATATATATATACGTAGCCTATATTTACCACTTCAATCGGAATTCTTTCAAGATGTGTGTAAAATGACCATACCTACCAATATAACGCACCATTTAACAAGTACCATTAACAGAGAATTTAGAAACTTAGTGGCTTCCAGTGCAAAAATGTTAACTGTTTGTTATTCATTTAGTTTACTTTACTTTTCAATATGTGGCGATTTTAATTTAACAACTTATTATTATATTTATACTGTGCGAACATACTTTGTATCGATATGTTACAATAATGTTATCTCGAAAATACGTTAACTTGTGGATGAAAGTAACATTTGGATTTTCATAGACGAGGTTTGTTGAAATTTTAGTTGTGAGTGTACTTTCGCCAGACAGTCGTAATGCATCATTTATATTAAATTCTGAATTAGCAAAAAGATTAACAAAAAACGCATTTTCGATTTTTTAAGTTATTCACATTAATTAGTACTTGTTTTATACTGGATTCGTTTCTTACACACTTTTATCTCTTTTGTTTACATTTTCAGCTAGCTATATGAGTTAAGTCATATTATTTTTACGTATTTGTGTAGTCAAACGACGTTATTATACGACACAGCGGAACGTTTACCTCCATCCATAGCAGCACTGTTGCTGCGTCGCACGGATTTACTACTGACAACGTTAACTTTCAATGCGGAAAAACTGTGTACTAAAAGAATGTAGTAAGTGTGAATTAGGGGTTCGAGGTAGTAGACCGTTGTCTCAGGTTGCAGTGACAGTGTTTATTATCTGTCAGTCGTATATAGTCAGTTGTTAGTGACAATGTCAAGTGCGAAAGTTAAACCCTATATTCACAGTATACACATATTTAATTCTGACAGATAGTAGTTGGAAAGTCAGTGCAGATTTAATTTCTCTGTACATCATATTATCCAGAAACCCGTAGGCATATAACCTCCGAAGATCTTTCATTAACTTCATCTCCAATTTCAAGTAGGCCTACCACTATATTTTGCCACTGATTATACCACTTGTCCAGTCATTCGCTTGTACCAACGGTGGAAGGAGACACATGCCCCATCTTCACCACTAGCGCCAATGCTTCTTCTCACCAGCTAAAAAGTTAACGCGGCCAAGTAATAGACACTAACCATGTATAATCAGGAAGCACTTACCCAGCTTACTTAGGGTAATAGCTGCACTCCTCGACGCCACAGACTGACGTAAAGCAAGTGTACGCGGGATGACACGACATCAGTTCGCAAATTATCCACAATCGTAGCAGGTCAATGTTCTACCGTATCGGATAATACCGTTCGGGACGGAGAGTAATACACCGCGAAAACACGATATAATACAAACACTAACCGAATCGTAAACACCGATTTTATCCCACCACTGACAGACTTGATTTCTTCAGGCTCATCACAAATCTACATCAACACCACTGCTGCTGCTCACCACTCCAATTAATCAATTAACCAACAAACACCAATTGACTCTCTGCCATGGTTTCAACACTTTTCACGCCATTTATTTAATTATTTTTCGAAACCTTTTACGAAATTAGCGGGGCTAAATTGCTCAGTTATAGAATCAGCTGGACTATTGACACAATTTATTAACCACCTAGGTGGCTCCGTGGCGCAAGTGGTTAGATGCTCGCCTCTCAACGCTGAAGTCCCGAGATCGAGTCTAAAGTCATTCCATGTGGGTTTAGTGGTGGACGAAACGGAGCTTGGGCAGGTTTTTCTAGGGTTTCTTGACCCGTTTTCCCCTGCCATAATTTCATTCTACCATTTCTCCATATTCATCTCATCCATTTCATTCCGTTCATCTGCCTCCGTGATGCTCCGTTAGGCATGGTCGGCCAGGATCAAATAATCCTATAGGATTAAATAGAAATATTGATAAAATTCCCTTTCATCCTTACTTTTCCATTAAAGACACTTTCGGCACCCATGTCATTCACAAACCTATACATTGGGGACTCATCTCGTCTCATCCTCCGACCCGACCCTGATTTGGACTCCAGTTGAGGATATTCATATTAATCACCTAAAAGAGACGTCATAACCGCTCAACCAACATCGTATTTGACGTATCCCACGTATGGATTGATAGATAGATATATAGATAGATAGGCCTGCATTGTCAGCAGTGGAATATTTGTCCTCGCTCTACTAAAGACGTTATTTCAGGATACGACACGAATTCAATTGTAGAAAGTGTCGGTTTATATTCATTTTTATTTTCTGGATTGTTTCTGTTATTTACACCGGTGTCCTCAACCAAAATATACAATTGTTTTCTTCCACACTTCCCGGTCTTGCGTGTCTGCTTCTGTCATACTTCTCTTCTTCATCGTGTCATGAATTTATCTTTATCCCCATTGGCTTTGGTCTACCACGTTTTCCTTTTCCAGGAGGCATCCATTTCAATACTTCTTTGTTTGTTTCTGTGGCCCTTCTTCTCATTGTATGTCCATACCATCTTAGTATATATAAGATGCTATATTTTCACCTGGAGCGAATATATTACATGCTATTGTTGTGGCTGGAGTCGAACCCCCATCATGCAGATATTTTGCTGACTCAGTCTTCTAAATGCTGCATGCAGAAATGTCGGTATTACATTAATCAAAAGCAACATCTGCCGGTATCCAATTCGCAAGTTAAAACTTAGTATTGACTCGTAAATCATAGCAAGTGTCAGATCTTCTCGCACCGACAAATAATCTCCTCCATTTATCACGCGTTTACAATTCATGACTTCCCTTTCAAAAATTGCAAACATCCATTTCCAACATGTAGGAAACATAACTGAACTCATAATATTTCCTTAACGACCTACCGCAGCAGCGAGGTCAACAGTCGTCTTCTAAGTTAAAACTAGACAAATGTCAATTTCAAATTAACTTACAATAAATAAATAAATTTTATCTAATAATTTTTAATATAAACAGGGATATACTTTCTATGCAATTCAATCGTTCAAAATACACAACTATAGGGGAAGTTTTGATAATGTGGACCATTCGCTTTGAGTGGACGCTGTTAATATCTTATTTAATTGGGGCTGCTCTCGAACAGAAAACATTTTTAATTATTCCCCTAACCAACTCTGCTGTGTTCAATACCTGTTTGTTTTATTCTTTGTGCGCAGAAGGGTTTATTTGTGACATTTATGAAAACGACCACTTTAAAAGTTTTTCAAGCTGAGAATTAATTCTTAAATTCTTCTACTGTACGTTACAAATATTGAAAAATCTCCTAGATATATATTATATTATGTAGGTGCTGTTTTAATAGTAGTAGTAATAGGACTTTATTAGACTACAAGTAAGATACACATAATGTTATTTACAAATATGGGTCGCACGGGCAGTAAGTCGTACGTGCTGTTGACAGTCCGTTACAATAAGTACATAAGGACTTTATTACACCAAAAGTAAGATACATACAATGTTATTTACAAATATACTTAAGACAAAAAAGAAAACAATAATGTTACAATTAGATTACAATACAATTACATTATACATTAATTTAGTTATGTAGAATTATTAAGAATTAATGGTATTGCAATTTAACATATTTATTTATTCATGAATGAATGTTGTTCTTATTTCCGCGTTTTGTCCAGAAATCTACCCACGTTTATTCAATTTTCTGGGCTTACCAATAACTCGTAGCATGCCAATCTTCCACGATTTGTATTCAGAAATCTTTCCGGTAATAACTGACGCCTCCAATATTTCAAATCGTTACGTTTCCCTAATATATGCATCCCGTCTTCAAAGCTCCCGCACATTGGACGTATTCGCATATCGTGATCGTCGCTAATTTTAAAAAAATGCCGTGCCCCTAACCTGAACCAAGCAAGCTCTGATCTCTCTTTAAATCCTAGATTCAGTATATAAGATTCTTTTCCCCAAACTTGTTTTAGGTCTCTTTGTAAAAACAGTGATCGTTTTCCCGAACATTCGGCCAACATATTTTGTCTGTTTATATCTAAGTACCTCCTCCTTATTTTTGTGCACACATTCTTGCGATTTTCAATCCCTTTTTCCCATACCCAATCCATCCCAATCTTTTGGAGTTCTGTCCTAACTTCGTCTGCCCAGAATTTCACATTTGCGTTCCTAATTTGGTGGTTGTAGCATATTGCTCTGAGCATACTGATGGGTTAATTTGATATTATGTGACTTGGCACTGTACAAAATAATTAAACATAACAAAGGAATTCGGTTAATGAGGACCCTCCACGAGGCGGTTAAAGTGGACCTGGGTGCACTTTAGACGAATACGTAAATTTTATCAATGAGGATGCTATATGTAAAAACCATGCATGTAATTATTTTTATTTAATATCCTTGCAATATTAACAAACCCAAATACCGTCGTTGTCTGCAGATGAAATTCGTGTGATTGTTAAAATCATTAATAATGTTTCAAATCATTAAATAAATATCAACACTTTTTAATTACGATGAGCCATAAATATTTTCAGATTAATTTTTGCCTGCCTGTACAAATTAATAGAGTGAATAAACTTAAAAATAGTCTAAAAGCTAGGGTGGACTCTGGGGTCCACTTTACCCGAGTATAGGGGTTAAAGTGAACCTTTCTTGTAATGTAAAGGAGTTTGTAAATTATGAAGATGTTTCCATATTTGAATAAAAATTATATTTCATTTAACATTAATGATAATCACAGTAATTAAATAAAATTTAAATATCTTAATTAAGAGAAGAAAAACAACAAATTCAAAATAGGGGCCCACATTACCCGAAGTTCCTCTTTGATCTCGCTCAATTATAAAGTTGTCATGGGTTGATATCTCTTAATTTTTCTCTGGAATGGAGTTACGGTTATTGCAATCTATTTTTATAGTTATACAAATTATAATTGCATTAAAGGCTAATTATCTCATAGCTGTAGAATACATATTTTCAATTCCAGAAATATATTTTTGAAGTATTATTAGGTGTTAAGGAGGAGATACTAAGGGCCAACAAACATATGTTATTGAAGTTAGCGCTAAAAGTTAACAGGAATATAACTAACATATTGTCACAATAAAAAATCCATGTTATAGTGGAGATGAAAAATAAATAACAAATGAGGGAAATAATAAAGAAGTGGCTGAATGCAAATACCTAGGAATTGCAATTAAAACAGGAATGAGGTATGGAATTAAATTAAACATATGCTAAACTCTAGAAATGCATATTATTACTCCATTACACAGACTCTTGTTATCCAAACTTTTCACAAAAAAACCGTTAAATTATATATATATATATATATATGTGTGTGTGTGTGTGTGTATTATATTAAACAGTACCAACTAAATTGGAAACACCATCTTGAAAGAATGAGTTCAAATCAGATCCCCAAAGCTGTTTATAATTATATACCAAGTGGACGAAGATCTCTGGGCCGTCCTATGAAACGCTGGAGGGAAAATTTTCTGTAGGATCGTAACAGGCCTTGGCCTAATACTTGGAAGGAAGAAGAAGAAGAAGATATATATATATATATATATAACTGTTATTTTGCAGATCTATTATATGGATGTGAAACATGGACTCTTACTTTAAGGGATGAGAAACAATGACGAGTATATTTGAGGATACTTTTCTTAGGAAAACCTTTGAAGCAAACAAAGACAAACAGACAGGTGAATGGAGGAAATTGAAAATAGTGAGCTAAATGATCTTTTTGGGAAGCTACATATAATACGAAAAGTTAAGTATCTTATATTTCTATGGTAGAAGAATAGAACGGTTTTAGACAAGGAAGGTCATGCTCTGACAATATATGTACTATGAGAAAGATAATAGAAAAGAGGCGAGAATTCATTTTACCCACATATTTAGCTTTCGTAGATCTTGAAAAAGTCTTTGATAAGGTGTTAAGAAGAATATTGTGGGAATTAATGAAGGCAAGAGGGTACCCGGCTCAACTTATAAAAGGAATAAAAAGTCTTTATAATGACACGAAAATTATCCTTAATTTATATAATTATTCCAGAGAAGAAATTTTAATGAATCAAGGAGTTCGACAAGGGTGTACATTATCACCTACATTGTTTAATATATATTTTGACGAGGTTGTACGAAAATGGAAAAAATCAAGTCCAATAGGAATACAAAAATTAATAAGGAAATGTGTATGAATATTTTAATGTATGCAGACGATTTGGTAATTATACAGAAGTCAGAGGATGATTTACAAAGAGCCATTTACATGTTGAATCAATTAGGACTCTATTATAATCTCAAAGTCTCAACTTCAAAAACTGAAATTATGGCTTTTCAGGGCAAAGTGCCAGTCAGAGCAAAAATAGTAATCAATAATGAAATAATAGAACAGATAGCACACTTTAACTATCTTGGTTTAGATATAACATATAGCTGTGATTGTGATATACATAATAAATTAAACCGATATCAAATGATGTGTGGCACCATAAGAAGAACCCTCTGAAAGACTCGAAGAGAAACTCAGCTCAGGTTTTATAAAATTGTGGCTGTTCCTGTTCTTTTATATGGATCTGAATCTTGGGTACTTACAAAAAAAGATATCTCACACATTCAAGCCGCTGAAATGAAATTTTTAAGATCCGTAAAAGGATGTACACGCATGGATAGATTACACAACGAATCAATAAGAAATGAACTGGATATATTTTCAATAGTCGATAAACTTGAACCGAAAGTGCGTTTTTCGGCTCATTACTGCAGCGTCGTTATCCTCCCTAGACTGTGATATTCATGAACTATGCCAATATTCCTTTCTCTTTGCATCTACCCCCACTCTCCCTCTTTACCTCTCCTGGTGCGCTGTGCCTACGGCGCATCTCCCCTCTACCTCGGAACCTTCATATACGTGGCGCACAGGCAGAACGTTATCATTCATTCATTCATTCATTCATTCATTCATTCATTCATCGATCCATTCCGAGATGGGATTGGAACTCTAAAATGGACAAGGTCGTCTGAAGCCGAGAAGCGGCGCAGTTTTAGTTGGTCCTGTAGACCAGGGAAGAAGCCACCCTGGCTTGGACGCTAGCATGAGTGTAGTATGAGGTATGGTGTGGTCTTTGTCTTGTAAAAGTATTATCATTTATTTATTTATATTATGTTCTTGAATGATTAAATGTTTATCTTGATTTTGTTTTTACTTCAGACAACTTGTTTGCATTAAATATCATTGTTTTATATAATTAATGTTCAATCTGATTTATGTGCACGTAGCTGTTTGGTATAATCCTATACGGAAACTCACTCACTTAGGATATTATTTCCAGCTCCCTTTATTTTGCTGTCTAGCTTTCCTGATTGATAATCATAGTGAAAACAATCATTTTCAGTCACTCTGTGGGTTTGAGAATCATTATTGATTTATGTTAATACGCCTTGGAAAGAAAGATGAATCAATCCTTGCCTTCTATGGGCCCGAGGCAAGTAATTCTGTAATTAATAACCATGGAGGTAATCAGATCTACGCTAATAGAAGCAACGAAAACAAAAGACGATCTCTAAGCGGCACAAACTAGAAGAGCACAAATACCAATGGAAAGAACATTTAGACAGAAAGGGTAATGCAAGATTACCCAAAAAGATAAACACCTACAAACCACTTGGAAAAAGATCTTTGGGACGGCCAAGGAAACGATGGACTTGAGCCGGAACAGGTCGCATTGTCCTAATCCTGAAAAGGAAGAAGAAGAAGAAGGAGAAGATATTTCTATGGAAGGAAGTGCAACACGAATGGGGATGAAATAGGGACATGAAAACTTATTGTAGGAAAACCAGATGGCAAGCGCCCAATAGGTAGGCCAAGAATGAAGTAGAAGGTTAACTAACTATTATATAAGAGAGGTAAATTTTAGAGGAGATGATTGCAGAACATTATCTCGAGAAAGGGATATATTGAGAGCTTTATGTACAAGCTGTCACGTACCTAGCGGTTCGATAGTGCTAGTGAGTTATTTAACAAAATATTGATCCAATGAACGATTGTTTTCTTAATAAGGATCAAATTAAGCAGAATTTATTTACATAAAAATAAAATATAATTTTCGTTTTTTTTTTAATTTGTGGTAAATCTTCATTAATCAAAGCTTCACATGAGCTTGTTCATTTTCAGTTTTTCACGAGATGTGGAATTTTCATTTAAAATAATGTTTGTTTTGAATTAGTACTTGTTTCAACATGAACATTTAACAATGAACAAGAACTTTTCAATATTAAAGTGTGATTTTAATATCGTTCAGAAGTGTTTTAAACAAGAACTCTATAACGAAACGCACTGTTATTTGGAAAACTTCATTTATTTTACCTATTCACTTCATATGATCAGTCCTTCTAAATCTGATTCTTTAGATCTTTATTGACACTGGGAAGGCGGACTTCCCGAGCACTGCGAGTTGAATAAATAATAGTTTTAAAAAACTAAAAGAACACGCTTTATTAGAAAACTAAAAAATGAAAAATAATTTTAATTTCCAATACGCTTGGGATGAAATTAAAGTGGTCAAAAAAAATCATCTCCAACACATATAGAATAAAACTACAGTTATCAACAAAAAGAAAACACTTTTACCTTCAAAAGCGTGGGGTGCTCTATATCAATTAATATATTTGATAATAAACAGATATTGGTAAAAGTAAGCTCTCTAAGAAGAAAATGTAAAAATCATAAAAAGCACGCCACGCTTTTGATGGTAAAAGTATTTTATTTTTGTTGATAACTGTAGTTTTATTCTATATGTGTTGGAGATGATTTTTTTTCGACCACTTTAATTTTATCCCAAGCGTATTGGAAATTAAAATTATTTTTCATTTTTTAGTTTTCTAATAAAGCGTGTTCTTTTAGTTTTTTAAAACTATTATTTATTTTTTATTTTTTAGTTTTCATATTTTACAAAATAAGATAAAAATGTAAATATCTTTAAATTCGATACTATTGTAGTATGAGCTAAAAGTAATACTCTTCTATAAAAAAAACCCTCCCAGCCGGAAAGAACCAGTGACGTATGGATTGCTGAAATCATATGCCACTAAGAGTTCACTGCTCTACCAACTGAGCTCTTACAACGATTGGCTAAAAAGTCGACAAGTCCGCAACCTATTATACCAGTTTTCATTTTTTTTTTATTTTCGGATGATTCTGGCCAGGATTTTAGAAACAAAATATGAAATTATTGTATTGTCACGGGTCCTCTACACGTATACAAAGTTTCAAGTCGATCCAATGTTTCTAAGTGGGTGAACATCGCGTTGAAAGATTACGTTACATTGATACAAAAACACTTTTTTTCATTTTCTGATGATTACGGCCAGGATTTTAGAACATAAATATGAAATATTGTATTGTCACGGGTTCTCTACAAGTATACAAAGTTTCAAGTCGATCCAATGATTTTAAGTGGGTGAAAATCGCGTCGAAAGATTCAGTTACATTGATAGATAGATATATACAGGTCAAGCTAATGTAAAGCGTGTAAAAATATATTGCGCTATACCAGTATTATGGAGATCAGTGGAATGAAAGTTTATTCTACGGTGCTATGTAAGTTGTTGGTCGTGTTCCCGGTCCGTTACACTAGGTTCTAGTCCCATGACCTATAGTGCCACTTTTGAGTTGGGCCGGCGGCCGCGAAGAGGGACTACAACCCTTCCGTTGGCCCCTTGTGCACATATCTATTAATCCGGCTCGGAATCATGAGGCAGCAACCTGGTGGGCCGCTCACTAGATCCTCAAAACCATATTATTTTCAACACCGGTGGGTTACCGACCAAACTATTTTCCCTTACATTAGATATGAGGTGAAGAGTGCTATGAAATGAATAAATGAGAAATGGAATTATATGAAGAGAGAACTCGCACAGAAACCTGGTATGGACCACCACTAACATCCCACTCGAGCCGCTAGTATTGGAACCTGGGATTCCATTCAGAACACCTGCGCGCGCTGGTCACATGTTTACCGAGACGACTTTCTACTTTTAACTAACTAACTCACTGGCACTATCGAACCCGTAGGTTCATGGCCGCGTGGACATAAGATCTCCATACATCCATATCCTGAGCTAATGTTTTCCAAACAATCCCTGTATAATCTACTTCCCTCAAATCATAGTTAATGTTATTCTTCCACCTCATTCTTGGTCTACCAACTGGGCGTTTTCCCTCTGGTTTTCCTACAAATAGCTTCCATGCACAATTTTCATTCCCCATTCGTGCCACATGTCCTGACCATTGCAGTATGCGAGACATAACTGTTCTTATTATATCTGGCTTCCTATAAAGACCATGTAGTTCACTGTTATGTAGTCTTCTCCATTCACCTGTCTGCTCATCTCTTTTTGATCCAAAAATTTTCCTAAGAACTTATTCTCAAATACTCGTAACCTCCTTTCCTCGCTTCAAGTTATGCTATGGTTTATCTACGACGCAACGCGCCAGCGCAAAAATTGCTCCACATGTATTTAAATGGATGAGGTTTATCTACAACGCAAATTGCTGGCGCGAAAAATTTTGCGCTGACATGTCGCGTCGTGTATTGGAATCACTTGAATCCAGGACGCAATTTGCCAGCGCAAACAAAGAATATAGAATATATTACCCGTACTCATTGGTGTAATTGCTAAAAACAAACTAAGATTTTATAACAAAATGTCGGAAATACAGTACCGTACTTGTTTTATAACTTTCCAATTTTAACGAGTAAAGGTAGATCGTTTTGTTGCAAATCATCATATTCTATACAATATGAGCATGAAGGAGTGCAGAGATGTACAGAAAAAAAGAGTTATTGTGGCTTGAACTTAGTCAAGAGATAAATAAAAGCTGTAAATATTCTATTGTATCTTGGGGATATTATGGATGTACATAAATTTCGTCTACTATTAAATTCAGAACCTGATAAAACTGCTGAGGCGAAAATCTGAAGTATTATAACATTTGGTATTTTCATCATCCATATGTTTATTTAAGAACTAAAGAATACTTTATTCTATAATTTTCCATACAACATTCATATGATGCTCTTGCTCTAGGTACTTTTTCTGTCTTTACTAATATTTTGTACTATTTTAAACATTTTACAACGATTCTTAAAACTTTTTTATAAAGAATTTTAATATGTTTATCTATATACACAAATTATGACCTTTCCTCTCAATTTATTTTCAAATTTCTTTATTAGAATTGAAATTGGCATACGTGAACGCTTATAAAATTAAATTCACCAGATGGCAGGGCATATGTGTGAATGACCTACATTTGCATTTAATTCCAAACCATATTTTAAGAAATAAATGTTCAATCACTTCATTTTGTTAGGTTCCGATGGGTCAGTTTAGTTACATCAGATTAGTTTACTAAATAGTATGTATGTAATTTATTTCATTAGGTTATGCAGGGACAGGTTTGTATACATTCATTTTTGTAAACATATTTGGAAATTGATTATGAACGTAGGTCATTTTGATTTCCCATATATGTGTGGTGCCATCAGGCGACAATTCCATAAACATAAAGTACTGTGCCGTATGCGCTCCATGCGAAACCATCCTCACGCCGAGCGTAACGCGAGAATGCGTCACTTTGGGCGCGACACGCTGTATAATAAACCGAAGCATTAGAGTCCATGTTTCACTTTTCTACTTTTAGGACTATATATTTATATTTTTCCCATCTTACGTTCTAGAGCATCTTAATATTACTGTATTTTTCCGCCCCATTCATTGTCACAGTACATAAAAAGGTCATTATTAGTATTTTCTTTAATTATATTTCAAGAGATTCTTAGAAAAAGTTGCTCCACTTGTTAAAAGCTTATTAGTTAAGTATAGCTATCCGCTAATAAACTTCTTACAAGCAGTTCATGTTAATAAATTCACAGTATTTTAAATAGTTGTTTTATTCAACGGTATCATCTTTAATTTACACGATTAACTTTGGTTTCCTTTCAGTCACCATAGTCTTTGTGTTATTTCTTGGATATTAATCACATATCTCATTTAGTTACATTACTCTTGAGACAACATTTAAAACTCTCCAACTTTCAATATTTAATTTATATTAAATTATCTAAAGGGCCTATGTCAAAATTTAACAACTATAATACATGTGTTAGGTATAAATTTTATTTCAATTTATCATATTGAAATAGGCGTGGATTATCTCTATCGAGTGAAACCATTCTTTTAAATACAAACTTAGCTCGAATCATACAAGCTTCTTCGCAGAGTCCGTAGCTGGGCCCACGATTACAGACAATTTCATCTTTCTGTAAGTAGACCACTTTTATAATATCGCTTAACATAAATTCTTTGAAACTACGGCTAATCTTTCTTTTTATCTTTCAATATGAATGACTGATCATGACAGGGATGGGAACGTGCTCTAAATCATTCAAAACTCAAGTTCAATGTTACCTCAAGACAGCTAAACAAATCGTAATAAATCGACATCAAGATTCTTTAATTAAAATATGTATAACTGAAATTGTATGATAAACAAACAATAAAATTAGCTGTCATAACTTCAATATGAACATAAAGAATAGAAAAACAATAATGAACAGTCGTAAATTGAATATGACAATCGTATACATAATAAATCCTTACATGTTTCCACTATCGTGTTTAAAGTCCTCATTCATTCCAACTTAAATAACGTCTTCTAACAGCTTCTTCTATTAATTGAAAGAAATTAACAGTCCTCGGCCAGGGGATCTTCCCTCGATCCCCGGCGACCTTCCAGGAACAATAAATACTTAACTCCGACTGTTAATGAAACATGTCTCAGCGTCTCGGACACTGGTATAGGCGCACACCTAACCGCGCCGATGACGTAAGGAGGGGAAAGAGGAAGGGGTGAGAAGGAGAGGAAAGAGCACAGAACATAGTCTTTCACGACCACAGAGGATAACATGATACGTACGGCAGTACGTTTTTCGTCATCACGGCACAATATTATTCAATGATTTTAATCAATTATAATAAAAAACCACAACTGAAATGCTAAAAATTGTTAATAAAATGCACCTTGTAAAAGCAATAAGATAGAATATTAGCTAGTTACAAGTCTATCTGTTAAAGGAACATAGGAATGCCAGCCGCCCTACGTAAAGATGGGAGAATAATATAGGTAAAAACTTGAGGAATGATATTGTTCCAAGAGCACCTTTTGTTAAGGTCTAAGATTTCTGAAATAAATAATACATATTCCCCAACTTTTAAAAGGCAGAGATTTAGTACCGTAATAACTTATCTAAACTAATAGAAATGTGTTTATTTCCCAAAGTCGGAAGTATTAAATCTGCAAACACAAGTCAGAAGCCGATGTCAAGCTGAGATATAGCCTATATGGTAGGTGCATTTTTCAAACTTGTGGGGAAATAGTTAGTAAAACTTATTAAAAATTAATGCCAACAAATGTATTTACAACATGGGAAACACCCAGGAAAATAATAAGATAAATCTTACAACACTGCATAGATGTGATTGAAATAGATCGTAGACAAATATCATAAACTGACTAGCCTACAACCCGCTATTGTCCAAAATGCACCAATAAAAATATTGTAACAAATATAATGTAGGCGTTTACGAGGAATGAATAATGGAGAAGGTGAAACCACATATTCTGATTATTTTTAAGACACATATACTTATTTGAATTTGGACACTAACACATTTTCTTTCGGTATGTATTTTTCAAACAGACACTCCTCGGAACATATATACAAGCAATCGTCAATAATTGGGAGATCTGACTTTTATACCAGAGTATAAAACACTTGAATTTTGGACTTCTATTAGAAATTAAATGTTGTTATACTAAAAAAGCAGTTATAAAATTCCGAGAACATAAAATTAATTCCTACCGAACGTCAAATAACCGTGTAATACATTTATATTATAATAAGCCAAATTTATTCTAATAAAGATTTGACATCGTTAGATTAATTTTATTGGTGTCCCTATCCCTACAAATGACCTAGGAAAGAGATCAGTAAAGGAGAAAGCTCAGGAAAGAGGGAAAAGCTGGATACAAGTGACATGGCTGGCTGGAATCCAAGTACACTGGAGAAACTTTACTGCTGTCCTATGTTCCATTTAGAAATTACAGGAAATAAATAAAGAATACATAAAATAATCATAAGTAATGCCACGAGTGATTTCCAAATTATCGATAAATTCACGACTCACGAAGTGAGGAGTGAATTTATCTAGAGAATTTGGAAATCAAGAGTGACATTTGTTAGGACTATTTAACGAATAAAATTAAGCTGTTTACTCACAAATCATTATTTAACTATAGTTATTTTAAAATATTTATATATTTAATGTAAACGGCGATGTTTGAAAACACATGGAGAAACGATAGGTACGCTTCTACTGCTTCATTTGTTTATCACTGCAACCAGATCATACTATTTATTGCCAAAGGAACGCAATATTGTAAGGAGGAGCTTTCTTTAATATGGTAATTATAACACTGATAAATATTTGGTGAAACACGACTCTGATTGGTTGTAAAACAGAAATCATTGAAACGTGATTGGTCATTGACTCCCATTTGGGGCATGAGTTAAATAGTCTTACAAATTCCTCTGCTATACCTTTGGTTACTTATCCGTGTTCACCAAATCCAAATAATCTGAGAATCCTAGACCGGAGCTGAAATTATCTTAAAATCCATCAACAAGGTTTCCGCATCCGTTACACCTCTCAAAGATCCAAAGATCCAAGTTCATAATGTCACCCAACATGATTGCAAAACAAAATCAAGCCATCCATCCTTCTTCATTCTGTCGCAATGCACTTATTGTACAGTACTTCTGAAACAGTTATTATTTTTAAACGTATTGCTATGTACCAATATAGCTACATAGCAAGTGATTATAATATGAAGATAAAAGAACTAAAATAATGGCATTTGAAGAGAAATTCACTAACTTTTTAATATTACTATTGCTTCGCTAATCGCTTTGACGGACAGAATTAAAAAAAGTCGCCGCCCGATTGACAGATAATCGGATTCAATTAGCGTTTTTTAATGAACTTTTAATAATAGCACAACATTTATTAGCAGAGAAAAAAGCAAGCTATCCGTCAATACGATCATTGAGGCTAGTTATAGAAAGAGTCAATTCAATTACCTCAGTTGAAATCTCTCTTACATGAACTCCAAGGATGTTGACATACAATATTACCCAAATTTCAACAAATTTAGATACAATAGAATTAAGATTACTACAGAATATCAGACCACAGGCAATATTTAAACAATGGCTGTCCCAGCTTTGTTATATTGAATAGAAACATCAAATCAAGTCCGAAGAATAAAAGCGGCTGAGTTGAGACTGCTACGACCTATAATGGACTGCATTCTTGCATTTTGACATGTGAGAAGAACTAAACACCACAGCCATCAAATGAAACCTTAAATGTTTACTGAGATAACTGGTTCATGCATATACCCGCTCGTGTAGGTGCCAACTACCTTGCCGAGTCATGACCCGTATTAAGATGCTTGTATTTAAGTGTATTGGAGTTGTGTTTTAAGTAGGAGAATTATGTTCTCCTAGCTGTTTGTGTAAGTGTGATCACGAATTCAAGCTTAAGTTCCTCAATCTTAAAAATGTGTCTTTAAATGTTTACCTTTTTTTTTGTTTAAGGACTTTGTGTGACCATGTTGGACAGTAATGTAACTGTGGTCTGTAGTAGCTGAGGGGTCTGTAGGATTTTGGGGAGGAGTGTTAGAAGCTGTTGGATTAGGTTGTCGGTATTTGCGCTTGGGGGGTCAGGAGTTGTAGGAAGTGCTGGGAAGTTTGATGGTGGGTGCTTAGGTTATTAGGTGTGATGGACATTTTAGGTGTAGGTGTGTCAGCCTTGCGTGTTGGTGTGTTTGCCTTAGGTGTTGATTGTGGTCTTGTACTTGTGTATATCTTGTGGACTGGACATTGTCTGTAACTGGCAGCGTGGTTTTCATTGCAGTTAGTGCAAGTCGGAGTCGTTTCAGTGCAGTCTGAAACCCGGTGCATGCCACAGCATCGAACACAGCGCTCAGTTCTGTATTACAGATGCTCAGTGAGAGACTACATCAAAAACTGTTTCCTGCCTATCCAATGGGAGGAAAGATCTTGGAAAGACCAGCTCATCTGAGGCTTAACCGGCCAGAAGGCCTAATCGTAGATAGTTTCATCTGATGATGATGATGAATAATATTATTTCATGCTTTTAAAGTAATTACCTAAGGAGAAAAGGTAGGCTTAGACATTTGGCATTCAAATAGAAATTCGGTTGGTCACGAGCAGGTAAAAAAAATGTTTCATATTTCCTTTCGATTAATTATTATTAAGACAAATGCTCATTTATTACAACATTAATTTTACCTGTAATTACCAATTCATAATTAAAATTTAATATAAGTAAATTTACACTTCCTTGTTTTAGGACCTACTCTCAAAATCCTAAAATAATATGACCTAAGATGTTCAAGCGACTCAAAACAATTATTTTAAGATGTGAATACAAATTGAGTATAATTCGCAATATATATGTATATCTCCAATGTAACATCGTAAAAACACGGTACAATAGTAAGGGTAAATGAATAAATTTGTCAGCCGTAGTGGCTCAGGTTGTAGCATGACTGCTTCGTGAGCAGCGGGCTCGGATTCGACATCCGGCGGGATCGAAAAGTTTATATCTTAAATTTCTTCTCTTCTTCTTTGTCATGCAGGGATTAAACCTTTTTGGTTCGTTCCGGCTCAAAGTATTACAGCTGCTGTGTCAATCTCTTTCGTGGGCGTCCCTGATCTCTTTTCCTCATCTCGGTTGATAGTTCAGACTTCTCCTGGGCAATCTCTTGATATCCATTCTGCAGACATGTTCATACAATTATCTTCTATACTCTTCTATTTTATCTGTCAAATTGAATATTTGTAATTCTTTACGAATATCTTCTCTACGCATGGTATCTATTAAAGTATATCCTGCCACAAATCGTAAATATTTCATTTCTGCTGCTTCTATTCTTTTAATTGACTGTTTATTTAGAGTCCATATTTCTAAGCCATCCAATATTGCAGATATAGCCAATACTTTATAAACTTTTAAATGTGTTTCTTTTAGAGGAGCGGCTGACCAGATTGGATGGATTCTCATGGGTGGACGTAGCTCACGAGCCGTGAAGAAGGCAATACGACTAGAGAAGGTGATTCGAATCAACTCCCGCAGTCCTGGAAGCGGTAAGGTACAGTGGAGGAAATTGGTACAAAGACACTAACTTTTAGTAGTAAAAAAACCTGAAATATATATGCAAATACCGTATGTGTGTCATAGATTACATATAAGTATCTTGGACATCATATCACATAGGTCTCCACATTTTGTATTTATTATACACGTAATTATTATGTAAAAACTAAGAAAACGCTGTCCTAGTGGTGGAATTCGGTATACAAGCAGGTCGACTTCTGACACTTACACAGACATAAATGTAAACAAAACACTGCAGTTATATGGAGAAGACGTGTCTGTGAGCATCGTGCATCAGTTACAAGTCAGTAGTACGTACAGTGACGCGTGGAAAGCCTCTATCGTATGAAGATATAGCAAGAATTAGTGTCTTCAAGGAGATGGGCATTTCTAATCGACAAATAGCTATGCAATTGGGATGTCCAAGATGTGTCATTGATAATTTTGTCAAACTGGGCTCACGATATGGAACAAAAAAATTATAAAAACGGGAAGTATGGACGGACAAGAAAATTGTCTGAGCGCACTAAACGTCTCATTTAACGTAAAGCAAAAGGTAAGAGTATGTTTTCTTCTCAAATCCAGGCTGATTTGAAGTTGCCAATAACAACCAGACGAGTAAGACAAATTCTGCCAGGAGACAAGAACCTAAAATTCAAAAAAACATCTTAGTAAACCACCTCTGAACAATGCACATAAAAATGCTAGACCGACTTTGCTGAAGAACACATGTCCTGGACCTCAGAATGTAATAAAGTAATATTCAGTGACGAGAAGAAGTTTAATCTGGACGGGCCTGATGGCTTTTAGTACTACTGGCACGACCTCCGTACTGAAGAGCAAGTTAGAATAAGTAGAAACTTCGGTGGTGGGGGCGTTATGATTTGGGCAGCATTCTGCTTTAAAGGAAGTTAAAAATAGTATGGATACGCACCAAGTTAAATTCTGAGTCCTACACTGAGGCGCTTCTGGAGTCCGAATTGATATGAATGTATGAGGAATTTGGCGAAGATCTAATTTTTCAGCAAGTTAATGCTTCCATTCACGTGTCTGCCAAATCAAAGAAGTGGTTTAGGAAGAAAGAAATACCACTTTTGACGTGGCCAGCCAGAAGTCCTGATTTAAACCCGATTGAGAACTTATGAGGGATCCTGGCAAGGCGTGTGTATCGCAATGGACGGCAGTTTGGGAAAGTGACTGAGCTGGAACATGCTATTCGGGAAGAGTGGGCTTCAATCTCAGTGGAAGAAATAAACACCCTCATCAAGTCAATGTCAAAGAGAATCTTCCAAGTAATTAAGGACAGTGGGATTTCAACTAGATTTTAGAACTTTGTTGTAAACGTTGTGCTCAGTCTTTTTGGTTTAATCTGTGAAATACACAAAGTGTCTTTATACTAATCTCCACCCATATGTGAGAGTGGTTTCAGTTTTCATGTACTTTTTTGGACGGAAATGTATAATTCATTTTGACATTGAACCGAAAGTGCATTTTTCGGCTCAGTATGGTAGCTTCGTTCTCCTCCCTACACTGGAATATTTATGAACTAGGCCACAATATCCTGTTCTCCTTGTAGCTACCACTACCCCTACATCTTCACCCTTCCTGACGCCGCAATGTCTGACGGCGCATCTCCCCTTCTACCTCGGAACCTTCATTTATACGTGGTGCACTACCAGAACAGTATCATTCGATCATCCTAGCAGTCATCGTTTTGTTGGTTAAAACGGATTCAAGATTGGAATCCGATTCCAGTCGCGATGCGACTGGAATTCTAAATAGACAAGCTGATCTGAGGCCAAGAAGGGGCCTGTTTGAGTTAGTCCGGCAGTCCAGGGAGAGGTGGTCCCTGAAACTCGGACGCAAGTATGAGTGTTGCGTGATGTATGGTATGTTGTCATTTATTTATTTGTATGGCTATTTTGATCGTGTGATCAGTATTATTATTATTTTTGTTAATTTATTTTTACTCAGCCAACTTGTTTATATTAAATGTTATCTTTTAAACAAACGCCCCTGTTTCATCATTTAAGTATACGTAGTTGTTTACTATCCTGTACGGAAAATCACTCAAGTAGGGAAACTATTCCGAGCTCCTTAACTATTATGCTGTTTTAGCGTTCCTGACACACCATTATTTATCTTGTTCACTCACTGTATGTATTTAAAAATCAGTATTCTTCTATGTTAATATATATATATATATATATATATATTATATCAGAGAAAGAAAGATGGAATCAACGGCTGCCTTCTATGGGCCCAAGGCAAGCCACTCCCCTGATAGATAACTTCTTTTGAAATCAGATCCACATTAATAGAAACAAGCAATTACAAAACCCGATCCCGGATTAGAGGTAGCAGTTATTGTGGTTTATTATTTTGGTCAAGTTCCGCTCCGCGTGCGCACAAATGGTCGCAATAGCGTGGTTTATTTATAGTGGTTTCGAAACCCCACAAATGGTAGCAGTCTGCGTGGTTTCTAAAAAGGCTACAAATGGTAGCAGTTAGCGTGGTTTGGGTCTTCAACCCCCACAACATTATTACTGCTCTACTAAATATATGTGAAGACATACGCGAAGCATCTGATAATCGAAAACTTACTATTCTTACACTACTTGACTTTAGTAAAGCATTTGACACGGTAGACTTGGACTTATTGTTGCTTAAACTAAAAAACCTCTCACTTTCTGACAGTGTCACGCAATGGTTCAACTCTTACCTTCGTGAGCGCCAGCAATATGTTGTAGGAAATTCTACATTACGCTCTTCTTGGACCTACCGTAAAGCTGGAGGTTCCACAGGGCTCGGTGCTCGGCCCATTGCTTTTTCAATCTATATAAACGACATATCTGACTCCCTAAAAACATTGACAAACATCATTTCTTGGCGGACGACATGCAGATCTACCTTCACTCAAACAAATATTCTTTAAATGACGCGGTAACCAAAATTAATGAGGACCCTTGACTCGCTAACGGCGTGGACAGAGAAATATGGACTTCAATTAAATCATAGAAAGACACAACAATCATTATGGGCCATCAGAGACTATTATCCTCAATTAACACAAATGCAGTATTACATGTGTCACTTAATGGGGTTCAGATCCCTTATAGTGAGACAGTAAAAAACTCTAGGGTGTTTTATGGATAACATTTAATTTGGAATAAACCAAATAAATAACATTTGCAAAACTATCTTCTCAATAATAACACTCATTAAATCGTATAAGAAATTGTTTACGTTTGCTCTAAGAAAAATGTTAGTACAAACACTTGCAATGCTCCATTTTGATTATTGTGATACTCTTTTTACTGACCTAAATACTGTTTCTTTACCCAAAGACTTCAACGTGTTCATAATTCTTGCATACGTTTTATTTGTGGTATACGTAGATTTGATCACGTTACACCATCCCTGGAACAATTGTCATAGCTTCGTCTTCAAGATCGTAGAACCAGCCATTTCCCTATGCCTTCTCTATAACCTACTACAACACATCATTACCTTATTATTTATACACACACCGCTTCACTAAACTCTCTGATACACATTACTTAGATACCACCGTCCCTTGAGCACAGTGTCCTTTATATCCCTCCTCATCATACTACCTATTATTCCAAATCTTTTACAGTTTCTCTTGCTAGAACATGGAATTCACTGCCACCCTATGTCAGAGACTGCCAAACTTTACCATCTTTCAGAAACAAATTGAAAATAAAATTACTAACAGAAACAACTCACTAATATTACTTTTTAAGAATTAATAATGCGATTTTGCATTATTTAATAAAAATAGACTTAGAATTTATTAATATATTTACCTAATGCCTTGTATAAAAAGCATAGATTAATTCATTGTAGTTTATTACTTTCTTTGTATGTTTTCTTTTCTTTTTATGTAGGCCTATAGTAGATTCGAGCTGCTATTCCTTTTTTTATTCATTGTATCATTAATTTAATTTTAATTGTATTTAGTTTCATTGTATTATTAGACATTATTTTCATTATTATTCAATATGACTGATAATTAATTGTTCAATATGACTACTATTGTAATTTTTTGTATTCATATGTAACATATGTTTGTCCTGTTTAATATGACTATTATTATATTTTTTGTATTCATATGTAACATATGTTTGTCCTGGTGAGTGGAAGAGAAGGCCACATGGCCTTAACTCCACCAGGCTAAATAAATCTATTTGTGTGTGTTTTATACTCAATCACTTCCTAAGTTAAGATAGAAAAAATGCCAAAGAAAGAGTAAATAAACTTCTTACAAGTTCCTTTATCCAATTTCCTCCAGAGCCCTAATATGAAGATAGTTCAGCGCTGCGCTCGTAACGCAGTCAGGGCGAATATCTTAATTGTTAAATTTAATTAAGTTAATTGCAAAATTTTCAATCTCGAGGCCAGGAAAAATGGTTGCGCACAATTTTTAATAGATAGATTGTGCACAATATTCATGTATTAAGTTAAAAACCCTCCGCAGTACATGTGTTGTGAATGCATGTGGTACTGTTGACAGTGATTCGTCCGTCGGATGGAGAAGTTAAATCATGCGACCCCTTGGTTGTTTAGCTACAAGTAGGGTACATGCACTTGTTTTCATCTTCTCCCTTCTCTTCATCATCATCCCTCACACATCAATATTTACTACACAAACATACACTCATCCTACACTCCTATTTATACACACTAAAATAAAACATCATCGATGGTACGTAAATTTATCTGCCGGAGTAGCGCGTAGGTTGAAAATAGTCCACTTTAACGCCATCTATCCACATATTGCGCAGCTCTAAGCACGTAAAATGCACTGAATGACATTAGAACACACACATATGTTTTCAGACACACACATACGAGTAATTATTTACAATTATTTCATGGTCTATATTTTTTTCTATCTGAGGCTGATTTACTATATATGGTATATCAGGCCTAAAACTTTCACAATAATTGATGAAAACCAAAAAAAAAAAAAAAAAAACTCTGGTAATGATATATGCTTTAATATAAAATGAAAGCGAGTTTAAATGGTATATTACGATGCGAGGTTGGGAAGTGGTTTTTACAGAAGCGATTAAATGACCCGCGCCGTAGCCGAGCGGTTAAGGTAGGAAGCCTTGGCGCAGAGCTACGGGACTTGCGCTGGTTCGAGTCTCCATGGAGGAAGAAATTTTCTCACGGTATTTCTGCCGGTATGGAACCGGTGCCCACCCAGCATAGTGAGGCATTTGGGTAGCTACAATAAGTAGCGGCTCCAGGTTGAGGAACCAGCTACAACGGCTGGGGGACTCGACATGCTAACCACATGTCACCCCTAGACTGGCTGTTGATCATCTACCTCTGTGATTGACACATGTGGATGTGAAGGGCCAGCAGCCGGCTGGTAAAAGGGCAACCGCTGAAAAGTGGAAAGACCCTCAATCGGATTAAATATTTGAAACCGAGCGAAAGCGAGGTTTTTATTCCCGAGACTCTGTAAACACTTTCAAACGTGCGTTGTGATTATTTTTTGCGCGATGGTGTTTTCAAAATAATAAATAATAGTAAAATAATAATATGTTTGTTTGAAAATATTTGCATTTATTATAAACAACTGAGTGAAGTTAACAGTGTGGACAATGTTTATTAATTGGGACTACAGCAGACCGTGACACTAAGAAGTGATAAAATGGTGGCAAGTACTTACCTCTTGATTTTTTATTTTGTTTCAAATAAAGTTCAATTCATTTAAAAAGCAGTGATTTGTTTCGTATAATGTATATTAACACTAACTTCTGGATATATTTTTGTACATACATTGTATATCGTATATATAAAGGGCAGTTGTTTTACTTCCCACACGTGGTTTGTAATATGAAATATTACAGTATAGTTATTTAGGTTGGTATGTAGGAAATTGAACTTTCAATCACGGTCGCCATTGCTGTAAGTACGACAAAACGCCCTATCGCGCAAAAACAAAATTTAGGTTATATATATATTTAGGATATATATTTTTTAAATGTTATATAAGTTGTCCTATATTTTATTTAAAGTAACATGTTTACCAATTACAGGACTTTATGTACAAGCAGATTATGCACTGAAGTTCTATAAATGTGTTTTGTTAAGTGTGTGTTATAAATACGGTATCCGGAGTTGTCCCAAAGGGGTGGCAGAGCAGTTACTGAGATGTATTGTTCAGCAAGACTTGAGCCCGTTCAGCCGCTTCAGGAATCACCAAGTGGAAAATTAAACAGTCCAGAGAAGCTCACAACAATAAAAATCTACTCCATTACAAACCTTGCATTTAGGTGACTCACTAAATTTATGTAGATGACACAATATTAAACCGGCTTTAAATAAAACGTTTTATGAAGGTTTCATATCAGCACTTCGTTATTGGAAAAAGTTAACCACCTTACAAACTATTTTTTTTTAGCCAATTTAATTTATGGATTTTTATCATTGCATTATATTATTAATTAAATACAGTAGTTGCAACCCATGTGCATACGCTCACACACATTTTTAGAGATATTTAATAACATTTAATAGCAAACATGTTTTCATTTTAATAACTTGAATACAGAAATCCAACATACAGCTGAATGCTCTTTCAATGAAACTTTGCGAGTTTTATTAAAAATAAAAGTATATACTATATATATATATATATATATATATACATATCTGAATTAATTGATTTATGAATTTATCGTTACATCCAATTTTTTCTCAAGATAATAAAATAAACTCTAAAATATTTAGCTTTCCATTATTTAAAAATCTGACAAAATTTTAATTTGGTATCATTACGAAAGCCATTTTCTTCTTCTTCTTCTTCACTTCACGGGTAAGGCTAACTGCCTGTTCCGCCTCATAGTTCTTCTGACCATCTTTTCACTGACCTTCCTAGATTCCTTGATCCTCTTGGCTTGTAGTTAAATGCTGTTTTTGAAAATCCTGTTACATTTAATCTTTCAACAAGTTTAAACCATTTATCTCTATATTCTTTGATGTTCATCATTCAGTGGATATATATATATATATATATTTAACTCTGTTCTTATATCTTTATTCTTTATCCGATCCAATCTTGTGCAGCCTTTTGTTCTTCTAAGGAAGTTCATTTCTAAGCTCTGTATTCTACTTTGAATTTTTTTTGGTCATTACCCAAGTTTCACTCCCATAAAGTAATGCAGTAAAATTACATCCCAAATAATTAAAATTTGTTACGTATTCCAGAAGCTTGTTGTCTATTATGATTTTTGTTCTTGTATGTTTTTTTGTAAAGGCCCCCCAGGTTGTCTTTCGACATTCCTGGTGTTTTCTCCTGGCATGGCGTATTTGTAACCCACTTATGAGGCGTGAAAGGCGAGGTTACGTTGCCCTGATGATATGATGGGTGATGATGATGATAGTGGTGCGTCAGGAGAGTCACTAATCTTAATCTTAATCTAAGATGCATATGAATGATGATGATTACGATGGCCATATGATTTCGGGGACCGTTTTAGGCCTTAAAGTTTTCCTGATATTTGTCTTACAGGTGAGGAAAAACCCCGATAAAAACCTCACCCAGAAAAACTGTCCCGACCGGGATCGAACCTGGGCCCGCTGCGTGACAAGGCAGCACGCTACCTCGAGACCACAGCGGTGGACTTGATCTTATATGTTGATTTCCCGAAAATTCCATTATTTTTGTTTTTCTTTTGATATTTTAATAGTATATTACGATGCGTGGTTTGGAAGTGGTTATTACGGAAGCGAGGAAATATTTAAAAACCGGGCTATAGCTCGGTTTTTAATTTCCGACCTTCTGTAAACCACTTCACAAACCTGCGATGTACATTATTTTTTGCACGATGGTGTTTTTAAAACAATAAATAATAGTAAAATAATAACTTTGTTGGAAATATTTGCATTCATTATAGACAACTGACTAACGTTAGCAGTATGGACAGTGTGTATTATTTGAGATTAAAAGAGTCCGTGACACCAATCAGTCATAAAATGGCGGCAAGTACTGATTTATTATTTTATATTGTTTCAGATAAAGTTCAGTTCATTTAAAATGCAGTGATTCGTATATTAACACTACATTTTGGATATATTTTTGTATATACGTCGTACGTAGTGTACATAAAGAACAGTGGTTTTACATCCCGCACCAGGTTTATAGTATGTACTATTACAGTATAGTTATTTAGGTTGGCAACCCCAAAATGTGGGAAGTTGCACTTTCAATCCTGGTCCCCATTGCTGTAAGTACGACAAAACGCACTATCTCGTAAAAAAATATATTTTTGGCGTAACTTATTTAATTGGTGTAAATAGTACTGTAAATTATTTTCATTTTCTTGAATAATAACTACATGATCAAGATACATTAAAACGTTCAACATTTTAAAACGGTCCATTCTTTTGCCAATATTAACATTCATTTTCCAATTTCGGATGAGATTATTAATACATAAATTAAGAGAATAGGTGTTAAACTACACCCTTGTATTACACCTCTATTTATTAAAATAGCTTCGGTCTTTGATGTGACTATATATATATTAATTTGAGATTTTGAACCGAAAGTGCATTTTTCGGCTCAGTTTGGTATCTTCGTTCTTCTCCCTACACTGGAACATTTGTGAAATATGCCAATATCCTGTTCTCCTGGTAGCTACCCCTTCCCTCTTCATCCTTCCTGCCGCGCATGTCTATGGCGCATCTCCCCTCTACCTCGGAACCTTTTATATACATGGTGCACTAACAGAACAGTATCATTCGATCATCCTAGCAATCGGCGTTTTGTTGTTTGAACGGATTCAAGAGTGGAATCCGATTCCAGGTCATGATGCGACTGGAAGGTTAAAATGGAACTCTACATAGACAAGTTGTTGTGAGGCCAAGAAGAGGCCTGTTTGAGTTAGTCCGGCGGTCTAGGGAAGAGGTGATCCCCGAAACTCGGACGCATGTATGAGTGTTGCGTGATGTATGGTATGTTATTCCTTTATTTATCTGTATGGCTATTTTGATCGTTTGATCAAATACTATCATTTTTGTTGTTAATTTATTTTTACTCAGCCAACTTGTTTATATTAAAAAGTTATCTTTTAAACAACGCCCCTCTTTCATTGTTCAAGTGTAAGTAGTTGTTTACTATCCTGTAATGAAAATCACTCAAGTAAGAAACTATTCCGAACTCCTCAACTATCATGCTGATTAGCATTCTTGAAACACAGTTATTATCTTGTTCACTCACTGTATGTATCTAATAATCAGTATTCTTATATATATATATATATATATATATATATCGGAGAAAGAAAGATGAATCAACGGCTGCCTTCTATGGGCCCAAGGTAAGCCATTTCCTGATAGATATCCTCTTTGGAAATCAGATCCACATTAATAGAAACAGCAATTACAAAACCCGATCCCGGATTAAAGGTAGCAGTAGTGTGGTTCACTTACCCACAAATGGTTGCGCAGAAGCGTGGTTTATTTATAGTGGTTTCGAAACCCCACAAATGGTAGTCAGACCGTGGTTTGGGTTTACAACCCCCCCCCCACAATTTTACATACAAAGTCATTTTGTAATAAAATTAATTCTTATGAAAGTAATTCTTAATTATAAAGTCCACCGCTGTGGTCTTGAGGTATTGTGCTGCCTTGTCACGCAGCGGGACTGAGTTCGATTCCCAGTCGGGATTAGTTTCCTAGGTGAGGATTTTTTAGTTTCTCTTCTCCTATAAGACAAATATGAAGAATTTTTAAGGTCCAAACGGTCTCCAAACAGCATCTAGCCGTCATTATCACATTCATGTCATTAGATTTAGTTTAGTTTAAGGTCTGTCCTGGCGCATCATAACCATCATCACCTTTGATATCATCGGGGCAGCGAAACCCCGCCTTCCAGGCTCCCCAATAACAGAAATGGGCTACAAGTACGCCATGCCAGGAGAGAATACCAGAAATGTTGTAATGACAACCTGGTTGGATTGTTAAAAAAATAATGATTGCCAAATTGTTCAATTAGGCCTATTTGTTTTTTCAAACACTAACCAGTCTAGTTCCTAATTGTAATAACAGAAGAATTAATATTTACAAATATTCGTTATATCCGAGTATGCTATAAAAATTAAATTATTTATTTTATCTATTCTTAATATAAACAATATTATTATTCAGTCCATCGCTGTGGTTTCGGGGTAGCGTCGCTGCCTCGTACGCAGAGTGGGCCCGTGTTCGATACTCGGTCGGGGCAAGTTTCCTGGGTGGGTTTTTTACAGGATTTTTCTCATCTGTAAGACACGTATCAGGAACCTTTAAGGTCCAAGCGGTTTCCGAATATAATTTCGCCATCTTAACATCATTATCACATTCGCCATATTTAGAATAAATGTGTAAGTGAATTGTGTGTTTCGTCTTAAATGTTCGTGTTGTTTCGGAGGAGACCTTGGATCGAGCTAATCACTCATTCGGAGAGGTCATTCATTTAATTGTGTGTTCAAAAAAGTATGTATATGATCCAAAGTTTAAAATCCCTCTCTTAACAGGTCGGCCGTGCCATGAAAATAGACTACGCAGAAAAGTACCTAAAAGGCGAAATGTTAAACTACGATGGAAGTCAATAAGAATAAAAAGAAAAAAGAAGCAGAAAAAGTATTCAATAGCATTTATAAAATGCAAAGTCATGGAAGCTTCTTGTAGGAAAACCAGAGGGAAAACGCCCAATTGGTAGACCAAGAATGAGATGGGAGTACAACATTAAACATGGTTTGAGGAGAGGATTGGAAAACATTAACTTAAGATAGGGATGTGAAAAGAACTTATGTCCGTGCGGCCACGAACCTACGGGTTTGAAAATGCCAGTGATTTAGTTATTATAAAGTACTATGTATACGGCTGAATAGAACTCTACCTATAAATTTTCATGTTTTTTCAGAGATATTGGCTGGGTGTTTTGTTATCCTATCGTTTCCGGGGACTTGTTGCAGTGTAGGCCTAATACAATGTTGATGCGTTAGACACATAGCATATCCGCTACACCGTATTAAAATTAAATAAAGTAAAATTCTCATAAGTAATGCCACGAGTGATTTCCAAATTATCGAAAAATTCACGACTCACGAATTTGGAAATCAAGAGTGGCATTTGTTAGGACTATTTAACGAATAAGATTAAGCTCTTTCCTAAAAAATAATTAGGCCTATTTGAATATAGTTACCGGTTTTTAAACATATTTATATATTTAATGTAAACTGTGATGTTTGAAAATAAATTAGAAATGTGAGGTTATGTATATTCACTGCAACTCGATCATATTATTTATTGCCAAATGGAGAAATAATAAAACATAAAACTATTATAATCAACCGTGAGGAGTGAATTTATCTAGATAATTTGGAAATCAAGAGTGGCATTTGTTAGGACTATTAACGAATAAAATTAAGCTGTTTACTCACAAATCATTATTTAATTATAGTTATTTTAAAATAGTTATATATTTAATGTAAACGGCGATGTTTGAAAACAAATGAGAAACGATAGGTACGCTTCATCTACTTCTTTTATCACTGAAACCAGATCATACTATTTATTGCCAAAGGAACGCAATATTGTAAGAAAGTGCAAACAGTTGTTTCTTTTTTTGGTGGTGTAATAAATTGCTACAAATGTTTTTATATTAACTCCTGCAAGCGCTATTTGTGGACATCTATGCAATATATATATATATATATATATATATATATATATATACACAATCTGGTAGCCGAATTTCCTATAGGCTCAGTCACTGCAAAATAATGGTCAGACCTGTTCAGAATATTAAAAAGGAGGAGCTTTCTTTAATATCGTAAGTATAACACTGATAAATATTTCGTGAAACACGACTCTGATTGGTTGTAAAACAGAAATAATTGAAACATGATTGGTCATTGACTCCCATTTGGGGCATGAGTTATATAGACTCTAAAAATGTTTACTTGTTATAGTAGCCACTAGATAGCAGTACAATCGTTGTCCGACTGACTCTCTTGATATGAGGATTATATTATATTAGGAAGAAAATTGAATGGGCGTGCTGTGATGCCAGAATGGCGCTGATTGAAGCGCTCTAGAGGTTTCGGGTTCAAATCCCGTCCCAGGCATTTATTTTTCTTTTCATATCATAATTGTTCTTCACTACTAAATGTCAAAAAATTAATTAAAACATCTGAATAATCAAGCGTTACTGATAAAAGGTAAAAATTATCTTTAAAATGCCTACTTTTTATAGTAGCCACTAGATGGCAGTTCGGCGGATGTACCGCTGCCTCTCGTAAACTGAGAATTATATAGCCTATTACGAAGAAAATTGAATGTTTGTGCTGAGATGCCAGAATGGTACAGGTGGAAACGCAATAACCTAGAGAGTTAGAGGTCTCAGGTTCAAATCCCGACTCATATCATGATTGGCCTTCATTGCTAAATGTCAAAAAATTAAGTTAAATTAAAATAAATGTCCACCGCTGTAGGCTCGAGGTAGTGTGCTGCGTTCTCACGCAGCGGGCCCGGGTTCGATCTCCGTTCGGGAGAAGTTTCCTGGGTGAGGTTTTTTCGGGGGTTTTTCCTGATCTGTAAGATAAATGTCAGGAAACGTTAAGGTCCAAACGGTCCCCGAACACCATCTGGCCATTATTATCATCAATATCGCATTCGCCTAATTAAATTAAGTTCAGTTTAAGGCCTCTCCTGGCGCATCATTACCATCATCATCAGCTCTCATTTAATCGGGGCAGCGTAACCCCGCCTTCCAGGCGCCCCGATCACAGAAGTGGGTTACAAGTACGCTATGCCGGAAGAAAACACCAGAAATGTCTAAACGACGACCTGGGGCATTGAAAAAAAAATATATATACTTACCTCAAGTTGCAAATTAAATTCTATAAATATAATGTTTACGTTTTTTGGACTTTTTTTATGAAGTATGGAATTGTGTATTTGCTTTGACGATCCCTTAAAATTTTATTTAACACAATTACACTTCAGGATGAGAGGTTATATGGAAAAAAATGAAGAATTTATGATAAGGTAAGTGTTTATAATGGTAACATAACATACTGTGGACGCCATATGTACATAATCAGGTTTATCGCGTGGAGTGTAGGTGAGCATAAAGTGCCACTAGGAAGTACTCTGCCATATCGTGCACAAACACACCGAGCATTGTCTTTATGATGGGGTTAGTTCACCCCGTCCCATCATAATGGGTAGAGAAATCTAGTTGATAAATGGGGTGACAAATTGGAAGCAGAGAACATTATATAATGATAGACTACTCCAGATAGTAAGGGTGAGGTAGAAAGAGGGGAGAATGACACTCAGGGTGGTTTCACTTGAATTATGAATCTGCTCGCATCCATTCACCCCTAGATTTGTCGCCGGTTGTTCCACCTTCCCTGTTATTAAATTGAATTTCGATTGGAAAAAAAAAAACTACAAACTTCTTATATATTGCAGAGATATTCTTGAGTTGCATTAGTGTTCCGTCTTATCATTTATTTTGAGATAACATCATTACTGTCATTAACTAAATCCATTTTAGCTTTCCTGATTCCAAATATTACAAATTTAAATAATGCGTGCACTACTTAATTTTCTCAGACATTTATATATTCAATTTAGTCTACATTTATTTAATTCATGAAACGCTACAGTACATTATATTGCAAAGAAAGTGTATTGTGAAAAACCATTGAAAATTTAACAATGATTTTACAAAAAACATGTGCAGATCTTCAATAGATATTAATGTAATTAAAGTTAATATTGTTAGGTCTAGCACATATATAATTATGTCCCCGAAATCAAATAGCCATCATCATCATAATCATCCTTATTATCATCATCATCCTTCACCGGTGTGGAAAGTAATGGGAAGCTACCACACCTACAAATCCCTAGTAAAGCTGGAAGCATAGAATGAAAGTGCTATGATTGCAGCGAAGGACCTGCCTTCGGGCAGAATTACTATGGATGGATGGATACATAATTATTGCAAGGTTAACTAAAATGAACATTCTTCTTATTTTATATGACCTGAAGAGAAAAATAAACGCCTGAACCGGGATTTGAACCCAAGACTTCTAACTTTGTACGTTAGTGACATACCAACTAGTCCTCTCAGACATTCTAGTACGAACATTAATATTTCTTCCTTATATATAAAAATGTTTGTGCTGGAATACATGAGTAGTTGTGTTACTAACGTACAAAATTAGAAATGTCGGTTTCAAACCCCGATTCAGGCATCAATTTTTATTTTCTTGTCATAATTGACCTTCATTGCTAAATGTATTTTGTACTGTTTTGTAAGCCCATGATTTCCCTTTACAGAGATTTAGGCGCTCTCCCCCTACAGGGAAGAATTTGAACCATACTAATTTAGTTATGCTTGTTTTCGTATAGATGTCATTTTGAGAAGTCCGTGGTCAGCGTTCCGCCTCATACTGACATCTAGGTAACCAAGGTAGTACTAGGACGGGCAATTCGGTAAATTTTGCTTAGAGGCCTTTTCATTCAGGCTTAAGATTTTTTTACGAGCCTGAATATCTCTCCCGGAGGACATGCTCCTTGGATGTTCCATCCTAAAAAGTTCATCGACCCCGGCCGGGTTTGAATCCGCGATCCTCGCGACCAGAGACAAGGAGCATAACCACTAGTCCACCGCGGCCGACATTGCTAAATGTCAAAATTTAATTATAACATCGAAATATGTATATATATATATATATATATATGTATATATATATATGTATATAGTCCACCGCTGTGGTCTCGAGGTAGCGTCACGCAGCGGGCCCGGGTTGGATACCCGGTCGGGACAGTTTTTCTGGGTGAGATTTTTATCGGGGTTTTTCATCACCTGTAAGACAAATGTCAGGAAAACTTTAAGGCTCAAACGGTCCCCGAAATCATATGGCCATCATCCTTATAATTATCATTATCATCATCATCATCATCCTTCAGCGGTGTGGAAAGCAACGGGGAGCTACCACACCTACAATTCCCTAGTAAAGCTGCAAAGCATAGCATGAAAATGCTATGATTGCAGTGAAAGACCTGCTCTCCGGCAGAATTACTATGGATATATATATATATATATATATATATATATATAGTGTGTATATGTGTGAACATATTTATGCATATGACGACATAAGTCTCGAACGTCTGCAGCAATTTCAACCAATTTTGGTAGATACATAAATTATGATTCGACAATGTGGTTGTAAAACGTAAAATACCCATAGGGGCAGTAAGAGGGGGTTGAAATGGAAACAAGATCGACAACGACCAGCATAACTCTAGAACACCTGGAATAATTTGAACGAAAGTCGATACGTATATACCTTACAATCTGCAAAATATTTATTGGGGGTAGAAAAACCTATAGCACGCCTAAGAGGGAATGGAAGGAGGTGAAATCTAAAAAAAGTATCCAACATGAAAAATAGCGTCGAATTCATTTTTGTTACGGTCCGAAAGCCCTTTACTGTGTCAGTCCCAGTGACATCTAAACCCGAACTAAACGCCACTAAGAGACGTGAGGGGGTGATAAAAGGTGGAAATTAAATGAAATAAGATTGAAATTTGTGTCGAATCCGTGGTTTTTGGCATCGCTAAGCTGATTGATTTTCAATCTAGATGATATCACTGCTTTTTTTAAACGCTCTCATGGATAAATCGACTGCTATAAAGAAATCAATATAAATATACGAGTATATTAGTTAGAGACAGGAATTGTTTATTTGAACTTACTAGGCAGAAATATGTACTTATTTGAAGTTAACAGTTCATCGTCATCATCATAGTATATTCACGAATTTAGGCCATTTGTTGACCTGTTTCGGCCTCAAGAGATACACCATCCAGAAGTCTTTTGAGTGGACGTCCTGGTCTTCTTCTTCCTGCAGGTTGATATCTTAACATTTGTTTGGGTATCCTGTGATCGTCCATTCGATGAACATGTTGCATCTATCTTGACTTATAAACAGAAATTTTGTTTTCTAAAGGTTCCATGTATAATTCTTCTAAGATGTTTCTTTTTTTTTGTGATCTAGTAGTGTATATCCTGCAGTCCTCCCAAGGTATCTAATTTCAGCAGATCTAAGTCTCTGTATATCCTTCTGTTTCAACGTCCATACTTCGCTAACGTACAACAGAGTTGGAGGAATCAGTGTTTTATACACTTTTAATCTCGAATGTTTTTGGACTAACTGTGGCTTGAAGATAGAATTTATTAATCCTACAATTCTTAAAATTTTAGATCTTTTTTGCATTTACAACCTTTTCTTCTTCATGTGAGATGTTACATCCTAGATATGTAAAATTATTCACCTGCTCCAAAATTTTATTATCCAGTACAATTTTACTTCTGACAGGAACTACACAATGAAATGCCATAATTTTTGTTTTCTCTGTAGATATCCTCAATCCATATTCTTCTGTAATTCTGTTAAGTTCATACAGACCTTTCTGTAGATTATCTTCTGAATTTGCTATTATTATTTGGTAAACTGCAAACAATAGGGCGTTTAATTTTCTATTTTCTGATATTCTTATTCCAAATTTATATTTCTTGTTCCAGCAACATATTACTTCGTTAATATAAATCGCAAAGATAAGGGATAGGGGGTAGCCTTGTCTCACACCACGATTTATAATTCCTTCATCAGAAAATTTGTTATTTAATTTAATCTTTATGGTGTTGTCTTTGTAAATATTTACAAAGTTAATAGTTAATTTAATTAATTTTGGTATTTTGAATATGAATAAGAAGAAGATGAAAACTTCAAAACGAACCATTAATTCCAAACTTATTCTGTGAGAAGAAAACCTGTCACAATAGAGGTAAAATACTCTCCCGGACATTTTTCACTGCCACATTCATATTTTTTGCGCGATAGTGAGTTCTGTCGTACTTACAGCAATGGTGACCATGACTGAAAATTCAACTTCCTACATTTCGGGGTTGTCAACCTAAATAACTATGCTGTAATATTACACATTACGAACCACGTGTGGGAAGTAAAACCACTGTCCACTGTGTATACTATGTGCAATGTATATACAAAATATATCCAAAAGGTAGTGTTAATAGCCTATACAATGTATATGAAACAAATGACTGTATTTTAAATGAAATGAACTTTATTTGAAACAATATAAAACAATAAATACGTACTTGCCGCCATGTTATCACTGATTGGTGTCACGGCCTCCTGTAGTTTCAACTAATAAACATTGTCCACACTATTAACGTTAGTCACTTGTTTGTAATGAAGGCAAACATTTCCAATGAAGTTATTATTTTACTGTTATTTATTAATTTGAAAACACCATCGCGTAAAGCACAATTTACAATGTACGTTTGTGAAGTGTTTTACAGAATCTCGGAAATTATTAACCTCGCTATCGCTCGGTTTTTAAACATTTTCCTCGATTCTGTAAAAATCACTTCCCAACCTCGCGTTGTATTATGGTATTGTATCCTCAATGAAGTGTTTGATGTTCATGAAAAATTTATATGATTTTTAGATTTTACTTTTGCGAAATAGCCAAATCAGCTGGGCGGAAGTCTACTATTATGCTATTTTTTATTTCATCTCTTCTTATTGATGCTTGTGTAGCATGTAGGCTATTTTACTTATACAGAGTGGGGATAAATGCCTGATGGTTTAAAAATAATGTTAACATCGTGAGCTAGATACAAGATATATTTCAGCCCTATTGAAATATATAACATTTTACGGAGTTCTCTATGACATGGTTCAGTAGCGGCTTGTTAACGTATCATTTAAGAGTCCACCGCTGTGGTCTCGACGTAGCCTTGTCACGCTGCGGACCCTAGTTCGAGCCCACAAAAATATTATATATTTCTATCCATCTTGTGAATGGTTGACCTTGATACCTGCGTCCTTTTTGTTTTACTATATTACAGATTGCTTGCCAGTTTAAAGGTCAGTCCATTTTGTCCTATAGTCAACTACTTTTTCATATAATTAACTAAGTAAACTAACTCACTGACTGACACTATATAATTTGTTTCTTACGAGTTTCTTTATAATACATTCATTCTAGCCGTTGATTTCTTCATATGTTTGAAATAGTATAATTCTTTCAAATAATTATCTTTGTTTAAATTAAGTTTTAACAATATATTTATTAAACAATTGATGTATTTATTTTTCGTTGAAAAGTGCATCTAGAGTTGTTTATGGCAAGTGCATCAACAACACTAAATAAGAAAGAAATTAAACATAGTCTCAATTCTGGAAATACACGCTATTATATATTACCGGAACCCTTGTGGTTTCAACTTCTCTCAAAAAACATTAAACTGAAAACATATACACAAATGTTATTTTTCCAGTTATATTACATGAATGTTAAACATGGACTCTTACTTTAAAGGAGGAGAAGAGGTTACGAATATTTGACAATGAAGTTCTTAACAAAACTTTTGGGCAAAAAGGAAATGGACAGACAGGTGAATGGAGAAGATTACGTAACAGTGAGCTAGATGATCTTTATAGGAAACCAGATATAAGTTAATAAGTATATTCAAGTCTCGTAGAATGCGATGGTAGGGCATGTGGTTCGAATGAGGAATAAAAGACGGACATGGAAGCTTCTTGTTGTAACCAGAGGGATAACCTCCAATGGGTAGACCATGAATGAGGTGGGATAATAATATTACATATGGTTCGGGGGAAGTAAATTATACGGTGATGGCAGGAAATCACTAGCTCAGGTTAGGGATGTGTAGAGAGTTTATATCCTCGCGGAAATGAACCTACGCGTTCGATAATGCCTGTGAGTTAGTTAGTTAATTAGTCAATATATCTTCATATCGCTTTAAAATATTTGTTTGTAGTTTCATCGTTTATGCAAATAAGTGTCTCTACTGATGCCATTCAAATAATAAAGCAGTAACATTATTTTGAACTTTCAAAATTGGTGGCACATTTCATTAACGGTGGAGTGAAATGGTGAAAGAAGAATCATAATGAAATGTTCTACGATGTTATAATTATTATTATTATTATTATTATTATTATTATTATTATTATTATTATTATTATTATTTTATTATGATTATTATCTGGTCCTCCAAGTTGGGGGTTGATACATCAGGTTAGCTCCCTGTTCATCATTAAAAAATATTATTGTTAAAAATAAAATATTTAAAAAACTGGTACCCTATGGAATAGATATAAAAGCTGGAAAATAAGTTACAAAAATATAATTCAATACTTAGACATATGGAGGTAAAGGATGAAAATTCAATAAAAAATTAAAACAAAAAATGTTTGTCTATGAGAATGGATTTCTTGATGAGAGCAGTAATATATTCAAAATTGGAAAATATAAGAAATGAATCCATACGAGAAAAAAGTAATGTTAAATATTCAAGAGTATATTATATAAGATATAAGAAATTGCATTGGTGTGAGCATCTAGGACAAATGCAAGAAGAAAGGTTACCCAGAAAAATATTGGAATGGTGCCCACCTTTAATAAGAATGGAAGAAAGTCCTCGAAACTCGTGGATTCAAGAAATAAGAACTGGAATGAGAACAAGAGGACTGGAGGACATGGATTGAATGGATAGGGACGAGTGGAGATGGAATTATAAACCTTTAGGCAGAGAAAGATATATAAATATTGAAAATATGTACAAAAATATATTATTATTACTATTTTTGTTAAAGAACATATATTCGATTGATATTATAATTTCAAAAAAATGTATTTGTGACTATGTCTTTATGGCGCTTAGAAACATATATCCTGATATATGCAATTGGTTAATCGAGAAAAGTTTGCAGGAATTTTTCGGGCGTACTACTAATATGAAACGGGCAGGTGTGCCTAGGAGGCAAAGTGTCCCCATCTCTTGCTCGCTTTGTGTCGCCTTAATTGAATTCTGCACATTCCCTCCCCCCTGAATGCAGTACGTGCGTGAGACGGGACGAACATAATAAGGCTCCTCCATCTTGTCGCTTTACTTGACGGTAGACACTCTTCCCCGCGCAGATTCCACCCAACCCTAGATTCCACTATTTTAATGTCTTGCACACTCCGATTTTTTTTATGCTTAACTACTTCATTACGAAGTTTATTACTCTTTTACTGCCACTTTGCACTCCTGCCGTAACAATATGTCTCATTCCTGATTTATTATAAAAACCCAATGTTCACAGAAAAGTAGCTGAAAATATAAATTTATTTGATAATGGAGTTCTGTGTTGAAAGAGAAAATTTAATACTGGAAGAAGGAATTCAAATAAAGCAAGTGAAGTAAACTAAATACTTGGGAATAATTTTAGATAACATTGAAGGCATCGGCAAAGAGAACATAAAACATAGAATTGAATTGAGTAGGAAAATAATATCGTCGTTAAATTCCATATGGTGGGATAAACATATTTGGAAAGATAGAAAAAAAAATAGGTACGGAAGTGAAATATGAACAATCAATAAGTATTACGAGAATAGATTAATAGCTCTAGAAATTGATTATTTACGCAGAAATGCTAGAAAGTCAAAATTAGAACATGTCACAAATAAGGAAATTACAAACATAATGGAAGCAGAAGAAAGCATAATTGAAAGAATTGAGGAGAAAGAATTCAAATTGTTAGGACAAGTTTTAAGAATGGAAGATGAACGATGGCCGAAACTATTATATCATTTGCAATCGACCAGAAAGAAGAAAAGAGGGAGACCAAAGTTAACGTGGAAGGAAAACATGAGGATAGTAATGCAAGTAAGATCGTAGGATTTGGAGGTTTGGCACGGGAGGACGGCAGCAGCTGTAAAACTTGAAGAGAGATAGATAGTTCTGTGAAAACATTAGGATAGATTAATATAAAATTATAGTACGAGGTTCTTCTTAATAAATAAATGCGATTGTGTTGCATCTTACTTAATAAAAGTTGAGTTCTATTTAGGACATGTTTTAAAACTGTCCAGGCTGTTGATTTTTACGTCGTGGGCCCTGGTTGCTGTCTCCTACTCAAATTTTGTTAACAGCTTAACACACAGATTTGTAAGTATAACCTTGAGCACATAACATTTTGAATTAGAGACAAAAACACATAGCCTAATTACAGTGGCAAAATAAAAATGTTTCGAGAAGAAAATTATGCAAAAAAATAGTAATTACAAAAAACAAAAATTGAGGAAAGAAAGCACTCTCAGATAGAAAAACCAATTGAAAAGAAATACAATAAATTTACATATCATCCATGGACACACCATAAATTCCATGTTTTAAATTTAATATCAGATTATCACCAAAAATGTTTGCAGCTTAAATAAACTAATATAAACCAACAAAAATTAAAAGATTCATAATGGCAAAAAATCAGGAATATGCCAGATAAACTGTAATGATTGTAATGGGACTTACATAGGGACAACAAAGAGAAATGTAATCATTGGAACAAACTAACTCATTGGCACTTTCGAACCCTTAGCTTCATGGTCGCGCAGACATAAGCCCTCCATATATCCCTATCCTGAGATAATGTTTTCCAATCATTCCCTATATAATCTACTTTCCTGAAATAGTACTTAATGTTATTTTGCCACCTCATTCTTGGTCTATCAAACTAGGAATTTTCCCCCTGGTTTTCCTACAAGACGCTTCCATGCACAACGTTTATTCCCCATTCGTGCCACATGTCCTGTCCATCGCAGTCTAGGAGACTTAACTGTTTTCATTACATCTTACTTCCTATAAAGGCCATGTAGTTCACTGTTATGTAGTTTTATCCATTCACCTGTCTGTTCATCTCTCTTTGATCCAAAAAATTCCCTAAGAACTTTATTGTTAAATATTCGTAATCTCCATTCCTCCCTTAAAGTATGAGTCCATATTTCGTATCCATATCATATAACTGGTAGAATAATTGTTTTATATTTTTTCAGTTTAAGTTTTGAAAGATGTTGGGATGTCAAGAGTCTCTGTAATGCACAATAGCACGCATTTCTATAATTGAGCCTGTGTTTAATTTCATTGTACATCTCGTTCCTATTTGCGATTATTGTTCCTAGGTGTTTGAATTCAGCCACTTCTTCAAAATTTCCCTCATTTGTCATTAGCTGTCCATTTCCATTATATGATGTATTTCTATGGTGTGACCATATATTTAGTTTTATTGATATTTACTTCCAATAATTACAGCTAAGTAACACATTAGAAACAGAAGAAGAAAATAATTATAAAGGTATACAGTAACTGCTCACGTTTGGTCAGAAAAACATAAAATCGATGTAAAAACCAAACTATTAAAACAGAAAATACTAAAAAACTCACTATTTGAGAGAAGATCTACATTCAGAAGAACACGAATAGAATAATGTATTTGTAAATTCCCATGGTGAGCGATTTGTTATGCAAATTCTTTGTTTTAACAAAATATGGAGTGGGAGTCAACATCCAGGGCCGACAACTTAAAAATCAACAGTCTGGAAAAGCTTGTGATGAATCACAAGTGTTCTGAAACATGTCCTAAATGAACGCAACTTCTATGAGGTAAAATGCAACAGACTCACCTTGTATATTAAGAATAGATTAGATTAGTAAAGATGGGTTCAGGTTTTTAGATCCTACCACAGCAAACTTTCTAACTTTGCATTATGTGATGTAACTTTTTTCTAAGGACTTCATTTCAGATTTGGTTTCATTAAGATATTTAAATGTTTTTGGATTTTTTGTTTTATTATTCCACAGAGTTTTATTTTGGTTTATTGTATTACATATATTTATGGAACAAATGAGATGAAATATATTTTACGAAGATACGTTCTCTGTTATGGTGTTCCTGGTTCGACATCTGCCATTTACATACATAACTCATACGTTCATTTATTTGGGGTGGGTCTAAGGCATAGAGGAGGGCCTACAACACTACTTCTGGCTCTATTCCGCCCTAAGCTTAAATAAGGGATCACAGTCATGAGGATGCACGTGGGTGTACACCCATTAGATCACTACAACCATATACAGGGCTATTAAGAAAGAAGGATAATAGACTTCTACATGTATTTCTTCCAACTACAAAACAAAAAAAAAATAGAAACACAATTCCAAGTTCCTGGAAAGAGGAAAGTTTGAAGTTCCGCTCACGGTCACATTGGCGCTGTTTATTGTTTATATCCTAATAGCGACACAATAGGACGTTGGATTGGAAGAGGATGAGTATAAAATCAACTTCTTCGCCGGTGGCCTCCCTGGTCACCAGACCTACCACCGTGTGATTTATTTGTGAAAATACATAAGAGACCGTGTTTTTATTCCCCCTATGCCTGACACTACTGAAAATCTGCGACACCGAATTGTTGAAGCTTTGAATTCGATAACTAGAGACCAGCTGATTCGTGTGTGACAAGAAATGAGCCACTGTTTTGATATTTGTCGTGCGTAACACATGGTGCTGATATTGAATGCATACAATAGTAAAATTTGAACTTTTCTATTTCCAGGAATGTTGGAATTGTGTTTCTATTTTTTGTAGATTGGAAGAAATAAATATATGAAATCTGTTCCATCTTTCTGAATAGCCCTATATTTTAAACAATTTTGGTTTTCTAACACTATTATTGTACGTAATATGAGAAGAGGTGATAGGCGATATGAAATGAATAAATGGGGATGAAATTATATGATGGGGGAGGGAAGAGTAGAGCAGATGTTCATGGGATGACATTCTAGGAACGGGAGAACCCCGAGAAAAACCCGATTTGGTCTACCACCAATATCCCTGCGGAAATGCTGGGATTCAAAACTGAGTTTCTAGTTGGGGCAGCCGCGCGCGCTAACCACGCGTCAATCTAAAGCTTTTGGTGGCACCAATTATCTGGAGTGGACTCAGCCTCTAACGAAATGAGTACCTGTAGTTTGTTCTGAGGTTAAGAACGTCAGTCATGCAGAACTGACCATTCGGCTGACATTTCCTGATGGTTGTCTAGAAATATAAGAGCTTTAACGTTCTATGACTCCAAGAGCTTCCTAAGACCTTGTTGTGAGATCAATTTGCCTTTTACTTTATCACACTGGGGTAAATCACGACCCACCAAGACCCTCCTTAGGATCCTTCCTAGTGCGTCGAGAGGCTGAGATTTATGATGATGAGTAAATGTTAAGTTTGTCAGCGATAGGATATCACACATAATTCCAAAGGGCAAAGGATATGATTAAGCAATCGCGAGTGTAGGCTACATGGCCACATAGAAGATAACGATGACAAGATCAAGGATGAGTTCTTTGAAGAATTAGAGTGCGTATTTGATAGTCTTTCACGATATCACATGAAACTTGTCTTACGAGATTTTAATGCAGGAAGTGGGACGGGAAGGTACATTCATGCCGACAATAACCAAATTCAATCTTCATGAAGATCATCATCATTAACATCATGGTAGGCTGTCGGCCTGTTCCGCTCTCAGAATTCTTCTTCCCATCGTTTTATAAGACGTCCCACGTCTCTATAGCCTTGAGGTTGGTACAACAGTGCTTGATTCGTTAGCCTAGAAGAGTCCATTCTTAAAATATGTTCATGCCATTTTGTTTATAATTTTGTATTTTTTTCATTTAGATTAAAAATTTTGAGTTCTTGCATAATTGTTTCATTAGGAATGTGGCCTCTTAGAGTATATCCTGCAACGTATCTGAGGAACTACATCTCTGATGTTTCTAGCAATGTTCTGGTCTTCATGAAGATAGTATGTGAAATGGGGTCTGATTTATCACTTTTGTCATATAAAATAATAATTATATTTAGTACACAATTGATCTTCTTGGTGATACAATATTAAAATATATATACAGTCAATATGCCCATTTCACCAATAAATATTTAAAATGGTCAACTAGTTTCTACAGCCAAGCTGTCATTCTCAAGACCAGATATTGACTCAAATCTGGTCTTGAGAATGACAGCTTGGCTGTAGAAACTAGTTGACCATTTTAAATATTTATTGGTGAAATGGGCATATTGACTGTATATATATTTTAATAATTATATTGTTAAGAAAACAACATTCCAGTAAACAGGAATGAGGTGCACAATTGTGGAAATGCATGTTATTATGCATTACAAGGACTCTTGTCTTCCCAACTTATTTCAAATAATAATACAATTTAAACTGTATATATATATATATATATATATATATATATATATATATATATATATATATAACTGCTATTCTGCCAGTTATGTTATATGGATGCTAAAATGAAAACATTAACCGTGATTTGAGGGAAGTAGATTATACAGGAGATGATTGGAAAATATTACCTCAGGATAGGGATGATTGAACAGTTTACATCCGCGCGGCCATGAACCTATGGGTTCTATAGTGCAAATGAGTTAGCTAGTTAGTTAGAATAAATAATCCTCGTCACTATTAAGAGATATTTTAAAGTCTTAACAGAAAGCTGATAGGGTTAATGGGCCACAGTAAAATTAGGAAACATCTACACACCATGCGAATCTTTAGTCTAATTAAAATCCAATATGTCGACCAGGTGGCATTGAGCAGGAAGAAATCACTCATATAATATTGCTGCGCGCTACCGGGCGGTGTCGTTCTCACTTTGTTTTCTTTCAATAAACACGACAGATGTTTACGTAAAAGTTTGACAATAGCTTCATTAAGTTCACATAGACTTTCAGTGACACTTCTCGAAAACATTGCTGCAATAATTATTCTTGCTTTGCAGTTAATTTATCGCACAATTCTTTCCAGTTTTCAATGGTTTCATTACAATAGTTTTTTCTTATCATGGTTTACTGTATCGCTGTCACAACACAACTTACTCACTCTTTTTAAAAGAAGATTATAAACAACCGTTGAGGTTGTTGTTAAATATTAAAAACAATAACAATTGTATCTGTGATATCAGTCGTCCTCAACAGTTAAAATATTCTTTAAAGTATTCATTTATACTTTTAGAAACTAGTTCCATTTTCAGAGTTGTTCTATTCGTCAGCTAGTCCTCTCTGAACTAGTTTAATTTTCAAAGCTGTTCTTTTCAAATAACACAACATTGAGAATGGAACTAGTTCCGAAACAGTGTTTTATTTGTTGAGGACGTCTGCCACCACGAACACAATTTTTATTGTTTTAAATAATTAGTAAATTACACACTCCTGATCATGACAACAGATATGTAAGTAGGATAAAGAAATTTCTTGGCTTCCAATCGAGGCTTTTCTAGTATGGAAACTTCGGGAGTCGAAGCCTCTGGGCAGGAGGGGTAGATGCGTACAGAACATTCCGGAATGTAAAGCTAGGTGCACATCGAAATATCTGTGAGGGTTTTTCATCTCACGAGTCATCAACACGCCATTTTTCCATCCACTAAGAATGCAAGATCCCTTCTCCCGCCGTCTTCCGCTCAATTCAACGCTATTATATAATACGTCACAATATTTAACCGTGAAGCACTAACTAATATGAGATTAAAACTAATTGGGTTCATGCATACTCATGAAGAACTAGTGTACTAGTGTCAAAATCCCTTTCCTCATTAAATTTGAAAAGCTTGTTTCATAAAGAAATATAAAGATGGGTACTACTTCTTCTTCTTCGGCTTTCCCCCACTTATAGGTTTGCCGTCTTGAGTTTCCATTTATTTCTATCATCCAATCTCCTTTTTCCAAACTCCTATCATCCATTACAGTTCTGACGTACGTTTCCCATTTCCATATTGGTCTGCCAAATTTATTTATTCCAGGGGATGACCATTTGTAAATATGTTTTGGCCATCTTTCATTTTCCATTCTTTGTATATGGCCATACCATTTAAGAGATTGATTTTCAATCCTCTTAATAATACATGTGGTGACATTCATTTCTTTCCAAAGGAATTCATTTCTTATTTTATCCTGTCTTGTTTTTAAGGCTTCTTCTAAGACAATCAAATTCAACTATTCCAATTTTATTCTTTTGTAATTCCTTCAGAGACCAAGTTACAATATTGATACAATTCAAAATATAAAATGGACAAACAGGACCCTTAATTATAAATAAAGGTGACGCATTAGCTTGTACATTATTTAACATAGCCACGTTGAAGGTAATACGGGATGTAAACCTGATACTAGAGGTACAATATTTTATAGATCAGCACGAATATAGCATGCGCTGACGATATGGACATAACACTCAATGTAGTTAAAGAAACTTTCGTAAAATTGGAAATAACAGCACAAAATATGGACCTCAAAGTGGTTGTAAGCAAAACAAACATATATGGAAATAACAAGCAGACAAAACAATGATGCCTGTTTTACAGTTGGGAAATATAGTGTGCTGGCTGTAGCATTATTACCGCATGTACTAATTAATTATTGCACTGTTAGCCAATAGCATAAAATCCATATATATATATATATATATATTAAAGTATTGAATTAACAATCAGAATGTATTTATATTATATTATGAAGGGAAATTGCGTACTGGACACTCTAATATATAATAATAATAATTACATGTGGATATTCAAGTTGAAACAGGCAGGGGCGTTGAGTTTGGATAATATTACTCACCATCCCCCAGTCTAATACAGGGACGTCGAGTCAAGATAAGATTACTCTCCATCCCCTAGTTGAATACCGTAAGATAACATGGCTGGTAAATTCCAGTCTTCATACGTAACTTTAGAAGAGATATGTCCTTATTTGGATAGTTATAATTTAATAATATTTAATGTATTTCAGAATTATTTATGATTTATTTTTTTAACTCTACCTTTGTCTTTAGTTTGATTTACTTCTTGTTTGGCTGAAACTAACCGAACTCCCTTTGATTTTGCTGAGGGAGAATCGGAACTGGTAATGAGGGTGATATATTCCAACTCAGCGTCCATGCCACGCCCGCTTATCAGAGGGTTTGTAACGGCTGATGCCCTTGGCATCAGGGCTTATTCTTCATGGTTCCGACCTCGTCTCTATGACAGTTAGAGACACATCGTCTTTAATAAATATATTAAATCAAGTTCTGCATTCACTGGAGTTCTTGGACTCACAACGAATCCTACCTCCAAATTGTCTGATCTACCCGAGGGCCAGGTCACGACAATAGTTTTGAAAAATGTGAAGGAATTAAAAATCTAATGACAATATTTGATAAAGAAATCAATCATACACTGATGTTGGCCAGCAGGGGATATTTTTGACATATAAATCAACTTGTTCCCGATATCTAAGCCGTCAAAAATATAAACAATTAAACTCTTTTGAGATCTGTTGCCGTCTATGGCTGTGAAAGGTGGGCTCCTTACAAAAACCCAAGAAAATAAAAATTACTCGTAGAATATTTGAAAGAAAAATATTTTGGCTAATATACGAGAGTGCAAATTTTTACATGAGATATAATGATGAACTTTATAAACAATATGGTGATACAGAAACCATTAGGATAATCAAGATGGCAAGGATTAGATGGCTGGGACATCTCTACAGCGAAGAGGAATCAGACACGTGTCGTAAAGTCACATTGACAAACTACAAATTGAAACCGAAGAGTTGGACGTCCTAATATTAGATGGTTGGACAGCGCTGAACAGGACTGGAGGACATTGGGTGTACAAGGATGGAGAAGGATGGCATGCATTTACCCACTACTCACTTCACACTCTCTCACCATAAAACATGAAATCACACTATACAAATCTCTCATCAGATCACTCATGACATGTGGGGTCACGCAGCAAGATCAAATCTACAACACTTCAAGTCTTACAAAATAAGGTACTTCGTGCTGACAGACACAAACAGCTCTACTTCATGACGTCTCTCAACTTGCATACATCCAAGACTACATCAGAGTCCGTCGCCGTGGCGTAGTCGGTCGAGTCCCCACCTTCCACTCCAACGACCCGGGTTCGATTCCCGGCGAGGTAGGGGATTTTAAATCTCCACCTTGGGTCTGGGTGCGCGTCCGGTCTTGTGTTAGTATGTGTAAATACGATAGAAAGATTAACAAAGGTAATAAAATAAAAAGGAAGAACAGTGTAAACGAAAGAAAACTACAAAGAAAGAAATTAAAATAAAGACAATCAGCACGTAAATAATACGAAATATACAAATCATATGACAATAGACCGATACAAGCCATAAAAAAAACTCCTGTCGCGACAGACCTAGAAGGCACTTAGCATACCAGCCGGCTGCTGGCCTCACATCCACATGTGTTAACCACAGAAGTAGACGATCATCTAGCCTGTTATGAATACATAGAGTCGTTTATATAGATATTTAATTGTCTTATAGATTATTTTAATTATTCAAGCAAAGTCTGTTGAAATAGAGTTTAGACATTATATAGTTCAGAGCAAAGTTTTGCTTAGATAACTGTAAAATCTCTACGTTTAGTTTATTGGAATGTTAGTGAGTACAGTTAGGGTAACTAGAGGTAAATTTGAGTATATAACACGGAATAAGTGAGGGTCTCGTGTCTGTCTGTGTAAAGTGCTGAAGGGTAAGTCACCGACCATTTTTCTTAATATGTGTCTAGGATTTTTGGAAGGGAATCAAGTACAATTAACTATTTTGATATTAAATTTTCAATAGGGACATAACATTTTTAAAACATGTAGATCAGGGTAGATTTATTATCCCACATCTCCCGTTCTCAAACACCAAGGGAGTTAGGTATAATGTTTCATATATAAGCTTAGAGTAGTTATTTAGGGCTAGAATACTTAGGGATTGTAATTATTATACTTTAGTAATAAAATAGTTAAAATAAGACTTCATTTGCTTATTTCAAAACATATATAACTGTACATCCTCATACTAACGCTCGGCTAGAGAATTCACGCTTCCACATTTTCCAAAGTCCCGAAGGTCCTTTAAGCCTTAGAACACCAGCGGGGTCTTAACATATCCAGTGTAGGGGTGACATGTGGTCAGCATGTCGAGTCCCCCAGCCGTTATAGCCGGTTGTCTCAACCTGGAGCCGCTACTTATTGTAGCTACCCAAATGCCTCACGATGCTGGGTGGGCACATGTCCCATACTGGCCGAAATACCATGAGAAAATTTCTTCCGCCACGGAGACTCGAACCCCACGTCCCGTAGCTCTGCGCCAAGGTTTCCTGCCTTAACTACTCGGCTACGGCGCGGGACGATACAAGCCACAGGCATTACACAAGTATATACAACACTTCAATACAACTCCATAATTCACAACACAATAGCCTTCTAACCAACACAAGAAATTTAAGGCCCAAAAGCTTAAGCATCTTCTCCCTACACACTTACACAAAAACAGCAACAGCTAAGAGAAGAACATTCTCTTAGCTAACCCACAATTACACAAAAACACTTTCTACAAACACAACAAAACAGGGTCATAACACCGAAAGAATGTTTGAAACTAACATATACACAATTGGCCAGGGCCAAAAGAAGGCAGAGAATAGAGAGGAATGAAGGGGCATTGTAGGGGGCGCTCAAAGCCTGCAACGGGCTGTAGAATCAGTGATGATGACTAATACATGATGTTGAGTGATTCCGGGTTCTGTGGCCGTGGTCCATAGTTGGTGTTGATACCAGACGTTTCGCCCTCAACTGCGGAGGGCATCTTCAGTGGCGAGTGCTTCTAGGCGTGTTTCCTGGTCGGAAGCTCTACTTAGAGTGAACGCTGCGGGTGTTGTATTGATACTAGTGGTGGGAGCAGGGTGAGCGGGCGTGGCTCTTGCTGATTGGCTAATGGTCGTCTCCTTGTTGTCCCTAGTGTTGATGCATTTATTTTCTAGTGTACGGTACCAGGCCTTAGACAGTTTAATACCTTCCTCTTTTCTGTTAATATTTTCCTTATGCTTGTGTATTTCTATAGCCTCTCGATATAATCTAGGGAAATAATAGGAAGTTGTGGCTAAAACTTGTGTATCATCGAATAGAATCTGGTGTCCATTCATAATGGCATGTTCTGCTACAGCACGATTTATCCATTTCTCCTTGTCTGCAGTTTCTTTTGTGTTCTGATAAACGGGTGGCTATACTTCTTTTTGTGGTCCCTATGTATGGTTTACCACACGAACAAGGAAGTCGATATACGCCGCAAGTGGAGAGAGGTGGCCGAGGATCCTTAGCTGAGCGAAGGCAGTCTTCTATTTTTCTTGTAGGTCTGTAAATGTTTTTATGTTGTATTTTCGTAGGAGTTTTCCGATACGATCTGTGACTCTTTGTACATATGGTAAGTAGGCTATGCTGGTTGAGGGTGTGTTATCCATTCTGACGTGCTGTCTTCGTGGATGTATGGTTTGTCTTATTTCCTTGGATGTGTAGCCATTTTTCTGGAAACAATTGAACAGATGGTGTTGTTCTTGTTTAAGGTGTTGTGGTTGGCATAACTTAGTCGCTCTGTCGAACAGTGTCTTAATGACACCTCGCTTTTGAGGTGTCATTAAGACACTGTTCGACAGAGCGACTAAGTTATGCCAACCACAACACCTTAAACAAGAACAACACCATCTGTTCAATTGTTTCCAGAAAAATGGCTACACATCCAAGGAAATAAGACAAACCATACATCCACGAAGACAGCACGTCAGAATGGATAACACACCCTCAACCAGCATAGCCTACTTACCATATGTACAAAGAGTCACAGATCGTATCGGAAAACTCCTACGAAAATACAACATAAAAACAGTTTACAGACCTACAAGAAAAATAGAAGACTGCCTTCGCTCAGCTAAGGATCCTCGGCCACCTCTCTCCACTTGCGGCGTATACGACTTCCTTGTTCGTGTGGTAAACCATACATAGGGACCACAAAAAGAAGTATAGCCACCCGTTTATCAGAACACAAAAGAAACTGCAGACAAGGAGAAATGGATAAATCGGCTGTAGCAGAACATGCCATTATGAATGGACACCAGATTCTATTCGATGATACACAAGTTTTAGCCACAACTTCCTATTATTTCCCTAGATTAATTCGAGAGGCTATAGAAATACACAAGCATAAGGAAAATATTAACAGAAAAGAGGAAGGTATTAAACTGTCTAAGGCCTGGTACCGTACACTAGAAAATAAATGCATCAACACTAGGGACAACAAGGAGACGACCATTAGCCAATCAGCAAGAGCCACGCCCGCTCACCCTGCTCCCACCACTAGTATCAATACAACACCCGCAGCGTTCACTCTAAGTAGAGCTTCCGACCAGGAAACACGCCTAGAAGCACTCGCCACTGAAGATGCCCTCCGCAGTTGAGGGCGAAACGTCTGGTATCAACACCAACTATGGACCACGGCCACAGAACCCGGAATCACTCAACATCATGATTACCGGCCGTGAAAGCCTGCATTCAACTATGACTAATACAATTAACAAATAAACAAGGTTGGTTTGTTCGGACATTAAAGTCGAGCCCATTTTTATAACAGTCTATTCTAGAGATTTAGGATACATGAGACAAGAAAAGAGAAGCAATCACCTTTCATGAGACGTATGGTAATTTGAGTATACGAGGTACTATAGAGTAAATATAAGCCGGATTGGATGAGATGCAGTATACATAACTCAATTTTGCTCCAGACAGAACTTTTGCTGTTCTGCATTCATTATCTCAAAGTCGCATGTTTCGTGTACTCATAATAAAACAATTGAATAATTAAATATTGATTCTCTTCTTCAGACCACATTTCGTTCAGTTTTATATGTTATTCATTTTAGTTCAAACGTTTTAAATTTTGTGCTGCCTTTTCAGGTAGCGGGACCACGTTCGATCCCCGGTCGGGACTAGTTATGTGGGTGAGGCTTTCTCGGGTTTTACGTCACCTGTATGACAAACGTCTCTAAACGTCAAGGCCCAAACTGTTCCCGAACATCACCTGACTATCATTATTATCATAATCGCCTTATTAATTTAGATTAGGACCTCTCTTGGCGCATCATTACCATCATCATCACCTTCCTTACCTTCGGGGCAGCGTACGTCTGACTCCTGGTGCCGAATCTCAGAAATATGGTATGCCATGTCAGGGGAGAATGCCAGAAATGTCGTAATGACAACCTGGTGGCATTGAATAAAAAATACAGCCGATTATCTAATTTTAGCATATTTTGAGTTAATAGACAATTAACTGATTTAGCGTTTACTTGATGAAAATCCATTTTTATGTTAATTAAATAAAAATTAATCTGTTAAAGTTTTATATGATTTTTCATATTTCATATATATGAAAATCGTATAAAACTTGAACAGCTTTATTTTTATTTAATTGATAGGAAGACAGAATCAAGAACACAGAAATAAGACTGGAACTTGAAATATTTGCAATAACTGATAAAATAGATACATATAGACAAAAATGGAAGCAACACATAGACAGAATGAATGAAGATAGATATCCAAAACAAATAACAAAATACAAACCTAAAGGCACCCGAGATGTGGGCAGACCTAGAAAGAGATGGGCTGAAGTCGGAACGGGTCAACATACCTAATCCATGAATGCAGATGATGATGATGATGATATATAATGCCTGATTCCTTTATTTATTATAATATGTTGAATAGCAGCATTAGTTCTAGATTTAGTGGCGAACACATATATTCCAATTAGGCCCAACGTATTTAAAAAAAAGTACGTTTTCTTAAATTCTCAAATCAAACTTCACATGCATTAACGGGTTCATACACGGAGCTATAGAAATGAGAACAGACGTGTTGACATAAACAAGAAACTGTAATCTGGGCTGAGCTGTTGTTCTTACTCTGAGCATACACGTTAGATGTATTATTAACACGCTAAGTAACTTCCAGGAAGACCAGATAGTCTTCACTTCATATTAGTTTGTCTACACAACAAAAGTAATTGTAAACACGCTTAAATACATCTTTCTGAATTGCATTTTGTACGTTTACAACTAAATTTCCGTTATATTATTAGTTGTTAGTACTTTTTTGAGACTGGGCGGGCAGACATCCCTGAGTGCAGCGACCTGAAACATCTATTGCGCTGTCCCAGTTTTATGTAGATAAATGGAATGATAATCTACTTTACGGTATTATGTAAGTTGTAAGTCGTATTCCAGTTCCGGCACACCAAAATTTACTCCCATGACCGATGCCGCTATTTTTGGTCCGCGCCAATTGCCGCGAATGGAATTACAATCCTCCCCTTGCTCCCTTCACCAATTTTTTTATTGATTGAGCTTGGACTCAGAAGGCAGCATGCAGGTGGACCCCAATAGATCTTCCAAATAATATATTTTAAGCACATGCGATTTCCAAATCTAGACAATTTTTTACCTAACATTAGATGAGATTAAATGTGATATAAATGAATGAATGGAGATGAAATGACATAGGGAGAGAAGATGAGTGGAGAGTGTTGGTGGAATGAAATTCGCGAAATGTGGGAACCCTGATAAAAAAACATCGATCCATATTTATTGATATGTGGTAACATCTGAAGTAATTTCAATGGAAATACATTTCAGATGTAAGAGCTCATTTTCTATGTGTAGAGACTAGCATCTGAAGTAATTTTAACGAAAACAAATTTCAGAAGTATGAGCTCATTTTCTTTGTGTGGAGACTAGCATTTGAAGTAATTTTAATGAAAAGAAATTTCAGAAGTAAGAGCTCATTTTCTTTGTGTGGAGACTAGCATCTGAAGTAATTTTAAAGAAAAGAAATTTCAGAAGTAAGAGCTCATTTTCTTTGTGTGGAGACTAGCATCTGAAGTAATTTTAACGAAAACAAATTTCAGAAGTATGAGCTCATTTTCTTTGTGTGGAGACTAACATTTGAAGTAATTTTAATGAAAAGAAATTTCAGAAGTAAGAGCTCATTTTCTTTGTGTGGCGACTAGCATCTGAAGTAATTTTAAAGAAAAGAAATTTCAGAAGTAAGAGCTCATTTTCTTTGTGTGGAGACTAGCATCTGAGGAGACTAGCATTTGAAGTAATTTTAATGAAAAGAAATTTCAGAAGTAAGAGCTCATTTTCTTTGTGTGGAGACTAGCATCTGAAGTAATTTTAAAGAAAAGAAATTTCAGAAGTAAGAGCTCATTTTCTTTGTGTGGAGACTAGCATCTGAAGTAATTTTAAAGAAAAGAAATTTCAGAAGTAAGAGCTCATTTTCTTTGTGTGGAGACTAGCCTTACAGTTGGAGTGTGTTACGTTAAAAAACAAGATAGAGTTATGCTGATAAATCGAGTACGACAGCGCCACTGCGAGATGTCATTCAGTTACTGGCGGCATGCGTTAGAACAGTAACTACACTACATAAAAGTGAAGTTGTGTTGGGTTGCAGACTGCAGAGGCGCGGCTTAAACACACAAATGTGTTGTAATAATCTCGCCACCAAGTGTTGTGTGAAGTATAATCATCTCTGTGCCAGGGGCTTCTAACACCTCAGTGCACAAATACACCAACCGCCACATTCCATCTCTACACCTCACTCAACTTCACCATACGAAACATTATTGCACAGTGGACGCTCCGTGAAAAACTAAATGTGGCATTCAGTCGAGGATCCTTGGTAAACGATAGAAAAATTGGTTATAATGGAATTTATTGCCATTTTTCTTAACGAGAGGAAATACATATGCATTTTCATTATGCACAGGCCTGCTTGGCAGTAGGTACATTTAGTTCCATGAAAAAAATAAAAGTAATCATAATATAAACAAATACCCACATGACTACACCCGTATATAAAAATGTATCAACAGTGAATATATCATCATCATCATCATAGTACATTCACGAATTTAGGCCATTTGTTGACCTGTTTCGGCCTCAAGAGAAACACGATCCAAAAGTCTTTTGAGTGGACGTCCTGGTCTTCTTCTTCCTGCAGGTTGATATCTTAACATTTGTTTGGGTATTCTGTGATCTTCCATTTGATGAACATGTTGCATCCATCTTGACTTATAATCAGAAATTTTGTTTTCTAAAAGTTCCATGTGTAATTCTTCTAAGATGTCTAATTTTTTTTTTGTGATCTAGTAGTGTATATATATATATATATATAATATGTCTACACTACGTACAGAATAATACACATCTACACTCATCCATGAAAAGACCATGTGTATACATATAAAAAGTCACATTTTGTGTATTAATAATTGAAATAAATTGTTAAAAAATTAAAATAAAGAGAGAGAAAAAAGAACAAACACACATATACATACGCACACTCTCACACACTTGAACACGCGCGCGCGCGCGCGCTAAAACCCTCCCCTTTCAGATATCAAATGCACTATCAGGCCATTCAGCAGATTCCCGGGATGAACATAGGCTATAAGAGAGTTGTAAATTTCAACCTCTTCACCCCTAAACATCACCCTTTGTAGTGAATTACGTGAAATAAAGTCCCTATTTTGACGCTTAGATGGCTTACGCTGCCTATACCAACACATACACCATATTAATGAACACAGAATTGAATATCGCACAAAACTCTACAAAAACGTCCGTGACAGCATAAGTTTACCTTTTATGGATAACTCACAATAACCATTTTTGTCCTTCAATGATAGCTAAGAAAATCGGGATAAGTAGATTCCCAGGCAAACATGCTCTGACATTCCGTTCATTCGATTGAGATGGGGCTTTTTGTTTTTGATAAATGTTCAGAAGGTTCCGGTGATAAAAATAGGCTCTACGAGAGTTGTAATTCTCAACCCCTTAACACCTAAAAATCACCCTTTGTAGTGAAAAAACGTGCACTAAAGTTCCTATTTTCACGCTTAAATTGTGTACGTTGTCTAAACCATAACAAATCCACCAAATTAATGTACACAGAATTCAATATCTCAGAAAGCTCTACAAAAAAGTACGAGACAGCATATGTTTATCTTCTACGGACAACTCACAATAACCATTCTTGTCTTTCATTGATGACAAGAAGATCGGGATAAGCAATTTCCCGGACAAGTATAACAGCCCACGGCTGGTGGTAAAACACATTAACATTTATTTAGGAGTAGCAGCGCACGCCGGGTATTAGCCAGTCCAATATATAAAATAATAGTTTTAAAAAACTAAAACAACACGCTTTATTAGAAAACCGAAATCAAAAATTAAAAATAATTTTAATTTCCAACACGCTTGGGATAAAATTAAAGTGGTCAACAAAAAAGTCATCTCCAACACACATAGAATAAAACTAGAGTTATCGACAAATATAAAATAATTTTTACCATCAAAAGCGTGGGGTGCTCTATATCAATTAATATATTTGATAATAAACAGATATTGGCAAAAGTAAAGTCTCTAAGAAGAAAATGTAAAAATCATAAAAAGCACCCCACGATTTTGATGGTCAAATTATTTTCTTTTTGTTGATAACCCTAGTTTTATTCTATATGTGTTGGAGATCATTTTTTTTTGTTGACCACTTTAATTTTATCCCAAGCGTGTTGGAAATTAAAATTATTTTTCATTTTTAGCTCGATTTTCTAATAAAACGTGTTGTTTTAGTTTTTTAAAAAATTATTAATTTTTTATTTTTTAGTTTTAGTATTTTACAGAATAAGATAAAAATATAAATGTCTTTAAATTCGATACTATTGTAGTATGAGCTAAAAAGTAATACTCTTCTAACAAAATCCTCCCAGCCGGATTTGAACAAGCGACCTATGAATTACTGAAATTATATACCACTAGACTTCACCGCTCTACCAACTGAGCTCTTTCAACGATTGACTAAAAAGTCGACAAGTCCGAAACCTATTATAACAGGTTTGTTTTTTTCGATTTTCTGATGATTCTGGCCAGGATTTTAGAAACAAAATATGAGATTATTGTAATATCACGGGTCCTTTACAGGTATACAAAGTTTCAAGTCGATCCAATGTTTCGAAGTCAGTGAAAATCGTGTTCAAAGATTCCGTTACATAGATACAAATACATGTTTTTTGATTTTCTGATTCTGGCCAGGATGTTAGAAACAAATATGAAAATATTGTATTGTCACGGGTCCTTTACAAATATACAAAGTTTCAAGTCGATCCAATGTGTTTAAGTGGGTGAAAATCGTGTTCAAATATTCCGTTACGTAGATACAAAGACACGTTTTTTTTTTATTTTCTGATGATTCTGGCCAGGATTTTAGAAAAGAATGAAATTATTGTATTCTCATGGGTCCTTTACAAGTATACAAAGTTTCAAGTAAATCCAATGATTTTAAGCGGGCGACAATCGAGCTGAAATATTCTGTTACATCGATAGATACAGGTCAAGCTAATTTAAAGCGTGTAAAAACGAATGTTTGTTTGTTTGTTCGTACTTTATGCGCGGCCAAACCGTTGATCCGATTGTGATTTGTTTTTGCAAAATGTTCAGGAGATTCCCGGGAAGAACATAGGCTATAAGCGAGTTGTGATACTCAACTCCTACAGCCTTAAAAATCACCCTTTGTAGTGACAAACGTGAAAAAAAAAAACATTTTTTGAGGATTAAATGGCTTACGCTGCCTAAACCATAACAAATACACAACATGATTTTAAACATAATTGAATATCTCAAACAACTCTACAAAAAAGTCCGCGACAGAATATGTTTATATTTTACGGATAACTCACAATAGCCATTTTTTTTCTTTCATTGATGCCAAGATCGGAATATGTAGATCGCCGGACAAGCGTGTACTACCGTTCATCCGGTTGTGATTGAGATTTTTTCAAAATAATCAGGACTTTCCCGGAAAGGTTATAGGCTATAAGAGAATTTTAATGCTCAAGCCCTTCACCCTTAAAAAATCTCCCTTTGTAGTGAAAAGTAAAGTAAAAGTGTTTTTATACGCTTTAATGGCTTACGCTGCCTAAACCATAACAAATACACCAAATTAATGTACATAGAATTGAATATCTCAAAAAAACTCTACAAACGAGCACGCGACAGTATACGTGTATCTTTTATGGATAACTCACAATAACCATTTTAGTCTCTCATTGATGCCAAGAAGATCGGGATAAGTAGATTCCCGGGCAAGTAGAGCAGCAACACGGATAACTCGAAATAACGAATTTTGTTACTCAGCTCATCAATGCGAAATACATTGGGATACGTAGATTCCAGGGCAATGCAGTGTAATCAGTACGGGGTGTCTAAAATAATAATGATATAAATTTGTAATTATTAATCCTTTTTACTTACTCAACTAAACGTAAAAAAACACATAATTTATTAGGCGTAGCAGCGCACGGAGGGTATTAGCTAGTAAGTAATGAAAAAGCTAAACCAAAATAAAGTTACTTGTCATCAACCAAGGATTCCATTCAAATGAACAATCGAAGGTAAACTATTTCATTTTAACGCATGGCAATATTAATAACAAGCAGCATCCTTACATGCATTTATCAAATAATGTTTCCTGATGCCAATATTCATATATTAACCCATTCATAGAATATACGAGTAAAAGCAAAAAAATACCTCACACTAATCTTACATTTGTCCTATATATTGAAGTGTTTATTATTAATTAGATTAACTTTACCAAAATAAACTACAGAAAACTAAACAACGAACTTAGAAGAGAAACAGAAGAGGCAAGGAAATAATGGATGGAGCAGAAATGTGAAGAACTAGAGAATCTGGAGAGGAAAGGAAATTATGATTTAATGTACCAGGAAGTTAAAGGCTTGGACTATGGAAAGAAGAGCAGGGAATCTATGCGGCTGATTGAGGACGAAAATAATGAAGAAATAACAAACTGGGAATTATGAATACATGGGGAAAATATGTAGAAGAGCTATATGAGACAAGAAATCGTCCGGCTAACTTGGATATAGAAAATGAAGAACACGTGCCAGAATATGAAAAAGGATTTTCAATTCTGAAGGAAGAAGTTGAACTAGCAATAAGGAAATGAAAAATGGGAAAGCAACAGGGGTAGATGGAATCCCCATTGAATTGGTTAAATGCTCGGGTGAAGGAAAGAAGGAAATTCTGCGTTTATGCAATAAGATATTAAGGAGGTGAATGGCCTGAAGAATTGACTGAGACGTGTTAATACTAATACCGAAGAAAAACAATGCAAATAAATGTAAGGAGTTCAGGACTATCAGCTTGATATCACACTCTGCAAAGATTTACCTGCGAATACTGAACCGACGTTTACGTTCTACGATGAATTGGAAGAAGAACAGTTTGGCTTGAGGAAAAGAAAGGGTACAAGAGATGCAATTCGATTGATACGAACAATAGTAGAAATATATATATACAAAAAGATAAAGACGTTTATACAGTATTTGTTGACCTGGAAAAGGCCTTTGACAGAGTAAATTGGAGTAAACTCCTGAAGATCTTGAAGAACATTGGCGTGAACTGGAAGGAGAGGAGGCTTGTAAATAGTCTTTATACGAAACAGCGAATAAAAGTGAAGATAGGAGAAGGAATGTCAGAGGGAAGAGAAATTGGAAGGGGGTTAAGGCAAGGATGTCCTCTATCACCTACTCTTTTCAACATCTACCTGGAAGACGTAATGAAGAACTGCTTCAGCCATACGGGAGGCGTAAACATAGGAGGAAGGAGAATAAAGTACATAAGATTTGCTGATGATATGGCTTTGCTAGCAGAAGATGAAACGACATCGAGGAACATGCTGATGGAGCTGAATGATAAGTGCGAGGATTATGGGATGAATATAAATATAAATAAGACGAACGCCATGATTATAGGAAAGAAACCAAGGAAGATAAACATGAGCAAGTGGAGAGCTTCGAATACTTGGGTTGTACTATCAGTAGTAACATAAACTACGGTCAAGAAGTAAATCAGAGGATAGCAATGGCAAAATAAGCTTTCAACAAGAAGGGAAGCATTTTCTGCGAACCTTTGGCAAAATAATTACGGAAGAGACTAGTGAAGTGCTTTGTGTGGAGTATAGCATCGTATGGTGCAGAGACTTGGACATTAAGGAAAAGCGACTGGAAGCTTTCCAGATGTGGATATGGAGAAGAATGGAACATATCAAATGGACAGACAAAGTAAGAAATAAAGATGTGCTAGACAGAGTGGGTGAAAGAAGAACAATGCTGGAACTCTTTGGTTAGTTAGCGTTTAAGATGTATTTCATTTGAACAAATAAGATTGAACAAAATTATTCAAATTATATTGTTCATTCATAAAATGTTCCCAGTATGAGATATCTTAAAAGATAACTGACCGAAAGTCATTCATTCATAGTGTTCTGCTCAACCGCAGATTTTTCACTGCAAACTCAGCATTCTCCACTCTTTCCTTAACTCAGCTTTCCTTTTTGCATCTGCATACAAACCATTTATTTTAATATTGTCTATCATCTGATGTCTTTTTGTGCTTCTAACTTTCTTTCCGTTGACCATTCCTTCTACAACATCCTTCAGCAGGCGGTTTCTTCTTAGACAATGGCCAATCCAATTTCTGCATTTTATATGAACTGGAAATATTTGAAATAATATAAAACAAATTCGTACTTGCTGCCATTTTACCCCTCATTGGTGTCACGGCCTGCTGTAGTCTCAACTAAATTATTTTCGGCATTTAGCGTAATACATTGGGCAGACTGTTAAATCGGTCAGTTCTTTATAAGGGACGCAAATATTACCAACAGAGATATTATTTCACTATTATTTATTATTTTGAAAACACCATCTTGCAAAACATAATGTACAACACACATTTGTGAAGTGCTTTACAGAACCGACAAAAAGATTAAAAACCGAGTAATAGCTCGGTTTTTTAAATATCCGAATAATTAAAAATCATCATAATCTTCTTCTTCTTCTTTCACAGATTAGGTCTTTGCCTGTTCCGATCTCACATTGGTTCAGCCCAGCATTTTCTTGGTCTTCCCACCGATCTTTATCCTCCAAGATTATACATAAATGCCATCTTTGGTATCCTATCCTCTGTCATTCTTTCCAGATGCTCTATCTGAGTTCTTCTATTTGTTGAAGAAGTGGTTGTGCTTTAGTTCCTCTCTAAAGTGAAATTTAAAAATTTATTAAAATGTATAAGAATTATATGTATCTGATAAATTTATTTATGAATCACAGATGTACAATAGATCATATCAAGTATAGTTTTTAAACGTTATTGCTGGAGAAATACATTTTGAAGGCTTAGAAGATATTACGAACACTTGTCTAATATATAGAAATTAATTTTTGTTTGTTAAATTTTTAAGAATTTTAGGATTAATAAATTCTATCTTCAAGCCACAGTTAGTCCAAAAGCATTCAAGACTGAAAGTGTATAAAACACTGGCTCTTCCAACTCTTTTGTATGGTAGCGAAGTATGGACGTTGAAACTGAAGGATATACAGAGACTTAGATCTGCTGATATGAGATATCTTCGGAGGACTGCAGGATACACACTACTAGATCACAAAAAAAATGAAGACATCTTAGAAGAATTACACATGGAATCTTTAGAAAACAAAATTTCTGATTATAAGTCAAGATGGATGCAACATGTTCATCGAATGGAAGATCACAGAATACCCAAACAAATGTTTAGATATCAACCTGCAGGAAGAAGAAGACCAGGACGTCCACTCAAAAGACTTCTGGATGGTGTTTCTCTTGAGGCCGAAACAGGTCAACAAATGGCCTAAATTCGTGAACGGTACTATGATGATGATGATTTTTGTTTGTTCATATCTTATGCGGTGCCATACCGTTCATCCGATTGTGATGGGGCTTTTTTAGAAATGTTTAGGAGATTCCCGGGATGAACATAGGCTATACGAGAGTTGTGATACTCATTCCTACGCCCTTAAAAATCACCCTTTGTAGTGAAAAACGTGAAAAAATCCTTTTTAACGCTTAAATGGCTTATGCTGCCTAAAATATAACAAACACACAACATTAAAGTACACAGAATTGAATATCTGTGAAAACTCTACAAAAATTCCAAGATAGCATATGTCAATATTTTACTGATAACTCACAATAGCCATTTTTATCTTCCATTGAAGCCAAGAAAATCGGGATAAGTAGATTCCCGGACAAGCGCGCACTGTACCATCCGATTGTGATGGTGCTCTTTGCAAAATGTTCAGGATGTTTCCGGGAATGTTTTAGGTTATAAGATAGTTTTAATGCTCAAGCCCTTCACCCTTAAAATCACCCTTTTTAGTGAAAAGGTAAAATAAAGGTGGCTTTTTGTACGCTTAAATGGCTTACACTGCCTAAACCATACCAAATACACCAAATTAATGTACATAGAATTGAATATCTAAAACAAAAATTCTACAAAAAAGCTCGCGACAGCATATGTTTATCTTTTACGGATAACTCACAATAAACATTTTTGTCTTTCATTGATATCAAGAAGATAGGGATAAGTAAATTCTCAGGAAAGCAAAGCAGCAGCACGGATAACTCGAAATAACGAATTTTGTCTTTCAGTTCATTTATGCCAAATATATCGAGAGTCTGCATCTTCCACTCTTTCCATTCGCTTTCCAATCAAGGATCTACTTCGGTATTCTATCTTCTTCCATTCGTATGAGGCGTCCATACCATTTCAAACGTTTTTCTTCTCTTTTTTGTAATTTTTTTCAACTTGCATAATATCCCTTACTGTGTTGTTTCAACCTTTATCCTTTCTTGAAATTCTTTTCGATCGCCTCCAAAAATCCATGTCTACTGCTAACAGCTTGTTGACTTGTTTTCTACTTACTGCCCAGGTTTTGGACCTATATAATAAAATGCTTTTTAACAGAACTTCAAATATCGTTTTCTTCGTTAATCACTAAAGAAAATAACACTGAGTAACACAAAAGAAAATGTTTTTGTCTCAGAAGGCAAAAAATGTGATTCTGATAGTATTTTCCCTCCTGAAATCAAATATGATATCGGGTTTACTCCATCGCGCAAGGTTTCCGAGAGACAGGAATTCATATTTTCAAACACTTTAATATTTTCTACATTCGTAACTACACAATATTTGAACATTCGGACTCGCCTAGAAAGTAAGAAATGACACTTTTCTGCTATATTTCGCCTATGGAGCATCCCTCTTGATGGTCCAACAGTAATCGGACAGCATATTAGGATTCCATTTGCTTTGATATCTCTCTTCCGTAGCTGAAATATCTCGAGGTAGCTCACAAATGGACGAAAAAACGTTTATTAAAACATAATTATTTAAATCCATTAATCTAAATTGATATAAAAAACTGTGGGAAATGGAGAAATTCCGAATACATATTTGAAAACACGATAAAAAAACTGCATTAAGTACAACAATTGGTACTCATGACACAAAAATCATGTTGATCAGTGTAATTATCAGTAAATATAAATTGATTTAAACAAATTAAAGTTATGTTATGCTTCATTAAATTAATAGAAGAACGGAACGAAATTAATACAAACCGCCAATTGGTTTGCCGTCGCACAGGAACTGCGTAAACTAACAAATTTCCGAGCAAGTCGAATTTATGGTCCCAATTTACTGGTTTACCGTAATATACATTTCTATTGCTAAATTGAACTAACTCAATTTATGGTGACAGCTTATTTTAAAATGTAGGACTGAAGTGAAAACAAATTATGCATAACCGTAACTTTTTACCTATATTTGTATATTGTATAATTTGACATCAATTTAAATAACAGGTACCGATTTATTTTGAAACAACTTTATTGAAATATTAAATACTTTAAAATAATTTATCTTATAGGATACATTCCCGTGTTGAGAGTTAATTAACTGCGACGAATCAAACATGGCGGTTGCCAGGGTCAATTTTTAATTTAGGGTTTCAGATAAACATCCAGATGTCACCCCAACACTGGCTCAATGATCGTCTACCTCTGTGATTAACATATGCGTATGTGACGTCAGCAGCTGGCTGGAAGGGTAAGGGCCTTCTAGGCCTCTCGCGTCATGGATTTGTAGGAAAATTGCTATCTACAGGGTATAATAAAGAAGTACTATAATATTTTGAGGAAATCGTACATAGAGAATAAAACTAAAAAAAACGTCAGTCCAGAAATGCAATATTTATTTTATTATTAAATATCTCTTTACAGTGTCTGTTTTGGCATCCGAACAGAAAGAAGAAAAGAGGGAGACCAAGGTTAACATGGAAGGAAAACATGAAGACAGTAATGCAAGCTAGAGGGCTAAGCATCGAAGATGCCCAAGACCGTAGGCTTTGGAGGTTTGGCACGGGAAGACGGCAGCAGCTGTAAAAACCCGAAGATAGATAGATAGACAGTGTCTGTTTACATTTTAAGATGAAGAAACATTTTTTTTGTGATACAAAATATCCAGTATTATGTCCGTACATCCTGTCCACCGCTATTGTCTCGAGGTAGCGTGCTGTCTTACACGCAGCGGGCCCGGGTTCGATCCCCACTCGGGACAAGTTTCCTGGGTGAGATTTTTTCGGGGTTTTTCCTCATCTATAAGACGAATGTCAGGATACTTTAAGGCCCAAAGAGCCCTCCAACATCATCTGGCCATCATTGTCATCAATACCATATTCACCTCATTAGATTAAGTTTAGCTTTAAGGCCTCTCCTGGCGCATCATTACCCATCGTCTTCGCCCATCATATCATTGGGACAGCGTAACCCCGCCCTCCAGGCGCCCCAACATCAGAAGTGGGTTACAATACGCCAATGCCAGGAGAGAACACCTGAAATGTCGGATGGCAAACAGGTGGCATTGAACAAAATAAAATGTCCGTACATCCCATAAATTTGAATAATGCTCGGTTAAAAACGAGGTCATAGTATGTTTGATTCCATTGATCTGCACCATTTGTGTGTTGATTTGCAAGAAATTTCATTTTCGGTCAGGTGATTCCGATTAGCTGATTATCGAATTGACGGAGAAATATTATGGAAACTGCACAAGAAATCTAGTAATGGTACCACTATAGACTAAACTGCTTAACTTTCTTTTCATCAATAACTAAAAGAGTCATAAAGAAAGGGTGGTATCTTAAATACTAGAATTAGGTATATTAGGGATTTTTCTACACTGCAAGAGATATTCCTTCAACATAAAAGTAATTTTATTCTTTCAAAACTTCCGGGTTCGATTTCCGGTCGGGACAGGCTCTTGGGTGATGATTTTTTCGGGATTTTCCCTCACCTGTAAGACAAATGTAAGGAAGCTTAGGGCCCAACGTTCCTCGAAAATCGTCCGGCCATCATCATCTTCCTTATCACTATATTCATCATCAACATCGTTGACCGGTGTGGAAAACAACAGGAAGCTACCACAACTATAATGCCCTATTAAAGCTGCAAAGCATAGCACGAAAAAATGCCATGATTGCAGTGAAAGACCTGCCCTCGGGCAAAATTACTATGGATGGATGGATGTATTAGATCTATATATATATATATATATATAGTTGTGACAAAGCATACAATCTGTATATATTTGCTTCAAAAATATATTCATGTGAACAGGCTAAATAGTTTCATTCTTTCGGATTTCACTAAAATAAAGTTCACGATTACAAATTAACAGTTAATAAAATTGTCACTATTAGCTTGTTTGTTAATTGCATGGGGTTTCTTTTAAAATAGTAAATAAATAGGATCGAAGATAACCAAAGGCTGTCTATGCAAGGAAAATTGAAAGAATGAGCAGAAACGGAAGACGAAGAACAACCTGGAAGAATAACATTCAGAATGCAATGAGGACATTTGGTGTAACGTATGAAGACACAGAGGACAGAGAACGATTGAGAACTTTAATTAAGTGATATTTGTGAGTGTTTGTTACACACTGATAGTCTGTAAGTCAGTAGTTATTTACGTATTGTTTTTAAAACTCATTTTAATTACCAAGATTGGTTAGAGAAAACCCTCAATGACGAGGAAAATTCTCAAAATGAACGAAAATAAATAGAAGAATTGGAAAAAAACAGAAAAATATATTTTACTACTGTCGTTCCTTACAGAGTTAAATGCTATACTCGTATCGTAATTCCAGTATAAATTATTTAATCAAAATTATTCTTGATGTAAGGCTTTCTCGGCTGTTCAATATGTACTTTAAGGTTCTTGAACACTGCATCATATCTTGTCATTACATTTTGATATATCATTACATTTCTGAGTTAATCTTACACCCTTTTGTGCGCTTAAGAAGAAGAGTTCGGAAACGATTGAACTTCAGAATAAAAAAGAAGGAAGGTCCAATACGTAAGAACCATCAATCACTTCATCATTTTAACATTCGTGAAAACACGCACACACACACACACACACACACACACAAAGAAGGCTAAACACAGAGTTTCACGTAGGCCTATATAAGAAATATTGCTTGTTTAAGAGCAAGAATACATTTTATACCAGTAACGAATTATATTTTGATGCAATTTTAGGCCGGTTTTTTAATTTAGTGGGCAGCGGCGAGAATCAGATCTCACCTTGTACGATAGGGGGAGTTTCCTGAGCTGACGAATCGGTGAACCTGCGGAGAAATTTCTGCATAGATTTATACATCCATTCTGGAAAAGTCGGTTCTCGAGTCGTGTGTCTCAACTGGGAATACAGATTATTCTTGCACTCGCATATATAACAAAATACGAGGGTCTGACCAGCCAGTCGTCATGTCCAAAGTGTGGATGAGCAAACGTTAACGAAGAACGAGGACAAGATAATGTTCTAAATGAAATCATCTAGGAGTGTAAAGAACGGAGTGACAAAATAAATTTTGTGAATGAAGACATTTTATTAGCAGAAAAATAATTGTGTGATATCAATGAATTATTGTGAAATAAATAAAGGAAATTTGGAGATTTTGTGCAAATATCTGTGAAGTTAAATTAAAGAAATTTAATCCTCTTAAGCGATTGTCATCCCCGACAATAACCTAATTATTCAGGACATTACAAACGATTTCCAAGGTCGATCAGCCCAAGAGTTTTTCATGACAATGAAGAGAAAACATAGAGGTGTGGAAATACAATTTTATTCAGTGTAAAAGTAAAGTGATCTCACTACGGGCCTCAAGAAGCAATTGGAGTAGTAGGAGGGTAAGGTTCCAATATTTTATAGAGTCGGTACGAGATGCCAGCCCTGCGTAACGACCACATTTATCCCCAAAACAAGAATTTTCGTTACTCATTTCCGTTAGAAGCTGAATCGATCCTAGAGCATGGTGTTACCAGAATGTGTCAGTTTTAGAAATTCTGACCCTACCAGGACGCCTATCTCAGACCTTCCGGATTGTAGTAGTAGTAGTAGTAGTAGTAGTACTAGTAGTAGTAATGGAATTTATTGTCTTTTTTCCCCAAAAAGAAAGAAAATACATTTGCATTTACATTGCACACGGGCCTGCTTGGCCGTACGTGCAATATTTTTCCATGAATAAATTATAAAAATAAACATTACAAATGAATCATTTGTGACGAATGAGTTCAGATAGAGTTCCCAAGGCCATGCTTCGTTATAGTCCAACAGGAAAGAGATCTCTGGGCTGTCCTAGGAAACGCTGGATACAAAATTCATCAGTGAGATCGTAACAGGCCTATAGGCATAAGACTTCGTTCGATTACGAAGAAGAAATAAACATAAGAATATATAAAAATACCTACATGCCTACACACCTACATAAAAATGTAAAAAAAAAATGTATATATGTAAGTCTACGTCTACAGTACATGCACAATAATACACATCTACACTCATACATGAAAAAACCTGATGTATATATATATATATATATTCTTCTTGTTCTTCTTGTAAGCCCATATTTCCCTTAACAGAGATTTAGGCACTCTCCCCCTACAGGAAAGAATTTGAACCATACTAATTTAGTTACACTTGTTTTCGTATAGATGTCATTTGAGTGGTCCGTGGTCAGCGTTCCGCCTCATACTGACATCTAGGAAATCAAGGTAGTACTAGGACGGGAGAATTCGGTAAATTTTGCTTAGAGGCCTTTTCATTTAGGCTTAAGGATCTTTTACGAGCCTGAAAATCTTCAGACTCGGGACCCACGGCTTAAAGTCCATCCCGGAGGACTTGATCCTTGGATTTTTCCATCTTAAAAAAATCCATCGTCCCCGGCCGGGTTTGAACCCGCGACCCTCGGGACCAGAGGCAAAGAGCATAACCACTAGTCCACCGCGGCTGCAAAACAAATTTCAAAAAGAGAGGGGAAAACACACACACACACACACACACACACACACACACCACACACACACACACACACACACACACACACACACACACACACACACACACACACACACATACCCCAGACACGTTTCCGGATTGTAGCATGCTGCCTTAACTAATTACGACACTGTACGGCACGGCGTACCCCCAATATTATATTGTAATGAATTAAAATAGAACTTACTAAATAAATGTACGATTTATTCCAACGACATATTCTTTGTAACGGTTTCTGTTGTTTCTGAACTGTAATATTATTCGAAACAAAATGTAAATGAAATCACTGGGGGAAAATTGACGATAGTAAGAAAGAAGAATAATGCATTTAAATCATTTATTTTTATTAATACATGCACACACGACAACCAAAGAACTCGATATGTCAATTCACTAATGAGAAAGAGATTTTCACTTAATTTCCCTCGTCACCAAACAAACATGCATCACAACAACTCGCATCCGGGCTAGCAAGTACATAGAGTATAACAAAAGTGCTCTTACAGTAATTGCTCCATCCTCTACCACCCCCCAATCTCTCCAAATTCTTCTCTAATCTCTTCCGTTCTTTCATTTTCCCCTTCTTCCCGTCCCTATCATGTTTTCCTGCCTGTTATTAAAGTATCTCTCGCCTGGCTCTACTACAAGGACAGTAAATGCAAGAAAATAAGTATGCACAAAAACCCCCTCCCTTCTTTAAATTTGAACCACCCTTCCTTGCATTTATATACACTACATGAGTGGTACAAGAATCTTTATGGCACAATTCTCTAGAGAGAAGTAAATTATTGTCATTTTTCTGTATTCTGCTTAGGAAATTGTAATGGTTTAACTGAAAATCCCCAAAGCTATCAGCTAAAGTACTTGTTTGTTACAATTCATTTTTGAATTCTAGCTATTCATCCATTAAGAATGAAGGGAGAATGAAAGTTACTAATCTTTTCTTACGGATTCAGACGTTGGCAAAAAGTAATATTATATAAATGCTTTTAGTGATATTGAAATACATGCATGCAAGAATACTACTACTACTACTACTACTACTACTACTAATAATAATAATAATAATAATAATAATAATGATTATAACTAACTCAACTCACTGGCACTATCGAACCCGTAGGTTCATGGTCGCGCGGACATAAGCTCTCCATATATCCCTATCCTGAGCTAATGTTTTACAATCATCCCCTGTATAATCTACGTCCCTCAAATAATAGTTTATGTTATTCTCCCACCTCATTCTTGACCTACCAACTGGGCATTTTCCCTCTTGGTTTTCCTACAAGAGGCTTCCATGCACGTCTTTTATAATATAATATAATAATAATAATAATAATAATAATAATAATAATAATAATAATAATGTTTATTTTAGCTAGCAGAGTTAAGGCCATAAGGCCTTCTCTTTCACTCAACCTGCGAATAGTAGAATTATACAAAAACTACATACATATTACAATATTTTATAATTTTAATAATAACGATAATAATAAAAATAATAATAATGGTATTAATAAATATAATAATAATGATAATAAAAATAATAATATTGATAGATATTTAGTAAATTTTATTCCTCCACAAATCCTTACTCTGTATCACTCTCTGTTAATCCTCTTAGATAGGTAGATGGAAGGTTCTGCGACCATTACTTAACTGTTGGCGGTGAGGGATCCATTTTGGTTCCCATTTATAGGTAGAACCCCGGTTTCCTGCAAAATACTTTAGCCCCGTTTTTTTTAGGTACTCAGACTAGCTTAAGTGGTGGCTTCGGCTGCTGGAGATAGGACATATATCACTTGTATACTGGCTGGACGAACGTCCATCTCTGTATTTATACATGTTAATCCAAGGTGAACAAACAATACTCAGAGCAATTTGTTACGACCACAAAATTAGGAACGCAAATGGGAAATTTTGGGCAGACGAGGTAAGGAGAGAACTCCAAAAGATTGGGATGGGTTAGGTATGGGAAGAAGTGACTGAAAATCGCAAGAATGTGTGAAGAAAAATAAGAAGGAGGTACTTAGATATAAACCGACAAAATATTTTGGCCGAACGTGCGGGAAAACGATCACTGTTTTTACAAAGAGACGTAGACACGTTTAGGGAAAATAATCTTATATACTCAATCTAGGATTTAAAGAGAGATCAGGGCCCGCTTGGTTCAGGTTAGGGGCAAGGATATTTAAAAGAATAGCGACGATCACGATATGCGAATATGTCCAATGTGCGGGAGTTTTGAAGACGAGATACATATATTAGGAAAATGTAAGGATTTAGAATACTGGAGGCATCCGTTATTACCGGAAAGATTTCTAAATTCAAATCGTGAAAGACTGGAATTCTACGAGTTACTGGTAAACCCAGAAAATTGGATAAACTTGGGTAGATTTCTGGACAAAACGCGGAAAATAAGAACAACACTTATTCAGGAATAAATAAATATGTTAACAAATTGCAATACCATTAATTCTTAATAATTCTACATAACTAAGTTAATGTATAATGTAATTGTATTGATATCTAATTGTAATATTATTGTTTTTTGTTTTGTTTTAAGTATATTATTACCAAACATCAACTTATTGGAACGGACTGTCAACAGCACGTACGGCTTACTGTCCGTGCGATCCATATTTGAAAATAACATTGTACGTATTTTACTTTTAGTTTAATAAAGTCCTTATGTATATAGGTATGTTAATCCTCTTGAAACCATACTCATATGTAATTCTTAAATTCAATATTATTTTGTTCCCACATTTTTTCTGTTGTCCTCTACTTCAAAATGATTATGATAATGATGATGATGATGATGATGATGATAATAATAATAATAATAATAATAATAATAATAATCTTTTAAATAATTTCTACCAATATTATTATTTTATTACACGCTTTATATTAGCTTGGCCTGTATCTAACTATCTATGTAACGGAATCTTTCAACGCGATTTTCACCCACTTAAAATCACTGGCTCAGCTTGAAACTTTCTATACTTATAGAGGACCCGTGACAATACAATAATTTCATATTTATTTTCTAAAATCCTGACCATAATCATTAGAAAATCAAAAAAAGTGTTTTTGTATCAATGTAACGGAATCTTTCAACGCGATTTTCACCCACTTAGAAACATTGGATCGACTTGAAACTTTGTATACGTGTAGAGGACCCGTGACAATACAATAATTTCATATTTTGTTTCTCTAAAATCCTGGCCAAAATCATCCGAAAATCAAAAAAATGAAAACTGGTATAATAGGTTGCGGACTTGTCGAGTTTTTACTCAATCGTTGTAAGAGCTCAGTTGATAGAGCAGTGAACTCTTAGTGGTATATAATTTCAGTAATCCATACGTCGCTGGTTCAAATCCGGCTGGGAGGGTTTTTTTTATAGATGAGTATTACTTTTAGCTCATGCTACAATAGTATCGAATTTAAAGATATTTATATTTTTTGCTTATTCTGTAAAATATTGAAACTAAAAAATAAAAAATAAATAATAGTTTTAAAAAACTAAAAGAACACGCTTTATTATAAAACTAAAAAATTAAAAATAATTTTAATTTCCAACACGCTTGGGATAAAATTAAAGTGGTCAACAAAAAAATGATCTAGAACACATATAGAATAAAACTAGAGTTATCAACAAAAAGAAAATAATTTTACCATCAAAAGCGTGGGGTGCTTTTTATGATGTTTACATTTTCTTCTTAGAGATTTTACTTTTACCAATATCAGTTTATTATCAAATATATTAAATGATATAGAGCACCCCACGCTTTTGATGGTAAAATTATTTTATTTTTGTTGATAACTCTAGTTTTATTCTATGTGTGTTGGAGATGATTCTTTTGTTGACCACTTTAATTTTATCCCAAGCGTATTGGAAATTAAAATTATTTTTCAGTTTTTAGTTTTCTAATGAAGCGTGTTCTTTTAGTTTTTTAAAACTATTATTTATTTTTCATTCATTTCATGGCATATTGTGACGCATTATTGACCCCTTTGGTTAAATCATCGCTTTTGAGATTCGCAGGCTGAGCATGACTCCTTATAAACTATAGGAGATAGATTCGGGTCGCGTACATCATCAGAAGTGCTCTCTATAGAAAAAAAAAATTCAGACCCATCAATTCTATGAAAATGGGACTTTCTCTCCTGGCCCCACTCGAGAAAAGTCCGGACTGGCTTTCAGATGGTTCTGACCGTCATATGCGAGTCAGTCGGACCTTACTCAATTAATGGTAGGCTAAGAGCCTTCAAGGCCTCTCGCGCCATGGTGTTAAGTCTTTTGTTTGAATTTTCAACAGAATTTTGTGTAACACTCCGAATGTAAAAGACCATTTTCCTACTTTCAGTAAAATAACAGTCGTATCAGGTTTCTGTCAATCACTATCTCTATTTAAATCCAAATTAACTGATATATCACTGAAGGGTGGCGTCCAACAAGGTTCAGTGTTAGGACCACTTCTGTTCTCTATCTATGTTAACGATATATCCACTAGACTTACCTATTGTCGATATCACCTATACGCTGATGATTTGCAAATTTACATTCACTCCCATCCTGACGATGTACATGACACACTAGACAAATTAAATAGTGACCTAGACTCAATTTCCCAATGGTCGAAGAAACATGGACTTAATCTAAATACTGACAAGACACAGTGCATAATTATAGGACATCGGCGAATCCAAAGCATTATAAATTACGAAAATGACAAAAATATCCCCTACAGCTCAGTAGTAAAAAATTTGGGTATCTATATGGACCAACACCTAGACTGGAAAATCCAGGTGAATAATACCTGCAAGAAAGTGTTCTCAATTCTTCACTCCCTAAATAGTTTTAAAAACTTCCTTCCTACAAAATTAAAACAAATACTTGTACAGACTCTTATAATGCCACACTTCGACTACTGCGACATATTACTGACTAATCTGACAACTGATCTATCTGACAGACTACAGCGTGCTCATAATGCATGCATTCGATTTATATTCAATCTCCGTCGTTATGACCACGTGTCTCCTTCATTTCAGGCCTTATCATGGCTACGCCTAAATGACAGAAGAACTTTACATTCACATACCTTACTATTCCAAATTCTGCACACATATTTACCAACTTATTTAACAACACGTTTTCAACATTTATCGGCTCATCACAATTTAGGAACAAGATCACAAGACTCTTCTTTACTTTTGATACCACAACACAGGACCTGTCTGTACTCTGAATCTTACACAATATCTATGGCTAGAGCATGGAACTCACTTCCCAGTCATGTCAGGGACTGTCAATCGCTATCATTATTTAAATCCAAATTAACTGATATCTTAAGTTCGACACAATGAAAACATTAACTAGGCCTACATAACAACTATATAGAGCATTATATTAATAATCATGTAGGAAGCTACTTACTTTATTTTATATAATTTTAATTTTATTATATTCTATGTTTTTGTTAGCATTAGCTAGTATTAGATCCATCATCATTGTATTTTGTTTAGTCTGTATTTTAATATCTTAAAATTGTAATATGTACGTAATTTTTGTATAATTTTACTATTCGCTGGTTGAGTGGAAGAGAAGGCCTTATGGTCTTAACTCTGCCAGCTAAAATAAATTATTATTATTATTATTATTATTATTATTATTATTATTATTATTATTATTATCTTAAGTTCGATACAATGAAAACATTAACTGCGTAACAACTATATTCAGCATTTTGTAAATAATCATCAAGGAAGCTTTAGTTATTTAATTTTATATTATATTATTTTAATGTTATTATAATCCATGTTTTTTGTTAGATCATATCAGCATTGTCTTTTGTTTAATCTGTATTTTAATAATATATTAAAATTGTGATAAATGATTAATTTTTGTATACTTTTACTATTAGCTGGTTGAGTGAAAGAGAAGGCCTTATGGCTTTAATTCTGCCAGCTAAAATAAAGCATAATTACTACTATCATTATTATTATTATTATTATTATTATTATGAATAAGTACGTAGATAAAGTTTCTTCTTATACTCCAATTCCTTTTCGTCTTTTGAGTTTTTTATGAGTATTTAATTGAACCGACCCTTTTAAACATTCCTTTACCCCTCTCTCCGTTTATATAGGCTATACATCTTTTGAGATACATTCATACTACTATTCCTTTCTTTGACTCTCTTCTTGACCTTTTCCATACGTCTAATTCATCTCCCTCTAGGTTATCTGCTCTTCTTTTAACTTTAATGTGTTGACCAGTCTCATAGTCTTGTAGACTGAACTTCTGCATAGAGTTCATGAGATCCCGGTTTGGTTCCAGCTCAGATAACAGAATTATTCCTGTGGTCACGCTAGGTTAAGGATTTTCGTTAAGTTTAATTTTAAAGACTCTCTTGGTCGTTAAAACTAATTTATCACCCATCATATCATCAGTTAATGAAACTACGCCTCCCAGGCGTTTCAATCTATGAAGTGAGTTACAATCCTGCAAATGAGAAAAGAGAATCCCAGAAATGTTGTTAAGACAACACAGTGACATTGAAAAGAAAGTATTGAAGTATTTTCACCTTTATCTAATGCGTATATAATTTTTTTAAGGTAGTCATTACACTTTTTATGGAATGCAGGCTTTCAGGGCCGGTAATGATAATATAAAACAATTACACTGAGCAATAAAAAATAAACTTGTTTTTGTTTCAGAAAGAACAATATTTGATTCTGATAGTATTTTGTCTCCTGAATTCAAATATGGTATCGGTTTTTCTCCATCACGCAAGGTTTCCGAGAAATAGGCATTTATAATTTCAAACACTTTAATATTATTTTCTACATTCGTAACTATAGAATATTCGAACATTCGGATTCGCCTAGAAAGTAAGAAATGACGATTTTCTGCTATATTTCGCCTGTGGAGGATCCCCCTTGATGATTCAACAATAATCGGCCAGCATATTAGAAGTTAATTTGCCTTAATATCTCTTTTCCATAGCTGATATCTCCTGGTGAAACTGTTCCCCGTGCTCATCGCTCACTGCGCCAAGGGTTTCCGGGAAGAAATCTAGGTTATTAAAAAAATGTTTATTTAAATCCATTAATTGAAATTGAAATAAAAAAACTGCGAGTGATGGAGAAATTCGGAATAGATATTTGAAAACACGATAAAAAAACTGCATTAAGTACAACTATTGGTACTCATGAACAAAAATCATACTGACCAGTGTTACGGGCTATGTGGTCCTGATCTAAAACTGGTGTTTCTTCCAGATGTTTCCCCCTCAACTGCGGAGAACATCTTCAGTGGCAAGTGCTTCTAAGTTATGTTCCCTTGTCGTAGGTTATACTTTTAATTAGCGGAAAGACTGTGAACAGCGTCCAACATTCTGCCGCTCATTCAGAGTAGAGTCTACGACAAGGTAACATCGCCTAGAAGCACTCACCACTGAAGACTACCTCCACAAAGTTGAGGGAGAAACGTCTGGAAGAAACAACTAGTTATAGACCACGGCCACATAGACTGGAATCGTTGAATATTGTCTTTAATTTTTTTTTATTATTTTAGTTTCCACTTAACGAATATATTACATTTATTTGGGTTATTTTTAATTACGAATCCCTTTGGCAGATCATTTGCATAGGTGTTTAGTTCTTCTACTATATCCATAGATGAATAGAGGAGGAATGTATTTTTAAGTGTTTGTGCAATCTATAATTATGTGTGTTGTATGAGACAAGATAATGATGAAGGTAAGGAAAAATTATGAAATCTGATATGGTTATTAATCTGCTCCTGTATCGAGGAAGATCGCCAAGAGAAATGCTAGACTTATTTATCAGAAGGAAGAAACTGTATCAAAATATATTCCGTAGAGGCATTTGAAATTTAATCGAGCTCTTTGGTGCATAATTTAACGATTGATCCGAGATTGAAAATTTACAATTAAAATTTCCAACCGGATAGATATCAAGCCCTTGACAATGGTACCACCTGCGCTAGCAAACTTAATTCGATCCCTGCCTTACTTTCTATTGCTATAATAAGTCTCATTTTACAACTAAGTTGTTTACTTAAATTTATTCGTCTACAATTATGTTCAAAATTTCACATTTAACTTATAGTAAACATTATTTATAAGTAGGGCAAGGATTTTGATGCATTTGCATCTTTTTTCTAGGAGAATTATACAATGCTCAGTTAGATATAAATGCATATTGGCGGAAAATGATCTTAAATAGGCAACTTTTAGTTGAAATTATTTGCACATTTTGTCAGTGTTTTGGCATATCGCACTTTTTGTGGATTTTATAGCATATTAGTGCTTATTTCAACCACTGAAACATACGGTTTGGCAGTTTTATGCGTTGTTGAGAGGAAATATACATTTTTTTAAATATAATTTACTTTTACTGTCTCTACCAATATAACAATCGACTTGAACGTACATTTTATGAAACATTCCAACAAATTGTACATAGGACTCGTTTATAGAAGTCAGGAGATCAATTAGTGAAGCAAAGAACTAGTGAAAACTGTAGTAAATATCTATAAAAGTGAGTGGGGATATTGGAAAGGATGTATTGAAGAAAATAATGGTTTTGAGTAGAAATAAAAGATTTGATATGCTGCCATCAATAGCTGATGTTATGTCAGGTGAAAATTATTATGTAGGAGTACTACCAGGGGACTTACAATCCAGTGATATAGTTTATTTTATATATTCATGTTTAGTATCGCTAGAAGTGGAAAGGAATTCCTAGAAGTACAAGGCATTATTACGAGAAATCAAAAATTGTTCTCCTTCGACAATCTAGAGTAGCTGTTTGATGTAAAATGCAAAGCAGTCAAAAAATGTGAACACCTTATAGTTACATGCAAATGTGAATTTTATAAATATCATATGCATTATTTTTAATTCTAGAGCATTTTTGGTATATGTTAGTGCATTATTACATGTTTATAATGCATTATCCTGCATTTTATTGTACATTATAATCATTGCCCTACTTATAAGTATTTTACTTAATATGTATATATTTTCTTCCTCCGATTATGCAAATTTAACGTCGTTATCTCGGACGCATCACTACCCGGTTTGAATCCCCTTGAGACAAATTTCATAAGTGAAAATTTATGGAATACGTTTCTCACCAGTAACACAAATATTACAAATGTTAAAGATAAATAGTCCCGAGACACTATGTGGACATCATAGCCCATATTATTCACCTTGTTTATTATCAATATATGGGTGAAAGTTATCTCTCATCTTAAGCGTTGCTGTTGGCATAGGAGGTGCCCCTGGGAATGAGTGGATAAATAATCAGGAAATGACAAAAAATGTGATACAAGATAAAAAAATTCCTCTCCAGGAAATTGTATTGCTCTAAGACTTGGGAGGCGTCTCTAAAACGTAAAAGTACCAACAAATGAGATGTTAAAATGAGAAGGGAAAAGTATGAGAGAAAGAGAGAGGAGAGAGAGGAGAGAGAGAGAGAGGAGAGAGAGAGAGGGCAGAGAGAGAGTAAGAGAAGAGGAAATAGAATGAATCACATGGAGAGATAACAAAGAGATAAACTAGAATAAAGAACTACAGAGAGAGAAGTTTAGAGAGACAATGTAGAGGAATATATAGAGAAATATATATATATATAGATATAATATAGAGAGAGAGAGAGAGAGAGAGAGAGAGAGAGAGAGAGAAAATTATAGAAAGAGAAATGGAGGGAGATAAGTAGTGTGAAAGAGAGAGAATGAAATATATAGAGATATGTATATATTTTCCATAATATAGCCTATTATATATTAACCCCTTAACTGGGGACCTAGCTAGTGCAGTTCTTCAGCTCTGTGGGAGCCTTTTCTTCCTTTAATTTAAAATATTATAAAAAATACAGGGAGTAAACATTTGTAACATATCCATCAAATATTATACAAAACAACCATTCTCTTTCATATGGTCATATTTTTTAATCGAAATTTCATATTTTTATTTTTTTTAACTTTAGTACAAAAACGGCACAAGTGTCTTCTCGTGTTCAATTTAAAAGTAATTTGGAAAACATTATTTATATTACATGTAATGAATATTAAAAAGTATGCAAATCTCTTAAATGCAATAAATGTTAACTCTGTTAACAATTTTTAATTGATGCTGCCCTGGAACAGAAAATATTTTAATTTCTTCCCCTCATCAACTTCGGCGTGTTCAGGGCCAGTTTTTTTTATTCTTTGTGCGAAGAAGGATTATTTGTGATATTTATGAAACCGACCATTTAAAAGTTTTTCAAGTTAAAAATTTATTCTTAATTTCTGCTATTGAATATTACAAATGTTGAATACTCCTGAATATATTATGTCATGTAGATGTTATGTTAATATATTGACGGGTTTGGTTTGGTATTATGTGACATGGCTGCTGTATAAATAATCAAAGATAATAAAGGAATTCGGTTAATGTAGAACCTCCACGAGGCGGTTGAAGTTGACCTGAGTTCACTTTACACGAATACTTCTATTTTATCAATAAGGTTGCTATATGTAAAAGCCATACACTTAATTAATTTTATTTAATATCCTTGTAATTTTACCTAAACCCGCAGACCGTCGCTGTCTGCAGATGAATGACGTATGAATGTTATAATCAACGATATCTTTTCAAAACATTAAATAAATATCAACACTTTTTAATTAAGATCAGCCATAAATACTTTCAGATTAATTTGTGCCTGCTGTAAAAATTAATAGAATAGATAAACTTAAAATAATCTAAAAACTAGGATGAAGTCTGGGGTGCACTTTACCGGAACATGAATGTTAAAATGGACCTTTCTTGTAATGTAAAAAAAATATATAAATTCTGAAGATGTTTCCATATTTGAATAAAATAACACTGCTATTTCATAGTTATAATACTAATGATAATCACTGTAATTAAACAAAATACAAATCCCTTAATTAAAAGAAGAAAAACAAATTCAAAATAGCGGTACAATTACCCGAAGTTCCTCTATATGTATGCAAACGTGGATGTTACCTTAAGGAAGGAGAAAAGATTATGAGTGTTTGAGAATGAACTTTTTAGGAAAATGTTTAGACCACAGAGAGACGAATTTACAAGTGAATGGAGAATACTATTTAACAATGAAATATGCGATCTTTTAGGTAAGCCAGATATAATAAAACAGCTAAATTTCATAAGCTGCGATGGGCATGGCATGTGGTAAGAACGGGGTATGAAAGAGGGGCTTGGAAACTGCTTGTAGGAAATCAGAGGGAAAGCCCCAGTAGGTAGGTCAAGAATGAGGTGGGAGAATTACATTAATCTTGATTTGAGAGAGGAAAATTATGCAGGCGATGATTGGAAAATGTTAGCTCAGGATGGAGGTGTTTGCGTTGCCATGGACCTGGAGTTCATTAGTGCCAGTGAGTTAGTAAGCTAGTTAGTCAAGATATTTTATATTGGTGTAAGTTATATTTTTACAACGGTTAATGTACAGTAGAGAATGTGATGAAACTACTGGACATATATCATTATTCCTGTGGCAGTTTCAAGCACCTTGTACTATGGAAGATGCGCCTGGATTTTACTGCGTATGCAAATAGCAGTGATCACAATGACCGGGGATACAACACTACCCCTCCCTTGGTTCAGAGTAGAATATTGAAGGAGAGCACTGGCAACTAATGGTCCTTGAAATTACATTACATCAGGTCGGAAGATCCATTCATGAGATGAAGGGGGAGAATATGTTCTGTACTACCCTCAGAATGACGGGCAATCATTTTCTCCCTCGGCTGTCGTATTACAATATGAGATATGTCTTCTCTCCTAATGGATATGTTTCTCGCACAACTTGAGACCCGAGGCCTCTCTCCTGTAAACACATTTACATTGCTTATTTCGTAGTGTAGACACACACACACACACACCACACACACACACCACACACACACACACACACACACACACACACACACACACACATATATATATATATATATATATAATTAATATACAGATTTTTAATGTTTACATATCTATCTGTGCCTAAAGATTCATTTTCCATCTACACTCGCCTCTATCACCACTCCACGTCCTCCAGTCGTCTTGTTCTCATTCCAGTTCTTATTTCATGCATCCACGAGTTTCGAGGTCCTTCTTTCTTCGTCTTCCAGGCGGACACCGTTCCAATGTTTTTCCGGGTAACCTTTCTACGTGAATTCGTCTTATATGCCCATACCAATTTAATTGTTTATCATCATCATCTGCATTCATGGATTAGGTCTGTTGACCCGTTCCGACTTCAGCCCATCTCTTTCTAGGTCTGCCCACATCTCGGGTGCCTTTAGGTTTGTATTTTGTTATTTGGTTTGGATATCTATTTTCATTCATTCTGTCTATGTACTGCTTCCATTTTTGTCTATGTGTATCTATTTTATGAGTTATTGAAAATATTTCAAGTTCCTGTCTTATTTCTGTGTTCTTGATTCTATCTTCCTTAGTAATTGTTTATATCTTATATAATATACTATTGAGTATCTAATATATATATATATATATATATATATATATATATTCATTGTTTTGAAATATTTTTAAGTAGGTGTGTAACCATGTAGGTATTAGTTTATATTATGATTTTTTAATTATTTTATTCATGGAAAAAATAATGCACGTACGGCCAAACAAGCCCGTGCGCAAGGTAGGGGATAACGGGAGAAAACCCCCAGAAAAACTAGTCCAAGCTCCGTTTCGTCCTCCACGAAACCCACATGGAGTGACTATGATTTTATCTCGGGACCCTAGCGGTGAGAGGCGAGCGCCTAACCGCTTGCGCCACGGAGCACTTTCCAAATAATTATATAGTATAATTATTAGGTAATAGGTAAATGCCTTTAGAATTCATTACTCGTACGAAAAAACCTTCGAGGACGCTATGTAAAATATTTAAAATAATGAAATAAGTACCTGATATCTCAGTCGTCCTCAACTAATCATATTTCTTTTAAAACGTCGTGTAGATCTTTCGGAAGAACATGATCCATATTCAGCTTAAAATAATGCATTAAAACTTTATTTATGGTCCCGAGGTTCGCAAATTCTAACTCAGCCGGGGCGAGGTATTTTTTTTTAGGATGGAAAAATAATCCATGTAGCTAGTCTACCGGGTAGGACTTTAAGCCATGGGTTGCGAGTCAGAATATTTTCAAGCTCGTAAAAGAACCACAAGCCTGATTAAAAAGGTATCTGTGCAAAATTTACCAACCTTCTTCATGCTAGTAATACCTTACATTCCTAATAGATGTCTCAATGTGTCGGTATGCTTACATCAGACTATTCATGACATCTCTAGGAAAATAAGTGTAACTAAATTAACTTAGTCTAGTAACTCCTAACAAAGGAGAGGCTAAGGTCCCACAATGGGTTTGTTACGCCATTGTTACCACTGTTAGCTTTATGATTAATAAGTCAGTCCGTAATTCTTTGTGCACTATTTAATTAAAAATAACTGTTTCATTATGTACTATGTTCTTAATTCAGACTGCGAGGGCAGACTATCTGAGCATCGCGACCTGAAAGATCTATTGCGCTATCCCAGTATTATAGAGATTAATGGACTTAAAGTCCATTGCCCCCCCTACTGTTTTAATGTAAGCTGTGGAACGTCCTCTAGTCCCTCATCCTGCATTTTATACTCTCATTGAAAAAACCCATAATTCCATTTTTGGGTTTGGACCGAGGCCACGAAGGGTAGGACTACAGCCACCCCTTTGGCCCCTTCTGAATTTTCATTGCTTAGGATCGGAGTCAACAGGTAATACCCTGGTAGGCCATCCATTATATCCCCTTCAAACACATATGTTCAACACTTGTGTATTGCTAACCAACTCATTTTTACCTAACATGCGACAAAAATGCTACATGTCAAGTTTGATTTCGATTAAACAAAATTTTCGGAAGCTAGAGCGCTAACGGACACGGACACGGACCACGGACACACACACACACACACACACACACACACACACCCCACACACACACACACCCACGAGCACCGATAGCGGAGAGAGAGAGAGAGTAGAGAGAGAGATCGAGATAGGAGAGAGAGGTAGAGAGAGATAGAGATAGAGATTTAGAGTATAGAGATAGAGATAGAGAAGGGGATAGAGATAGGATATAGCTATAGAGAGATAGAGATAGAGATATAGGTAGAGATAGAGGGTAGATATGAGATAGATAGATAGAATAGAGTAGAAGATAGAATAGAGATAAGATAGAGATAGAGATAGAGGATAGAGATATATATAGATAGATCGAGATAGAATAGATTATAGAGATAGAGATAGAGATATAGATATAGCTATATAGTAGAGGATATAGAGATAGAGCTAGAGATTAGAGAGAGATAGAGATAGAGATAGAGAGAAGAGATAGAGAGAGGATAGAGATAGAGAGAGATAGAGATGAGAGAGAGATAGAGAGAGAGATAGAGAGGATAGAGAGAGAGAGAGAGATAGAGAGAGAGAATAGAGAGAGAGATAGAAGAGAGAGAGCTGAGAGAGATTAGAGAGAGAGATATAGAGA